>CM053792.1:677082058-677507058 GCA_028749045.1 Cupressus sempervirens | reverse complement strand
TGATACTCCAACAATGTCAAGGGAGAAACCCTAACTTCTTCATAGGGTCCATTCTCACAAACCTACAAAACAACACAAAGCCAACAACTATGGATGCTCACCTCCCATTCTAGGCCTCCTAAGAGACCACCAATTGAGCTAGGGACACAAAGCCCAAATTTGATACACACATAACGCTTGCTAATGCATAAAATCACACAACACAACACATAACCATCCCTCCCATGGCTTGCACATATATTTTCCATTGGAATCATGTATACATTGGGTGAAGGTGGACCCTTCAAAGAGGAGAATGCCATATCCATAATAAAAATATCAAACTACAATTACATTTTTTCCTCTCAAGGCTATCATGAATTCTCCTCCTTCTTACACAATCCCTTATACCTCCCAAAATGGAAAAGGTATATGGCTTCAATAGAGCCCATACTCCATGAAAGAAGAAGCAACTCCTCACTATGAGGTAATTTCTCTCAACTACAATGTTGAGCCCAACTAACCCCTTCACACAAGGATGATCTTCCCTACCAAGGGTGGGTGAAGGCTTTATACCCATTAACAATTCAAAATCCCAAAAAAAATTAGAGATCAAGAAGGAAAACCAGGAAAATACATGTGATAAAAATAAAAATTACACCATCAAAACACAAACAAAGATTCTCAATGATAATACATGAAACCCACAACAACAATACATGCTTTCTACTTCAATATGTAAATGGAAAAGATGGGCATGGTTTGAGCACCAACCTTGGTCCAAGCTAAAGACAATGATAGTCAATGAAGAGCTCCCTTCTTCTTATCCTCCCTTCCAAAACCCTAAATATATTTAAACTTACAAAGTGGGTAAACACCCCACTAGTTTGTCCATGTCTCCCTAAAAAGGCTCTCCCACTATCTATTTTTGAAAAATCATCAAGCCACTACCTCTTACAACTTTTTCCACCCCAACTTTGCTATTTTTGACTTAGTGGAAACCTAGGGAAGAAGTCATGTGACAACTCAATTTTTGAATTAGTGGAATAATTCATTGGTAAAGGGCCCCCCTAGGCTAGCTAATCATTAACATGGTCAAATTTAGGCCCCTAACATCTTATACTAACATATGAATGGTTTATTTTCACAAAAAGGATACGTTGGGACCACATAATGACCCTTTAAAACCCTAGGCAGGTTTGAATTCGAATTTCCCTTTGATATTAATTCATCCTATCCCTTGTCAAGTGGATTTACTTAATCTTTCAAAAGATAGTGAGTTTAAGGGTTAGATCCTACCATGACCAAAACCCTCTAGGTGACATGTCATTAACACACAACAATCTACAAGTGTCAAGTGACACATTAGAGTACATTACACATCATCATGACATGTCCCTAATGCATCTTTGAGATTAAAATTTTCACACACATGAAAGCTTAAATTTATAAAATAAAATACATCATGTATGAGGCTTTTGAATCTTCCAAAGATGCACCTTTGCTAAACTATTTTCACATGAGTTTGGACCTTGTTTCCCCACTAAATTTCCATGGTTCTACTTCCTATACACTAAACTCGAGCATCAATAGTCCAAAGGAAGGTCACGTAAAATATATATCATAAATGCATAGAAATTCCAATATTTTGTAATCCATATTAACATAATTCAATTAAACTTATTTTCTTAATCATTTCGAATATCAAAATTTGCATATCACATTTAATCTTAAATCAACATGATCAAATTAACATTTTGTATCACATCATAATATAATTTCTATCCTACCATGTGTAAAGTTGCATCCATATTTGTTTGATCATCCTATACAAAAAGAAGGTTATTAATACATATCATAGATGGAAATCACAACTATAAATACCAAAATCAATAGATAATATAAGCCATTATCCATCTAAGTCTTGAATAAATGTCAAAATATCCAAATCCCAAATATCAAAATGCAAGTAAAATATCTATGCCATGATGAGTCAGGGTGAGGCCTCGTAGATTGCATTTCAAAGAGCATAGAAGAAACAGAGTGTGTAGCAACAACATATCATTAGAATTAGATTATTTGGATGAAGCAAATGCTTAAGAACATTGGAATAGATATAGAAGGAGAAGTGTTTAGTATGGTTAGAGGAGTGAAAATCATCTTATCCACACTTAAGAATATGTTTATCTATATGTCTAAATGCTAAAAATATGAGAGCATATAGATATATGAAGACTAGTTAGAGTTATGAGGATTTTAGTGAAAGCATCTTTCAGACAATGTTTGTAGAGATTGGGTTCTGGTGTTTTCATTCTATCTCCTCATATGAATTGAACTATCTTAAGTGGACTTAGATAAAACTGAAAGACATGATAGAGATGCCTTGGTTAAGAGCTTATAATCACATTATCAACACATATAAATTAATAAAGACCATATACCAATAGTTTTTTGGTAATCTTGAAAATTATAAAATTGTAATGTAATGTGTATTTTAATATCTTAAGAATGTTCTATAATATTATTGTAAATTGGGAAAGCCAAAATTCCAAGTCAATAACTTCTTTTAGGATTTAGTATATAAATAAAATATCATTTCCATGTGGTAAAGTGTAAATTGTAAGATAAGTAAGTTCATATGTGGTATCTTGTACATATAGTTATTGTATGAGAAAAATTAAATATAACTATATTTTTATAAAAGAAAAGATTGATGAGAAATGATGTGTTGTGATATTCACAGTAACTATATTGTAAATGAGTTTTTTATTTAATCCATTAAAAAATCTTGGATATATTCTTATCAAGAATATTGTTTAGTGAAGACTATTTTTGAGGCTATTTGGACAATGGGTTGAATTGTCCTGCTTTCAACTCCTATTAGGATTGGCATAATTCCTAACAAGGTTGGAATCTCCTAAAAGTGATCCAAATTCTCCTAATAGGGACTCATGTACTAATTGTATTTCAATAACTCCTAACATTGTCTATCATGTCACAAGGAACTTTTATATAGTACATCATCTTGTAGGCATCATTTCCAAGGGGGCTTTCCCTTTCAAAAAGGGTTTCCTTAGTCAACATATCTAGTGTTAATGTACATGGTTATCTTTCTATGGTTTTTGCATCTACTATTTACATATTTTAGAATTAATAATGATATTGAGAAATTTTTAAGAACATAACTAATTCACCCCCTTCCCCCTTCTCAATTATCTTAGTGGACTCTACTCTATAACAAACTAGGTGGTTGTTCCAGATACACTTCTTCTTTCACCACACCATAAAGGAAACATGACTAACATCCATTTTAAATAACATTCACTTGTGTTGGGCTACAATTTCTATAACATGTATAGTTTTGATCCTTGCAACAAGTGCATATGTCTCATTGTAATCTCTACCAAACTTCTGTGTGTATTCCTTGACCACCAAACATGTTTTATGCTTATATATTTTTCCTTTAGCATTTCAATTCATATTATAAACCCACTATACACTAATAAGTTTCTTATTGGGAGGAAAATAAGTTAACTCCCAAGTTTCATTTCTTTCTATTGCATCTATTTCCTCATCCATGCTCTCAAACATTTTTTTTCTTTCACAACTTCTTCAAAATAGACTGGATCACTATAAGAAAATAATTCAAAATTTCAATTCTAAATAAAATCATTATTTATTTTATATTTATATGTCTCCCTCATACTTTTAGTCTTTCTTGGTTGAAGGGAGGCAAGAGTAGGATCAAAACCCTCACAACTACTACTATGTTGTGAAAGCTACATCAAGAGCTTTCTAGAGTTGACTCTTTGGTTATCTCTAGTTGCTTCCCTTTCTACCCATTTCAGTTAGTCTATACTTTGAGTTATCCAAAGAAATGCATATTTTCTATTGCTTCATCCTTTTTATCTTCAAACTCAATATCTTCATCAATAATAGGAAGTTTACTTGAAGTTCTAGATGATCTATCCTCTACAATATTCCATGACACATCATCTATAAACTCAACATCTCTTAAAATGATGATCTTCTTGGTAATAGGGTTATACAATTTATATGCTTTTGATTTTGAACTATAACCAATGAAGATACACTTTACACCCTTGTCAACAAGTTTTTTTCTTTGCTCTTTTGATACATTTGCATATGCTACATGCCCAAAGATTGTTACATTAAGTGTTCAACTATCCATCTATACATTATCCATGTCTCAAGAGGTAACCTTTTATGGATTTCCTTTGTAGGATTTATATTAATTAAGTAAACTACTACTGCTACAACCTCTCCCAAATATTCAATTGGAAGACCCTTTTCATTCATCATTCTTATTTCTTTCAACTATTCTATTTTTTTGTAAATAATAAGTAATTTTTATCTCCTTTCTTATACCATTTTCCAAAAAAAACTTTAAAAAAATATTGAAGGTATACTTTCCTCCTATATCTAACCTTAGGATCTCGATGCAATGTCCACTATAATTTTCAGCCTAGGTTTTAAACTCTAAAAACATAACAAAAGCTTTAGATTTATTTTTCTAAAAATACATACATGTTATAAGGTTGAAATCATCATTAGATACATCATAAAATAAGCACTCCCTCCTATGGAAGTAACTTGCATAGGGAAAACCAAATTAGTATGCACCAAATCTAATGATGCTCTAACCCTTGTATAATTGCTAGAATTAAAGGGAAGCCTATGTTTCTTACCCAAATACATGCCTCACACTTACTATTGGACTCTACAATACTTGGAAAATCATTCACCATTTTTTTCTTAGATAATAAATTCAAACCAGCGTAGCCAAGATGTCCATACGATAAATGCCATAACATGGCAGGGTTCTCCAACATGCTTCTTAAACTTGATTTATTCTGTACGCATAATTACTAGGGAGGTGCAACATTTGATTAAGAGAAGAAACATGTCTCAATTTTTAATAAAAACTTCCAACACTTTGTCATACAGACTATTGCAACAACTTTCTTACTCCCATATTTCTTATGAATGACACATTTGTCTATTTTCGACAACTATTTGTATCCAGTTTGAATGACCTATCCAAAATTCATTAGATAGTTCTTTATAGTAGGGAGAAAATAAATATTCTGAATTTATTTCTTCTCAACTTTCTTGTTATGGATCACATTAGATCCTTTTCCTACAATAGGAATAGTTTCATTATTTTCCATCTTTATTTCAGACTTACAACTCTTATCCATGAAAGAAAATAAAATTTCATTACCACTTATATGGTTACTATATCTACTTTCCAAGTATAAAAATTCAAGGCTTTCTTCTTCACTAATATTGTACATGATGATGTCTATGTTATTATTTCTTTCTCGAATATTTACATTAGCTACACTAGCATTATGTTGTGACTGGTCACTTTATTTCTTCCAACATTCAGTTGGAAAATGTCCAAGCTTGTAACAATAACAAGATTTAACATTCTTCTTATTAGAGATACTATTTCTTCTTCCTCCTTGGGGGCTACTCTAAGAGATACACTCTCCCTCAAGGCCAATTGATCTTGCTAACACTTCTCCTCCAAAATTTCTTTCTGAGGAGCTACCACTCTCTCCTTCTCTAAACCATGTCTAGAGTTATTTCTCCTCCATCTGTTATATTGGCTTATTCTATAAAATAAATCTCTTGAGAAGAATTCACAACCCATTAATGTCATGCTCATGATTATGGATATAACCCATCAACTCAACAACTATTAGCTTAGAAAAGTCTTTTGATTCTTCAATGGAAATCACAACTATATCAAAATTTAGAGGTAATTCCACTACTCTTTGTTCTTCAATGTCTTCTCCATTAGTTTTCAACCAATTTATTAAAATGGAGACTTAATAGATGAACTCTAAAATATTATTATTTTCTTTCTTAAGAAGAGACTCAAAATCTCTTCAAAGGATCTACAACTTTATAACATGAACCTGAGTAGTCCCTTTGAATATAGTTTCAATAATATTCCAAGCTTCTTTATATAACTGGCTCATTCAATTAGACTCATTGCCTTAGAATCTTTCCTTTTTGTCTCTCTCAACTAAGCATTCTAATTATTTATGAGGCCATCAAACTTAGTAGGGTCAGTAATACTTGCAAAACCATTTTTCATAAGATTGTAGAAATTATTTTCTATCATAATGGTCTTCATTTTTCTTGCCCAAACATGAATTTTTTTTCCATTAAAAGATAGTGATTGTTACTAAACCTTTCTTTCATCTCCACCCATGTCTTATTTACAATAACTTCAAAAATTTAATAAACACAAGTACACAAACTTAATAGAGTTGAGGGCTCAATAGCTCTAATACCATGTAAATATTTTAGAAGGAAAAATACAACTAAAAATAAATTGTTAGTTATGCTTCAAACATAATAGAGAAATGGATGCATATAGATTATTGCTCTATAATCCAACCAAACAATAGAATTAGAGTTAAGTGGAGACAAAAGACCTTAGAGGTGGATATGTGCAACTATCTTTTTTTTTAGTTAGATTCAAAACTATGATACTAGTTACAAATTACAATAAAAGAAATAGAAACTTAAACTATAACACTTAGTGTTGTAAACAAAAACAAATGAAGCTTCTATGAGCTCTTACAAGTGTCTAGAGAAATCATTGCTCTATAAAAATAGAAGCTAAAAACTATAGTTGCTTCTGAAATTTCACCATGAAAAAATAGAGGATAGCTTTCTCTATTTTCCTTTATCTTTTCTCTCTCTTCTATATTAAAATCAAATGCTACCTTGTCTATATATAATTGAATTTTCCCAAAAGACAAAATATTTTTCCCAAGAATAGTACTTATAAAAAATCTAATAGGTAGCTTAATAAATAAGTTATATAGGAATGGGGGATTAAATTTTTGAACAAAATTTGATTATTGATTCATAAATTATGAGAGTTCGTTCATGAGTATGTTGTATTGATCAAGAGTGACAAATGTATGCTAGGCTAGGGCTCAATCCCTAACCCCATATTTTTTGTTCTTCATTTTGCTGATATTCTTTCCTATTCTTTTTGGATTGATGGTTGTTGGACAATGTTAGTGTGGGTTTTTGGATTTTGGAGAGCATTTGCAAACATTTTTGGATTGGGGTTTTTATTCTTTGCATGGTACAACCTATGATTTCTTCTATTTTTGTGAGGGCAGATGGTTCTTCTCCAACTATGGATGCAATGTGATATGAATAATTTTATTTAGGGGAGAGTTCCAAGTTGAAAAAATATTAATTTTTTCTTTATGCATAGCCATGATTTCCCTATTTTGGTTATTCCTCCAGTGGCGATGATGGAGGAAATTTAATATTTGACTAAGCATGCTCTGATATGAAAAATTCTTAGAATCTAGATTTCCTTATTTTCTCTTGGGGAATAAATCCATCACTCATGGTAGGTGGAACGAGATATGGAGATCATGCTAGCTAGGAATAGCTATTTTTTTGTTGTATTCTCATGCATGTTTGATCGTGATCATGCTTTTGAAGGAGGGCCTTATTTCTACAATCATGTGGGTTTAATTATCAAACCCTAGCATTCATGATTTAATTCTATTGAGGATCTCCCTTCAATAGTGATAGTTTGAGTTCACTTGCCTCAACTTCCATTGGAATTCTAGTGAGAAGACATTCTTTGTCAAATTGCTAGTTTTCTAGGAGAGCCAACCATAATTTCTCATCAATCCCTCGATAAAAAGTCTTTTTTTTGCTACATTTTTTGTTGAAATTGATTTGAATAACCCATTACTAGATTCTTCAAAAAAAATTCCTGGGGCTTCTTGCTAGGTGCAGTAGTTAGATTATGAATCTCTCCCTTTCCGATGTTAGATATGTCATGAGTATGGTCATTTATAGTGTTACTGTCCTTGCAACTTGACTTCCAAAGGAGTAGATAGTTTTGTGGCTAGTAATGGTTGTGGTCTAGTAGATGTTGTAGGGAAAGGACAATATTAGATGGATAATACAACTAAGGGGAATAATTAACCAAATATAATAGGAAAAGGAAATGCTGAAATGTAGGATAAGGATGGATTTACCCCTACTTTTGCATGAGATAAGGGGAATAGTCATTAGAGGCCTTTGAAAGATTAAAATTTTGATTCTTGATTTAATTTCTTTGAGGTGTTGGGTAGTATGGTTTTAGAGGAGGGTATTCCTCCTAGTATCTCTTCTGACCTAGTTTACCCAAATGAGGGAGTTTCACCTCATGATGCCTATGGGGCACCCCAGGTCATGGTACACTAGAAATGTAAGGTCCCTATAGCTCCTGAGGCATATGCTCTAGTGACACATATGGTGTTAGAGCATAATGACACTATTTTGGAAAACTTGGTTAAGGATGTGCTAGTATCTGGTAAGGTTAAGGGGTCTCCTCTATCCTTCGGGTTGATTTATAGACCCTTTAAGTGGGTTTCCTTTACTTCTCCTCTAGGGAGTGGTGACAAAATAGACCAAGAGAAGATTGAACTCACAAGAGATGTATTCATAGAGTCTAGGTCAGTCAAACCATTGGATGTTCATTTTCCCCATTCTACTCAATGATGATTATTCTCTCATGGAATGTTATGGGGTTCAATAGCATCCCTAGACAAAAGGATATTCATATTTTGATGGTTTATCATTCTCTTGATGTTTTTTTATGCAAGAGACTAAGCTCCCTATGGAGTCTATGGTTTGATATGCCTCTATAATTTGGCCTCATCGATAATGCCAGTGAGTTGGGGCTATGGGAAGTGCTAGTGGTTTGGCTATCTTTTTAGATCCACAAAAAATTTATCCAGTTGATTGTGTATCTTCTCGCTCAACTCTCTTAATGGTGGCTTCTATTGTCGACCCAAGAGAGGTAATCATGATCACTAATGTGTATGCACTCATTGATTTTGTGGGAAAGGAGGAACTTTGGAGGCATATTGAGTATGTTAGAAATTGTTAGCCTTTTCATCCTTGGGTGTTAGCAGGAGAACTCAATTCAATTTAAAGTCTGGAGGAGAGACAACATGGTTTGGCTAGATTTGGGTCTTCTTATGCTCTTCTTCATCAAAACATAGCACTTTTGCACATCTTTGATGTTAAGCCTTCTAATGGTCTCTATAATTAGAATAATTGAAGATTGGAACTGATGCTATATTAGAACATCTAGACAAATTTCCTTTTTCTTGTTTTTGGGTTAGTGGTACCCTTACTCTCTCTTCAAAAATTATAAACTACAAGGGATTTGATCATTGGAAAATCAATTTTTTTGCTATTGTGACTTTTATTCTAAAGCATCTACCTTTTAAGTTCTAGCTAATGTGACTTTGTAACTCCTCTCTTTTTTATCTTGTATTATGTTGGTTTAGAGATGGTGCTCCTACATATGGTACTACTATGTTTTCATTTTCTAAAAGGCTTCAATATGTTAAAAGGCATCTTAGGATATGGAGTAAAAAATGTTTTGGTAACCTTCACTCTATGAAGAGGCTTTCTTAGGAAGATCTTGATGCCATATGTAGGTAGATTAAAGATCAAGGTTTCTTAAAGGTTCTTGGAATCATAGAAATATTTATTCATTGGTTAATTCTCAAGGTATACAATTGGCTTCCTTACCAACTTTGTTCTAGGAGGCTACTCTATAATTTTCTAACCTCTTCTTTGAGGACTCTCCTCCTGTTGATAATGAAGAAAATATTATTTTTTCTTATATTCTTTCCCTTATTACCCAGAAAATGAATGATTATCTCATGCAACTGATCTCTCTAGAAGAGGTAGAGGAGATGGTCTTCGACATGCCTAAGGGAAAGGCTCCTAGTCTTGATGTCTATCCAGTTGAATTCTTTCAAGAATTTTTGGACATCATTAATCATGATTTGTTGGAGGTGGTTAAGGAATCCAATTTTATTAAGAAGATGCTTTGGTTATTGAATTCTACTTTCTTGACTCTTATTCCAAAAAGAGAAGGGGCTAATCAACTACAGTTTTTTAGACCAATTGCCTTATGTAATGTGGTTTACAAAGTCATTACTAAGTTGATTACTGAGAGAATTAAAAAGTGGATCCCCATTATTATCTCAGAGGAAAAAGGTGGCTTTGTTACTAGAAAATAAATTTTGGATGAGGTGGTTATTGCTACTGAGGCTATTCATTCTATGACTAGTTCAAGGAAGTGATCTATGTTTGTTAAGATGGATATGGCTAGGGCCTTTAATAGAGTTGAATGGAGTTTCCTAAGGAATATTATTCTTACATTTGACTTTAGCTCTAACTGCATGAGTTGGACTATGAGTTGTGTTACTTCTGCCACTTTTTTAGTTCTTCTTAATGGTCAACCTTCCCATCTTTTTGATGCCTCTAGAGGGCTTCGCCAGGGTGAACCTTTTTCCCCCTATCTTTTCATCATCATGGCTAAGGGTTTGGGAAGATTCATTAAGTATCAAGTGTGCCAAAATTCTATTCAAAGCTAGTGGTGGGGTAATGGTTTACCTACTCTTTCTCACCTTCAATTTGTTGATGATTCTTCTCTTGCAAGTCTTGCTAGGATCAAGGAAGTTAAAGCCTTTCAAAATAATTTGGATTTTTTTGGTAGCTTCAATACAACATGTCAATGAGCACAAATCTTCCATTTACTTTTTTAACACTCCTGATTCTATTTAGAAAAGGATTGTTAATATCCTATGGTTTCATATTGGATTGCTTCCTTTGACTTATCTTGGCATCCCTATTACGATTTCTAGGCAGCCATGACTCTTCTATAATTTTTTTATTATCAAGCTTTGAAAAAAGATAAATCATTGGACTCATAGATGGCTTTCTATTACTACTTGGGTTAATCATTTTCATTATGTTATTCAAGATCTTCCTACTTATAGAAGCATGGTTCAAGTTGCTCCTATTTACTTTATCAAGGAGTTTGATTCTCTTTCTCAAAAATTCCTTTGGAGTGGTAATTTTCATAGTACTAAATGGAGTTTGATTAGCTAGGAGAATATTTCTAGGCCTAAAAAGGAGGGTGGTCTTGGTGTTCGATCAACTCTCTTGAGTATTCAAGTATTGGATGCTAAACTTTATTGGCGATTGTGCTCTAGAAAACATCAACTTTGGGCTTGTATTATCACCCATAAATATTTTTGTAGTACTGATCCTTTCTCTATTTCTTCACTTCCTCTTGAAGGTTGTGGCTATATGGTTTGGCATCATCTAAAGACTAGTGTTTAGTTAGTCAAGAGAGGGCTTTTCTAGATATGTAAGGGAGGCTCTAAGGCTTTGTTTTAGATTGATTCTTGGGATGGATTCCCATACATATTATCCATGTACCCTCATCTTTAGACTCTCTATGATTCTTTTTGTGCTACTGGATGGGATAAAGTGGCTCATTACAAGACTCCTTATTAATTGGGACATGTTGTTGATTACAAATGGAAGAACTCTTTTTTATTGGCCTCTTGGAGGCACACAGGTGGATCATCAAGAGCTTTCTTAGATTTTGTCCTCTAGGGAGTATTCCTCTCTAATAGGATCAGATGTTTTGGCTGAGGGGGGTACCTTTCTTGGTAAATATCATGTCTCTACTAGGTATTAGGAGATGACCAGACAATTATTTGGGGATACTAAGGTCCCTTAGTGGAAGCAAGTATGGAATATATTTTCTTTCTCCAAGTTTAATTTTTCATGTGGCTAGTGGATCACAACTATTGCCTTACATGGGATAATCTTTGTAAATGTGGATTTTAGGGCCCCTCTTATTATGTTTTGTGTGGTTATGGGGAGGAGTCTATCTCCCATCTGTTCTTCTATTTATTCTTTTCTACTTAGTTATGGAACCTTTGGTGGAGTGCTTGGGGCTGCTCTTGTAGGTATGCTTCCTTTTTTCCTAAGTCCTAGTCCTTCTTGGGTTGTGCTCCCTCCAAGTTTTCTCCTCTACATGTTTCTTGCATTGCTAGCCAATCTTTCATTCTTTAGCATATTTGGCTGGAGAGGAATTGTCAAATCTTCCAAGATGTTTAGATTACTGTTATGCATTTTTGGGGGGTGATCTCACATTCTCTTTAGGAAACTATTAAAGTGAAGTGTGTACTAGATGGGGGTATGGATCTGACTGATCTTAAAATGTGCAATCCCCTCAATTTTCATCTTCAGGATGGAGTTGCAGCTCAATGGCATCAAAGAGTGCTCAAATAGCCTCAGCAATAGGGGAATGTATGGGTGAATCAAAAGGGGCATTAGACTCCTACTTCTTATTAAGTTTTGAAAATTAACACTAATGGTTCCTCCTAGGGGAATCAAGGCCCTAATAGTATTGGAGGAGTAGATCGTTACAGTTCTGGTGAAGTCTTTTTCCCAGTGCATAAGGGTGACCATACTAACAAACTCATGGAGTTTTAGGCCATTTTATATGCTATGGAATAGTGTTTTTTGTGGGGATGGTGCAAGATTATCTATGAGTCTGTGTCTTGAGTGGTGGTGAACTTGCTTTCCTTGCAAGAGCTTGAGGATGTTAGTTACCAACTAGTCATTATTGTTAATCAAACTCTTATCTTTTTTACCTCTCTTGAGTTTATTAGGTTTAGTTATATTCCTTGTGAATGGAACAAAGATGTTGATTGTTTGGCCAAATGGGCTTCTGGTCACACTCTAAGCTAGAATATTATGGATAGGGGACAACTTCCACTTCAGTTGTTACAAGAATTTGATGAACTTGTTGCTTAGGACATAGCTCCTTTTTTAGCTCTCCTTATTGTAATCCTTTCTATCTTAATAGAATTTTACCCCTCTTTTTCCAAAAAAATTGAACAAAATTAAATGTTGACGTATTGAAATTCTTGAGCTTCTCAACCCTTGAAGCACCTAGAAGCTCTAAGGTAATAAATAACTTGCTCAAGTAAAGATAAAATTAATCTAATAGGTTAGGACAATAATTAGATTCAATCAAATAAACAAATTCCAACAAGTGTAAAGGTAAAAGAACAACAAAATAAAGTTCTAACTAATCCAAGACAATAGTTTCTTCCAAGTACAAAGCAATTTAAGTTAACCCAACAATGTAATGAAAAATAATAATGACATAAAAATACTCATTCTTGCATGGAATTTTCTAGAAAAACACAAATGAATCTTTAAAAATGGTTTCTAGGTTTTGTTCAGAACAAGCCCAATATAGGTCCCATATGATTTCCAAGTGAAAAATTCTCATAAAGTCAATACGAAAAGTGGTAATAATGAATGTATAGAAGAATATTTTTCATATTTATCAAATATGAATGAGTATATATTGCAAGAAATTTGGTACAAAGGGAGAAAATAAGATAATATATGATAACATAAAATTTTAAAAAAGGATAATTGTTATCTTATATAGATATAAGGATTCCATTTAGATTCATGGAAACATTATATATATAGCTCACCTCTTTTAAAAATTTAAAATGTCATCAAATTTATAAAACAAAACAAAGTTCATGACATCAAAGATCTACATAAGTTTTAAAGTAGAGAAATAGAATTATAAGGAAGCATATTGAATCAGTTTTACAATGAAATACCTACATTATTAGAGCAATTGTGGTTCTATTGGTATAAAGAAGATATTAATAAAAAAAGGTTTCAATGTTTATTTACTCCAATGAAAAAATTCATGACAATAATAGATCAATAATAAACCAAGGTCACATTTCATAATATAAGTTTCTTAGTAGCAAATCATTGTTGGATAATGTTGTCCTTGATGGCACCCAAATCTCATATCAGTCATTAGTATCAAGTTCACCTAGCTCAGATAGTCTGCAATGCAATCTATAGTGCCAACCAAGCTCACTCGATCATCGAAGGAAATGTGGAAGACAGTGTTAATCGAGCTAACTCGGTCAACAAAGGAAAGGTGAAGGACAGTGTTCACCAAGCTCACTCGGTCAATGAAGGAAATGTGGAAGTTAGTGTTCACTCGATCTCCAAAGGGTAGTTTCCACCGAGCTCACTCGGTCATCAAATGAATCATGGAGAAGTCAGTGTTAACCAAGCTTCACTCAATCTCCAAATCATAATTTCCATCGAGCTCACTCAGTTATCTTAGGAAACTCAGTACTTACTGAGTTCTCCCGGTGATTGAAGGATTGTCACAAAGCTTGTTGTATTAACCAAGCTCAATCGGTTAACACAGGAATTATTTTTTGAATAAAGTCCATCATGTAGGGTCAGCTAGTATAGGGATTTGCTAATTAATTACTTCTAGCTGATTGATGTAATTGTTTGTTTAGTCAGTGATTTGAGCTGACTAAGATAATCTAAAAGGTATATATGGTCACTCAAGTTATGAATTAAAAGTGTGTGATTGTGAAAAAGAAGTTATGAATGCGAATTATAATATGAAATGGAAAGATGAATGTTGAGAAAAGTCTGATGAAGGATCATATGTGTTGAAGGAGCTGTAAAGTTGTATTTGATCAGTAATCAGCAAAGATAAGTTGCACATTATATCAGGTCACTTCATTGTTGCTTTCTAACCATTGTAAAAGTGAATTCAAAATCTCTTAACAGAGTTGGCTTAACAGCCATTCAATAAATCCTCTAATAAGGTGAGAGTTCAGTTGAATTTTTCTAAAGACCTCTAGCAAGGCCACTCCTAATAGGGTGATTAAATCCTTTAACAGGGTCACACCTAATAGTGTGTTTTTGTAACCTTTAACAAGGTTGGCTCCTAACAGGGCTCACTTGAGAAGAGTGAAAAATAGTATCTAGTTACATTGGTAGTTTTTCCCATATTGGGTTTCCACGTTAAATCTACTATCTCTTGTGTTCTTAATTGTTGAATTACTTTTTGCATGATAACATAACAGTTCTTAATATTTATCATTTTTTGCATTATCAAGTTTCAGCATTTTATATTAATCAGATCAAGGGTATATTTAGACATCTTAGGGACTATGCAAAGTTTTGTAGTAACTGATTCACCCCCTCCCCCTCTCAGTTACTCTATTCTCATTTCCAAAAATTGGTATCAGAGCTTTTGGTGCTTGTAAGAAAAGATTTCAAGGATCTAAGACAAAGATCAAGATGTCTTACAAAAGAGAAATTTCAAAACTCAACAGAGATAACTTCTCCGCATGGCAAGGATTGATGAGACTTCATCTGGCTACTGTTGGTGATATTGGACTGAAATACATTGAAGAAAAATATGAAGAACCTTCTGGCACATTGTCTATCAATGACATTGTTGAAAAGAATACTCACAACAATATGATGATAGACATAGCATCCACTCTTAGTTATGAAGAATTTGATGACATTAAGTACTACAAAATTGCCTTTGAGATGTGGAACAAGCTAAAAGAGATCTATGGAGGAGATGATAATGTGAAAAGAGCAAAAGAAAAAAGTCTAAGAGGACAATTTGATCAAATGAGGATGAGAGAGGATGAAAACATTGCAAAGTACGTTGAAAGAGTTAAAGCATGTGTGAGTGCAATCAGAGCATCTGGAGGTGATATCAAAGGAGCAACAGTTATAAGAAACGTTCTTAGAACCCTGCTTCCCATTTATGCAATAAGAGTTTCTGCAATTCAAGAAAGAAGGTGTGAAGCAAATCATCAAATAAATCTTGAGGCCATAGTTGGAAGACTAACTACATTTGAACCAGATAACTTTGACAACTATGTTCTAGCCTCCAAGAACATTGAATCAACATTTCAAGCCAAGCTCTCACTCAAGGAGAAAAATAAAAAGGAGAAGGAATCTCAGTCAGAAAGTGAAAATGAATCAAGCCAAAGTTTAGACAATGACCTCGAAGTGATTGAAGCTCTACTAGAAAAGAAATATTCTAGAGGTAGAGGAAAATATAAAGGTAAAGTTCGTCTAATCTATTTTTCTTGTGAAGAAATTGGTCATATTGCAGCAAGGTGTCCAAAGATGCAAAAAAATGATGAAAAGAAAGATTATAAATGGAATGGCAAGAAAGACTTCAAATCATCCAAGAAAAAAAGTAAGAAATCATGCTTCATGGCTGAAAATTCTAAAGATTCTGATAATAGTGAGGATGAAATTGTTTATATTGCCGTTAAAGATGATTTTGATAGTGATGAGGAAGATAAAAACACACTTGTTTCTCATCTAAGTAAGAATGATACATGGATTATAGACAGTGGTTGCTCACATCATATGACTAGTGATAAAACCAAGTTTGATCAGTTTGAAGACTATGATGGTGGCAATGTAAGGTTTGGTAATAATGAACCTTGTTTCATAAAAGGAAGAGGAAGAATCTGTCTAACCAAAGAACTTGTATGTAATAATGCCTATTGGGTTGAAGGTCTTAAACATAATTTTCTAAGTGTGGCACAATTACTCAATACTGGATTCAAGGTGGAATTCATGCATGGAAAGGCAAGACTATTGAATGAGCAAGGAAAGCTGATAGGATCTGGCACCCAAACTAAAGGTAACTTGTTCTATCTAGAACTTGGTGAATGCTCATGTTTTATTGCTCAAATTGAAGAAAGTTGGTTATGGCATAAAAGGTTGTGTCATGTCCATTTTGATAACCTGGTAAAAATAAGCAAATTCAAGAAAGTAAGAGGCATTCCTAACATTAAGAAGCCTGAGGTTGGTCTATGCAAGAATTTTTAGATTGGTAAAATGAGAAAGACTAGTTTTAAAAGTAAGAACTATCAGTCTGAAGATATATTAGAAATTGTGCATACTGATTTATGTAGACCCATTGGAATAGAAAGCTATACTGGAGAAAAAAATTTCATTCTTTTTGTTGATGACTACTCAAGAATGATGATTGTCATGTATCTAATGAATAAATCAGAAGCATTTGAGAAATTCAAATGGTATTTGGCAAGAGTAGAAAAAGAAACAGGAAAAAGACTAAAATGGTTAAGGTCAAATAGAGGTGGTGAATTCATCTCACATGAATTCAACAACTTCTGCATTGAAAAAGGTATTAAAAGATAGGTCTCAGCAATAGGAACTCCTGAAAAAAATGAAATAGCTGAAAGAATAAACAAATCCATCATGGATTGTGCAAGAACCCTGATGATAGAAAAGAACATTGCTATCAAATACTGGAAGGAAGCCATCAACATTGCTATCAAATACTAGAAGGAAGCCATCAACACTGCAATTCATACCTTCAACCGAGTACAGTTGAAGAAGGACTCATTTAAAACTCCCTATGAATTATGGTATGGCTACAAACCCAATGTAAGTTATCTAAAAGTATTTGGAAGCAAATGTTATATTTTGAAAGAATCTAGAAAAGGAAAATGTGATGTAAAAGATGATGAAGGAATATTTTTAGGATATTCTTGCAAAAGAAAAGAATATAAATGTTTAAATCTATCCACTCACAAAGTCATAGATAGTGCACATGTGAAAGTTGATGAGTTTACAAAAAAATCTAAAGAAGAAAGAAAAAAGGTACCTAAAGATTACAAAAGATTTGTTTACATTGAACTAGATACTATACCAAGCATACAATTCACTCAAGAATCCTCAACTCCTGAGTCATTAGTAACCGAGTTGCAAAAAGTTCAAACCAAGCCACAACAACATTCAGACTTTACTAAGCAAGTGTCTACTAAGTCTGAAGTACTCGAGCCAATTCTTACCGAGCCAGAATAGCCAGAACATGAAAATGAAGCACAAGGAGATAGAAATGAAACTCATTTAAGAGGGAAAGAACCTGTATTAGCTAAATATGTCAGAAGACATTATGCATCAGATTAGATCATTGGAGACAAATCTGAAGGAACCTTGACAAGAAGCAAGCTGAAAAATACTTGTTTACTTGCTGATTTTGAACCTAGAAACATTAAAGATGCATTGGAAAATAATAGTTGGATTGAGGCAATGAATGAGGAAATAGAATAGATAGAGAAGAACAAGACATGGACTCTCATACCCAGGCCTAAAAATAAGAATTTAATTGGAACCAAGTGGGTATTTAGAAACAAGTTGACTGAAGATGGTAAGGTATCTAGAAACAAAGCCAGATTGGTATTCAAAGGGTACTCTCAAGAAGAAGGCATAGATTATGGAGAAACCTTTGCTCCTATTGCAAGATTGGAAGGAGTCAGAACCTTACTTGCATATGCTGCTCGCAAAGGATTCAAAGTTTATCAGATGGATGTCAAGTCAGCATTCCTCAATGGAATACTAGATGAAGAGGTTTACATTGAACAACCTGAAGGTTTTGTTGATCCAGATAAAAAGAACATGGTCTGAAAATTACACAAGGCACTGTATGGTCTGAAACAAGCCTCTAGAGCATGGTATGAAAGATTGCATAACTATCTTATTCAGATTGGTTTTCAAAGAACTAATGATAATAGTAGCTTGTATATAAAGGAAAGACCAGATAATAAGATTGTCTTGGCAGAAATATTTGTAGATGATACTATTTTCATAGGACATGATGATCTTTGCAAAGAAATTTTAGAACCAATGAACAAGGAATTTGAAATGTCTATTTTTTTGAAATAAAATTCTTTGTTGGTCTTCAAATTCAACAAAATAAGAATGGCATCTATATCATTCAATTAAAATACATCAAGGAGATATTGAAAAAGTTTGGTATGGAGGACTGCAAACTTGTTGGAACTCCTATGTGTACTGGATTGAAACTTACAAAAGATGATGAATCCAAAGAAGTAGATCAAATATTGTATAGATCTATTATTGGAAAGTTGCAATACGTAGTTCATACCAGGCTAGATATTGCCCTTGCAATTGGTATTGTTGCAAGATTTTAAGCAAAGCCAAGAGAAACTCACCTAATGGTAATCAAAAGAATAATGAGATATTTGAAAGGAATTGAAGATTATGGCTTATGGTACAAATTTGGAGGTAATTTGGATTTGAAAGTGTTTACTGATGTTGATTGGGCATGAAATCTTGATGACAAAAAAAGCACAAGTGGAGGAGCATTCTTTCTTGGAAAAAGATTGGTATCTTGGACAAGCAAAAAGTAGAATTGTACATCCCAATTTACAGCAGAGGCAGAGTATGTTGCTGCTGTAGTAAACTATTCAAATATCGTTTGGTTTAAGTAGTTATTGCAAGGAATGAAGATGGAAATCAAAGAACCAGTTGTCATGTTCTGTGACAATACTAGTGCAATTAACATATCTAAGAATCTAGTGATGCATTCCAAGACCAAGTATATTGCAATAAAATATCATTTTGTCAGAGGATTGGTGCAAGACAAGGAGATCAGATTGGAATATGTCCATACAAAGGAACAAATTGCTGACATATTCACAAAGCCTTTACCTAAGGATGCATTTTTGTATCTCAGAGGTAAGTTAGGGGTCATTCCCTTATCTGAAGTCCACTAAAAATAAGTTCTAGTGATGCATCAATGCATACAAGATTGAAGATCTATCTATTGATGCAGTTTAATCAAAAACCATTGCATATGAATCAGTACTAAAGGTACATTACAATTCACTTAACTTCTGTTGTCTTTTGCATGTGTTGTCAAAGAGGGAGAGACTTACTGTCATATCCTTCTGAAATTTGTGAGATTTGAAAAGTTTGCCATGAAGTCCCTTAACAGAGGGAGATTATTGAAGGAGCGAGAAGTCTATTATCTTGTTGGCCTTTTTTTCAAAATTTCATTCTATTATGACATGTTGTGTTGCCATCAATTCCAAAGAGGGAGATTGTTGGATAATGTTGTCCTTGATGTCACCCAAATGTCATATCAATCATTAGTCTCAAGTCCATCGAGCTCAGATAGTCTGTAATGCAATCTATAGTGCCAACTGAGCTCACTTGGTCATCGAAGGAAATGTGGAAGACAATGTTAACCATGCTAACTCGGTCAACAAAGGAAAAGTAAAAGACAGTGTTCACCAAGCTCACTCGATCAATGAAGGAAATGTAGAAGTGAGTGTTAACCGAGCTTCACTCGGTCTCCAAAGGGTAGTTTCCACCGAGCTCACTTGATCATTAAAGGAATCATGGAGAAGTCAGTGTTAACTGAGCTTCACTTGATCTCCAAAGCATAGTTTCCACTGAGCTCACTCGGTTATCTCAGGAAACTCAATACTTACCAAGTTCTCCTGGTGATTGAAGGATTGTCACAAAGTTCACTTTATTAACCGAGCTCAGTCGGTTAACATAGGAATTATTTTCTGAACAAATTTCACCGTGCAGGGTTGGCCAGTATAGGGATTTGCTAATTACTTACTTTTAGCCAACTGATGTAATTACTTGTTTATTCAGTGATTTGAGCTGACTAAGATAATTTGAAAGGTATATATGGTCATTCAAGTTATGAATTAAAAGTGTGTGATTGTGAAAAAGAAGTTATGAATGGGAATTATAGTATGAAATGGTAAGGCAAATGTTGAGCAAATTTTAATGAAGGATCAGATGTGTTGAAGGAGCTGTAAATTTGTATTTGATTAGTAAGGATCCAGTCAAGCATAACAGAGATCTGTAATCAGCAAAGATAAGTTGCACATTATATTAGGTCACTTCATTGTTGCTTTCTAACCATTGTAACAGTGAATTCAAAATCTCTTAACAGAGTTTGTTTAACAACCATTCAATAAATCCTCTAACAAGGTGACAGTTTATTTGAATTTTTCTAAAGACCTATAGCAAGGCCACTCCTAACAAGGTGATTAAATCCTTTAATAGGGTCACACCTAACAGTGTATTTTTGTAACCTTTAACAAGGTTGGCTCCTAACAGGGCTCACTTCAGAAGAGTGAAAAACAATATCTAGTTACATTGGTAGTTTTTCCCATAGTGGGTTTCCATGTTAAATCTATTGTCTCTTGTGTTCTTAATTGCTGAATTGCTTTGTGCATGATAACATATCAGTTCTTAATATTTATCATTTGCTGCATTATCAAGTTTCAGCATTTTATATTAATCAGATCAAGGGTATATTCAGACATCTTAGGGACTGTGGAAAGTTTTGTAGTAACTGATTCACCCCCTCCCCCTCTCAGTTAATCTATTCTCATTTCCATCAAATCATATCAATTGCAATCATTCCATTAAATTTTTTATAGAAATCGGCTCCTAGTTGAACAAAGAAAAGAATCATGATAATTTTTTATATGGAAAAAGGAAGGACTTTTTGTGTCAAGATATAATCAAAGAAATAGAAGAGTCTTTCCATTCATAGTCCACAGTCATTGATATCATATACACTTTTATGAATAGTTTACTTTTTTCCAAAAGATTTCTAGATTGATGCTAGAGATATTAACAAATGATATTAAATAATAAATAGGAAAATACAAAAAATAGATGCCTTTTTTTTAGTCTTAAATGCACCTTACTGCAAATATTCAATAGTGTCTATAAGAATTATAAAAGAATAAGAAATTATGCTTGCAAAGAAAAATAGAGAAAAGATATAAAACACAATAAAATCATTTTATCATTTATGGTATGGGAAAAATAAATTACAACTAGAATGATTTCTAAAAGAAGATCCAACTTTTATACAATACACAAAGCATATTCATTTGGTGGTACAAGCATGGTATCATTGTTGCGGAGATGAAAATGAAAGCATCATAAATTAATACACTTAGGGATGAAGGTCAAAAATAGTTAAGTCTTGGCTCATTCTATTTCAGCAATTCATAAATTAAAATAGAGCATAAGAAGATGACCTGACACATTAGTATAAAATAGGAGAGGAGGCCATGTAAAGTTGTAGAGTTTGGTTCATCATTGGGATGACATAGAAAAGTATATAATAAAAGCCCTTGATATTGATGCATCAAGTATAAGTCCAACATTGATGACATAGAAACTAAAAGAGAAAAATCAATCCAAGATAGAGGAGAATGATAAAATATCCAGAGTCATGATATATAAAAGTTAGGTTTGATAAATTTAAAATCCAATACTCCAACAAGATGCCTATGAATGTGAAAAATAAATCAAAATCTTTAAAAAAATTTCTTGGCACAAGAAGGTGTTGAGTGAAAAATTTCTCAACATGTAATGGATGCTACACATGAAGGATTTGAGTAGCTCAGCACTAAGGGAAACTCAACAAAAGAGGGTGTTGAGTGACCTTGGTCACTAAAGGGAAGGTGGATCTTGACTCATTGGTTGCCAAAACTCAGCAGGAACAACATAAGAGAGAACTAGGTTAAAGAGAAAATTGAGTGAGTTGTTTAACAAACTTATAGTCTTAGCATTTCTACCATCAAAATGCAAGGGTAATAACAGATATTTTCGTAAGACCTCAACCTAATATGGAATAGATAGAAGTGAAGAACCACAACAAGCCAAATATTTGGAGGTTTGGTAATATGCTTCCTTGCCCGATTTCTATTTAAATACTAAATCAACTATTAAAAATCTAGGAGTATACGACTTCAACTAGAGTCAAAATACATTAACCTAAAAAAAAACTTCTATCGACAGTATTAATTTGTAACACTAGATGGCTGCATTCAATAATTCCTAAAGAAATCATCACTTCAATAGGTCAAGACAAAATAACTTACATAGAAAAAAAATAATCAAATCTTGTGCTATTGCAACTTTGATCTTCTTCCTAAACCTTCCTTCTTCTCCCTAACTACTCTGATATTCTTCCTTCTTCCTTTTTCTACTCCTTATTTTCTAGCTATCAAATGAATGGGCATATTTTCCTTTTGACCAATATCAAAAAAGCTTTCCCTCTCATTTCTAGATTTGAACTCGCCTAACCACATTCAATGTTTCTGACTATTATTACTATAGGCCATTAGGGTGATAGATGGGCATTTGGATCAAGGGGAAACTACTTACACATGAGATATTTCAACACTCTCCCTTTGCCTCAAGCCAAATTAAAAAAAAAAGAATCACTCTTGATCCAAATCAACTACACCAAGACACTTTCTTAGGTGCGCAAAAGATCCAATGCCTAAAGGCTTCATAAATATGTGTACAAGTTACTACTCAGACTTACAAAATTTCATATTGATATCTCCTTTCTCCACCAACTATTTGATGTAGTGATATCTAATCTCTATGTTCTTGATTCTCCCATGTAAGACTTAACTCTTAGAAAGTGCAATTGAGGAGATTTTGTGACAATGAATTGTAGTTCCATCCTCTTAACCAAATAGCTTCAAATGTTGTTGCATTCACTGCTATGTATTCAACCTTTGCTATAGATTGATTGAGAAACAATATCTTTCCTCTTAGATGCCCATGAAATTACACATGATCCCATGTGGAACATGTATCTAGAAGTGCTCTTCCTATCATCTAAACTTCTAGCCCAATCACTATACGTGTAACCAACCAACTTGAAATCATTATCTATAGTACATAAAATTCCAAATCCCTTGGTACCATTAAAATTCTTAAGGATCCTTGTTCATGTTTGCCAACGGGAATCCTTCAGTATTTCCATAAATCTAGAAATAAAACTTACTACTTGCATCATGTCTAGCCAAGTTGCACTCAAATACATCAAACTTCCAACCATACTCTTGTATAATGTTGGATTCACACATTTTTCGTCATTTTCCTTGCTCAACATTAGACCTACTACTATTGGTGTTGGGGCTACCTTGTTATTCTACATTTTGAATCTCTCCAAGATTGGCCTTGCATATTTTTCTTAAGAGATGAAGATGCCATCATGCATTTGTTTTACTTCTATGCCTAGAAAGTACTTCAAGAGACCTAGGTTTATCATTTCAAATTCATTCTTCATGGCCTCTTTGAACTCACAAATTAGGAAATTATCATGTCTAATGAAGATTACATATGAGTCAATCTTGTTGTACCATGCATGTTGAGCTTGCTTTATCTTGTAGAGATCTCTTCAATCTATATGCTTTGTGTTCTTCTTTTGGAACTTCATAACTAGATGGTTGCTCCACATTAACTTCTTTTAATAC
The DNA here is from genome assembly GCA_028749045.1 of Cupressus sempervirens. NCBI lineage: Eukaryota > Viridiplantae > Streptophyta > Pinopsida > Cupressales > Cupressaceae > Cupressus > Cupressus sempervirens. The sequence goes on along the minus strand of CM053792.1, from coordinate 677,483,206 downwards.
ACCATTCAAGAAGGCATACTTCACATCCATTTGATATACCTTCGATTTTTTTTGGGCTTCAATTGCTATGACAATATGTATGGTTTTCATTCTTGTAACTACATCATATGTCTCATCATAATCTTTTCCATACTACTGCTTGTACCACTTAACCACTAAATGTGTCTTATGCCTATTATTTTTCCTTTCACATTGCACCATGTCTTGTAAACCCATTTTACTCCAATTAATTGTTTCATGGGAGGAAAAGTAGTTAACTCCCATGTCTCATTTCTTTCAATAGCATCCATTTCCTCATTCATGACATTGCACCATTTTTCTTCATTCATAGTTTCCTTAAAATAAATTGGATCACTATGAGAAAATAATGCAAAATTTACACTCTCATCATAACATTCCTTATACCTTTTTTCTTGGTATATCTCTCTTAGACTCTTAATCTTTCTTGGAAATAGAAAGGCAAGAGTGGGATTTGAATTCTCAATATTGCTGCTACTACTAGTTTTCAAATTAGTTCGTGGTTGTCTTGAAGTGCTTGGAGTTGTCACTCGAGATGTAAGGGGATTCTTGCCTTTTTGCCTTTTTTTACAATCTATATTTTTTGCTCAACCTTCTTGGTGATTATTAATGTCATCTTCTTCCTCATCAATAGTAAGCACTTTACTTGAAGTTCTTGAGAATTCATCTATCAAGCCATCCCATGAATAATTTTCAAGAAACTCCACATCTGTTAAAATGATGATCTTCTTAGCGATTGGATCATAAAACCTATAAGCCTTTGATTGAGAGCTTTAATTTTTGAAGATGTATAGCTTCTACCTTTGTTTCTTTGGCACGTGTACATATGCTACACATCCAAACACTCTCAAGTGCCCAACTATCCATCGATTCCTTTACCATGCCTCAAGAAGAATCTTGTCACGAACTGACTTTGTAGGACCATTTTTGATCAAGTATAGTATTGTTGTGCCAACCTCCTCAATATTTAGTTGGGAGCCCTTTTTCTTTCATCATGCTTCTAGCCATTTCAACAATGGTCCTATCTTCCCTGGAGAAACTCCATTTTTCTATGGAGTATAACTAACTACAAGCTCTTTATTAATAACATTATACCTATAAAAATTTACAAACATATTGGAGGTACACTCCCCTCCTCTATTTGATTTAAGTAATTTTACACAGTGTCCACATTCTTTTTCAGCCAGGCTTTTATATTCAACAAATTTATCAAATACCTCAAATTAGTTTTTAAAAAAATACACCCATGTCCTATGACTGAAATCATCTATGAATGTGATAAAATAAGTACTCCCCCCAATAGAAGTAGTTTGCATAAGGGCCTACCAAATAACAATGCACCAATTCTAATGGTGCTCTATCCCTTCTAAAATTTATAAAATTATTGGGAAACCTATGTTGCTTACCCAAAATGCAAGGCTCACACTTTTCATATGAATCTACTATGCTTTGCAAACCATCTACCATTCTTTTCTTGGATAACAAATTTAAACCATAAAAGCCAAGATGTCCATACCTAATATGCCAAAGCTTGGAGGGATCTTCAATCATGCTTCTAAGAGTTGATTGCTGATATACTACTGTATATGCATGCTTGGGATGTGTAGCACTGACTTGAGAAGAGAAACATATCTCTATCCTTAATGGGAACATCCCATTTTTTGTTATTTTGACTACTACAATTAATCTATTACTCCTATCCTTTTCATGAATGACACACTCATCATTTTTCATTAGTACCTTGTAACCATTTTGAATGAGTTATCCAATACTCATCAAATTATACTTCATACCAGGGGAAAAATACACATTTTGTATATCCTTCTCACCTTTCTTAGTGTTGACCATAATAGATCCTTTGCCCACTATGGGAATGGTTCTATTATTTCCCATCTTACTTTCAAACTTGAAATTCTAGTCAATGAAAGCAAATAAACTTTCATTACCGCTCATGTGGTTGCTACAACTGTTGTCTCAGTACCATACCTTGGGGATTCCCTCTTCACTAGTGTTTCACATTATGAAGGATGTGGGATGATTTTCATTTCCCATGTTCACATTAGCCACATTTGCATTTTCTTTTACTAATCACCCTACTTCTTCTAGCATTCGCTAGTATAATTTCCATACTTATGAAAGTAGTAGTATTCAATATTTCTCTTAATAGAGTTGTAAATCTTCTTACCTCCTCTAGAGATATTTTGAAATGTGATTGCTCCCTCTTGATTTCTTGCTCATCCTGAGCTTTCTGCACCAACATTCCTTTGATTGTTGCTTCCATGGCCTCTACTTCTCGAGCCTTTACTAGAGCCATTTTTTCCTCTCCCCCTACCTCTTGAATTCTATTAAGCCTTGAAAGACTTCTCTTTGGAAGTTGTTTCTGATCTATTTATCTAGTGCTCATGGATTTGATGATTTTGCATTAACTCGTCCATGGTCAATGTGGTAAGATCCTTTTCTTCCTCAATGGTCATGACAAGGTTGTCATATTTCTAAGGTAAACTACTCAATATATTTTCCTCAATCCTCTACTCTTCATAATCTTCTCCATTTGATTTGAGTTGGTTTATCAACGTGGAGATTCATAAGCTAAACTCTGCAATAGGTTCATTTTCCTTAATCTAAATGTTCTCAAATTTCCTTTTGATTATTTGTAGCTTCACTATTCTAACCTTATCAGTCCCCTTAAATTTTTTCTCAAGGATATCCCATGCTTCCTTTGCATAATTTGTTGTTGCAATCTTGGGAAATGCTATCTCTATCATTGTTGCCTCAATCCAGCTTAATGCCTTTGCATCCTTTCTCCTTGACTTTTTCAATTGAGTCTTTTGTGGGTTTGTGAGGGTAGTATACATTGCTAGGACTATATCATTAAACCCATTGATCACAAACTCTCACAAGTCATTAGCTACCATTATTGCTTCCATCTTCTTTGCCCATGTATCATAATTTTTTGAATTTAAGGAAAATGCCTACTGTCATATATTTATTACATCTCCTACCATGTCAAATAGAACAAAAAAAAAAAAGCCCGAACTCACTATGGATCTGGGGCCTCAGAGCTCTGATAGCATGTGAAAAATAAATCACAAGCTCTAAAAATTTTGCTTGGCATAAGAAGGTGCCAAGTGATAGGTAGTAGGTGTTGAGTGAACTTGACACATGAAGGAGCCAAGTATCTTTGCACTAAGGGAAACTCAACACAAGAGGGTGTTGAGTGATCTTAGTCACCGAAGGGAAGGTGGACCTCAACTCAGTAGTTTCTGAGTGAAATTAATAGGAAAAATGGAAGATAGAACTCGGTTAAAGAGTAAACTGATTGAGTTATTTAAGAGACTTACACTCTGAGAATTTTCACCATCGAAATGAAAAGGTAATAACAAAGATTTTCATAAAACCTAAACCTAATATGGAATAGATAGAAGCAAAAAACACAACAAGCCAAATATCTATAGATTTGCTAATATTCCTGCTTGTTTTCTTTATATCTAAATACGAAATCAACTATTACAAATCTGGGAGCATATAGCTTCAATCAAAGTCAAAATACATTAACCTAAAAAAAACTTCTATATATCATATTAACTTGTAGCACTAGATGGATGCATACAATAATGCTTGGAGCAATCACTACTTCAATGGTTTCAACAAAATAACTTACAAAGAACAAGAAGAATCTGATCTTGTGCAGCTCCAACTTTGATCTTCTTCTTGTAACTTCATTCTACTCTTTGATTGCTATGATATTGTTCCTTCTTCCTTTTGTTGCTCCTTATCTGCTAGTTATCTAATGAATGAGAACATTTTCCTTTTGACCTATCTCAAAAAAAAATTCCCTCTCATATTTGGATTTGATCTCACCTATCTGCATTCAATGTTTCTGACTATTGTTAGTGAAGGTTTTTAGGGTGTTACATGTGCATTTGGCTCAAGGGAAAACTAGTCACACATGAGATATTTTAAAAATGACAATGGCAAGTATTATATATAGAGAGTGCAGATGAACATAGTGCACAATGATCTATGAAGCCTATGATGTCAGTGTAAAAAAAAATTGTTTTTATGAGCCCAAAGAGAAACTCATAGATGACCTCAAGTAGTGAAAGAATACAAATACAATGATTTAGAAAGTTAAGTCAATGACAACAATATAGAAATCTCACTACTTATAATGGAAAAAGTATTTGAGTTGAGATAAATAGAAGTATGAAAGCCATTGATATAATTTATTTGTTAGATTGGTATGAAATGTATTGAATCTTATTTTAGTAAAAATGGTACAAAAATAGAAGGTAATGGAATGCCAATTGAATAATGATAAGAGCAAGAGAGTAGGCATCAGTAAAGATTTTCTAGTAGCTTTTTCCAAAGTCATAGTATTTACAACTGATATTTTCTAGCTCAATTCTAGTTTAGTGACATCTATAAAATGAGTAATATAATCTATTCTTATTTGTGTTTGTTGAGAAGTCTGATATAGAATTTCTTAGACTTTTTAATTAATATTTACCAAAAAATAACTCAACATATTCAAGACTTTCAAAGTCTAATAGCATGTGAATTTAGTTTATTTTGAAAGTTAAAAATAGCTCTTTTTTTGCAAAGTTACAGCTAAGGAATCAACAAAAATTGTATAAATTAAAAAAGGCTTGTAGTAAAGTAGATTTTGATGAAATGGTAGAGACTTTTAAAAGGAGAATACAAAAAATTTTGTAGTAAAAGATGCCAAATATGATAAAAAATTGTGAGTGGTTCTAAAGAATCTTCATTAAAATAGTAGAATGTAACATCTCACTAGGGAACCCAAAAGAAATTAACCTAAAGTTTGACTAAGTTTTTCAATTTTTTTTTGGAAATATAATAAGAAAAAATAATATATAGTAGAAGCATCAACTCACATACATAACAACCATTGTAAAACAAAATACATCTCTTAAGGGTCACATGATGTTGAATCACATTTAAGTTTTAGTAATACTAAATCTAATATATATAAAAAATCCACTGTCAAAGAATAACTACAAGTACAAATCTACTTAAGTAATATACAATTATTTAAGATGTCACTTGACAATAATTAGAATGCTTAATCATCAATTGTACAAGTCAAAGGGTATGAAAATATCAAAGAATATCCATCATGAATACAATACATCATCTCATAATATCTCTACTAATCAAATAATACAATAGAATATAACCATCCAATAGAAATACAAGATCAGATAGAAAGGAACATCTACACAAACACATCCAACAATGACATCTAGTTGTCAGATCTCAATGTTATAAGAAAAATGCACTACCACTCAACCTCACAGAACCTAAATGGCCCACTCCCATCATATAGAGGAGATAAACATAAGTCCCATATGGAAATCAATGCACAAGTCATATTCAACATCTAGGTCAAGGAAACACTTGAAGGAAAACTATTTGAAAGGGAACTAAGACACAAATATCATCTAATCCCAGAGGCAAAAAAGATGCATAGGAAATATACTATGTAAGTGGGTAAGTGTCATCACAAGAGGCAACCCTAAAGTTATTTTGGTAGCCACTCTAGACTCTGGCCCCCTAGAGTCTCTATGTAGCACTGGTATCCTTTTGTACAAACAAGACATACAAATGAAGAAAGGTCACAACCAAGCATCCTCTCTACTCCCATCCTAGCATTTATTAGCACTTGAGGCATGAGAAAGGAGAAAAAAAGACTCTTATTTATTCATTTTACTCTTATTTAATGTAATATTATCACTTATTAAAACAACTTACAATGGGTTAGCCAGGAAACCACATAGGGCTCTAACCTCTATTACAAGCCACTTCCCAACATACACATAGATTACCTACCCTAGGTTCATAAAAGTATAAATCATAGAATTATATTTTTCACCTCAATCCTTTATAAGTGACTAGAAAGCACCTATAGATAAAACATAGTATTCACTTCAGTCCTTTACAAGCAACTAAAAAGCACCTAAAGAAAAATCATAGCATTCACCTTAGTCCTATGGAAGCAACTAGAAAGCACCACAAGAAAAATCACAATAATCACCTTAGTCCTATACAAGCAAGTGGAAAGCACTAGAAGAGAACTGATCAAAAGCTCAAAGGATACAACAAGAAAGTCACAATTATCACCTCAATCTATACAAGCAACTTGTAATGCCACACTAAGCATAACCAAATGATTAGAAACCAAAGAAAAAATACTATAAACACAATAATTTCTTATTTTTTTATTAATTCAACTGATTACAAGTGCAAGAACAAAGATTAAACCATTCTCAATCTAAAAATCTCGTAATGAAAGATGATATCATCCAAATATGCTTTCATAAAGATGCTAATACAAATTGAGTTCAGTACAATAATAAAGTACAACATCATTCTTAATCACTAATGTCCAACATATGGACTCTACTAGATACAAATTCTGCTATAAGAAGTAACTTCTATAATCATCCTTTAGCTACATGTTAATCAACTCGAAGCACCTGGAAAACACACAAAAATGTAACACAACACAAAGAAGGGGGATCAGTACACATTGAGTTGAAAAATGTACTCCACCTGCATACATATTAGATTAAACATATACATAATCATAATGAAGAAATATGATTCACTTAACAAAGTGCAGTTCCATAATTAATATGCAAGAAGTAAACATTTACTTACAATGCAAAATTAAACTTGCACTAAGAATAACTTGTAAATGAAACATATATATACTGAGGTGTCATCGTTATGGCACTAAGATTCTGCATCCGTGTATGGTATGCTCATAGTCGACACATAACAATATTCTCTATTATACTTGTCAATGATAGAATAGAGATATGTCTTATTCTCCGTACTTAACCATATAGGTTTAAATCATAGGTAAGGCCAATTATCTTTCATATGTAATTAACCCACCCAATTTATTTTAAAGTTATCACTGAATTAATTAACTGAATAGGATAAACCAAATTCAGCCACCCCGATATATGTTCATCACAACTATTCTTAAAATACACATCAAACAGATTTACCAAGAATGTACATGCAACAGATATTAAATCAGTATACAACATGATACTACATCCTTTAATCCATGTGTAAAACATCTTATTCTACCAATTTCAGAGGTAAATATAAATAATTATAGCAATGAAACCCATAACATCAAGATCACGCAAATACAATTGAACCATTTTCACAACTCAACGATACTTACTCAATCTTAATAATATACATTCAATTTTTTGCTGAATTAACCATCTACACATAACTTCAAAATGAACAAGATAACAAACCAAAAGGGACATGATATTCTTGCTTTTAACAAATATCATATTTTGTTTCAATACTTGAGATATCCTCCACTTCAATTATGAACTAAAAAATATCTTTATACTAAAAGAATGTTGTTTCAACACATCTTATCCTAAAATGATCCATAAATGTTATTAAAACACTTCATAATAAAAATTAAACATAATAGGAACTAAATACAGACATTGCTTTAACGAATGACCATTAACAAAGTTGTTAATATTCAAGTGTCTACTGCAGTTATATTACTATATAGCAAAAGCCACCATTCAATTATAATCACAACAGAAAATGAAATATAATATTAGAAATCAATGTAAAATATGATTCATAAAATTTATAATAACCTTCATCATGCCTATAATGAAAAGTACTAAGGAAGTAATATATCAATACTATAGAGTGTATACTAACTGTTCACGAAATGACCACATTGATATAGATATAATAGCAACTATCAATGCCTTTGTTTATCAACTGATGTCAAATTCAATTGTCAATAATATCTCAAAATAACAGGTAGTTATGACTCAATCTCCCTCATATTATAATAAACAAATTAAGCTATCTCTATGTTTCCTCTGATAATCTTGAATTCTATAAAATAAAATTTACAAAATGCTGCCTTGGATAACCCAATTCACAACAAACATCTTGTTCATCCAAAAACTAACACACATCAAACTATAATTCCTAATTCCTTACAAGAAGCAATTTCCATATAAAAAAAAATAACAATTTATGCTGTCCCACGATATTCCCACTTGTTCCAAACTATCTCATAACTATCTGACAGAATGATATAACTGAAACAATAATCAACTAAGTATCCCTAATGTCACACATTAACCATAATAGTTAATAATAAACTCGGCCCACATTGTATTCTAACCGTAATTGGCAATTGACAACATAAAAATAAACTCAATCATACTAGACTGATAAACACCATAACAACATTGTCTAGATTTTATCCTAACTATTTGACCAAATGTCGCCTACAGTTTAAAACAAATATTTGATGGCTTTTCTATGTTTTAAGGTTCATTCAACTCGCATAACATATAATCTTTTAATACTGGTATTTTAAATACTTTCATTGTGGGTTGACTATATATTGATCACGTATGTAAATGGATATATTCATAAAACAAAAACTCGGATAATATACCTCTAATCCAACAAAAACATTCTAACCTATAATAACACCTTGACCTTATGCAGATGGTTTTGACATAAAAACTAAACCCTCAGTCCATATAAGTTTATAAAGTCACGAGCACACAACTCTTATAGGGGTTTACTCTATAAAGTCACATTTCTTTGCTTACAGCCAACATTTAAAATCTACATTACATATAAACCAAACTTTTTTGTTTTACATATAACCAAACTCTGTCTAAAATGTATTTCACAATGAAATTGTACCCTTTCTCATATGCCGATTATGTAACAAAATTTATTTCATACAAGAAATTGAAACACACCAAACTTAACACCATAGATATACAAAACTACATATAGAAAACTAAATATAAGTCTCAACTTATTCCAAATACACACAAAAATGCAAGAAAATACAGAGTACCCTCCATCCAAACATGGATGCATACAAAACTCGGCATTCCTTATACCCAATCCTACATTCACCCATATTTTGGTGTCAGTATAAAATAACAACAACATTTCCTATTTCCCTTCAACAAATAACACACAAGACAGTAAGGAATAGGATAGAAAAATGCCCCCTACCTAAATACTAAAGATAGAAATACTTCCAAAATTTAGCTCGGTGCCAAAGCCCTAAAAGCCAAGTCCAAAACACACTTCCCAGTAGAGAACACCGACCAACTAGCATGCCATTGATAAAGAAATGTAATCCTTTCTGAGAGCAATACAACAAACTCAACATCATAAAATAGAGTTTCTTCTCAACCATATTGCCTATTCATCAGCAACACCTTACATGTGTTTCGCTTCACAAGGTAAAATGGCCCAATTCTTGGCCAAAACCCAATAGCACTGAACCAAAAAGAACTAGCTGACTGGGTGATAAATACCAAAATAATGCTTGCCTAATAAGCATTAAAGGAAACTAAAACCATACACAAAGTCGTGCATACGACTATCCACTACCACTGCCATGTTTTTGGCAAGAACAATTCAAATACATTTCCCAAAGTTTTGCATTCAAAAACCCTTTAGGGTTTTTGAGAAATATAATCTCATTTCAAAATAACATATGCATTAAACCATTGCCTCATGTGCTATATCAGCCATGGGTTTTAAACCCCTCTTTTTAACAATTGATTTTAGAGAATGAACTTAAGTACAAAAGATCTATTCAAAATACATCATGAAACATGCTATTTCCATTAGGTGTTTTAACCCTTAATAACTCAAAAGAATATATATATATATATATATATATATATATAAGGTGCTCACACTAATAAGGATTACTCTAACCCTACTTATTACCATTAGTCACAAATCAATAAACCTAGGATTATAACCCCATAATCAATTCAATGAATGAAGGCCCTGTGGCCCAAAGTGTATAAATTCATACATAAGAAATTATTAACACTTATGCATCAATAAAACACAAAACTATAACATAACATCATAACTATATATATATATATATATATATATATATATATATATATATATATATATATATATATATATATATATATATATATATATATATATATATATATATATATAAATTCATACATAAGAAATTATTAACACTTATGCATCAATAAAACAAAAAACTATAACATAACATCATAACTATATATATATATTTATAAACAATATATCTAAGAAAATGAATCACCTCACAATGTATGCAAATGCAAATTAGATTCACCAAAACAATCTGAAGTTAAACTTTCTAACATTATTACTAACAGAGATATTATAAATGTTTACATAGCAATTTTGTTAAAACAGAGAAATCAAACATAGTAATTTGAGACAGTAATATGTTCTAAAATAAACATGTCCCAAGGACATTAACACCAAGTTCATAACATCAGAAAGAAACCTATAACTTCAAAGTCTTGATAAGAAGAAAAATAGTAGTAGTGGTGAGGCATGACACAACTGGAAAGCACAAATAAGAATTGATCATAACTCATCATAAAAACACATGACACATCACCATGGTTGGGTATAAAAGATCATATACTAAAAATCATCATATGACAAACACCCCCAAGCCTCTGGCAAATATCTTGATTGGTCAAAGTACTAAGTCAAAACCCAAAACCAATCCAATACAAAGTAAGACATATATCATAACAGGTATAGTTTAATAATTTTTTTGGTTTGAAAGCACAAGAGTTAAACTTTCACAATTAGGTTCAAGTTTTCTCATTTACAAAGTGTCACAATAGCTAGGGTTTTCAAAATAAATGATTTTGATTTATACAACCTAGGTTCAAGTCTTCACACTTCATTTTAAAAATATGTATCCCTAAACTTCTATTTATCAAAGTTTGCAAGTTTTTTTCCTTTTTATAGATCAAAGATTATTTGATCTTAATAAAAATTATATTTAAAATAAATAAACGAATTGTACCTAGTTAATTTAAAAAAAATAAGAATCCCTTTCCAAAACTTGAAATTTTAGTCAACTAAACATGTTTTACATATATATATATATATATATATATATATATATATATATATATATATATATATATATATATATATATATATATATATATATATATATATATATATATATATATATATATATATATATATATATATATATATATATATATATATATATATATATATATATATATATAATTTAATTAAATATTTGTTATTTAATTTATTAAAATAATAATTGCTAACCATTAATAAATAAATTTATTCATTAACAATTACAATTACTATTATTAATAATATATATTTAATATTAAATATTAAATATTAAATATTAATAAAACTTTAAAATTAAACTAATTTAATTTATTATTAAAATAAACTTTATTATAAATTTTATTAAATTTAAAATATAATAAAAAACTATATAAAAGAAACTTTACTAAACAATGTTTAAGGCCTATCGACCATATGGTACATTGTCATGATAATGTCATTGTTGTTGTACATAGTAGTGTATTGCCTTATGATAGTACCTACTACTGTGGCAATAGTTGTAGCTATTGTGTAACCTTCAAAGGTGCTAATGATGAACAAGGGGGTGGGGGTCGTTTGTCCTTGCCCAACTAAAAACATTTATTACATTTTTTTATATAAACACATAGCCCCCTATACTAAATGTCATTTTCAAAATTTATAATTTTATTATTAGTATTATTTTAATAGTTGTCATAGTAATTATAAATTACTACGATAACTATATATATATAATTTTCCAATCTATATCTAATAGGGCAACAAAATTTAAATAATTAAATTTTAGTAATTTAAAATTTGTTTTCCTTTCAAAACCCCTATTAAAAATTCAATCAAACTAAATACAAATTCCTAATTGTTCATAGACATTTTTAAAATGAGAAATAATAGATTCACAACAAGGGTTTCAAATTAAATCACCAACAATTCAATAATAGAAATTAATTTTATCAAATGAGGGGTTCAACCTAGAATAATTTTGAAACAAATCCATCAATCATGAAGAAGACAAATATTTCAAAGAATTAATCTACTGTGTAAAAACCAACAAGATCCTACCTAGATCTGATGCTAAACAATCAAATGCATAGAACTCACAAGAAATTCTCTTTTTTCCTTAGAAACCCTTTTTTTGAAAAATGGCTCCTCCAAACCTCGATATCAAGAAATGAACTCTAATTTCCTAATAAGGAGTTTTTTCCCCAAATTAGGGCTTCAATTGTACAATCACCTGAGAAAGATTTCCTTCATAATTCTATTATATTTTAATTTCCATGTGCAACCTTTTTGCAATTTAATTAAAATATTTTTATTAAATCAATTTCTTTCTCTCTTTAATTAATTCACAAGATAGTTTAAATAAAATCTTTATTAATTTAACTAATAATAATATTTAGAGTTTTAAAAAAAATAAAACTTCTAAATATATTATTATTAAATTAAATAAATATAATTATGTCAAAATTAGAACTCTAATTATAACTTTATATTTTATTCTTTTATTTAAATAATTTATGAATTAATTAAATTTAAATGTTAAATTATCTTTATAAAATTTTCATTAAATTATCTTTTAAATATGATTTAATCATAATAGAAAATCACAATAGACCCACAAAACCAAATATGAAAACTCAACTAAAAGACAAAGTACAGACTCAAACTCCGGGGTCAAAATCATGAATTCACGTCACTTGAAGAATTTAGAAAGGTAAACAACTCAGATACTTCTCCTACTTTCTAGGACAAATGGCTTAGGTAAATTAGGATTTGGACTCAAGAATTATCTCCCTTCTTTTACGATTGAGATACTACTATGGGGCATGCTTATCCTCATAATTTAGGGAAGTTGATGCCTAGTACCTACAATTTGCATAAAATCCAAACATGTGCATACACATATAATCTAAACTAAATAGACAATGTTGGGTAGTGGTGCATCATTTAGATCTCGACTATCAAGTGACTATAACTCCCTCCCTCAATCATATTAGAAATGTTAAAGTAAAACATAGAGGTACACCATGCACATGCAAGTATGGGGTAAGTATCTATAGAAATTGCATATAAATCATTCATCTAAATATCATTATGAGATAACTAAACTCACTATATGAACATATATGTATCATTATCAAAATCATAATGAACACATGAAATAACCAAGCAACTCAACACATATATCAATTGAATATGAAATACATCAAATCAAATCTAGTAACCAAGTACTAGTAATCATAGCACATAATCATAAACAAGCTTACAATAATCTGATAATACAATAGAAAAGTCAACTAGGGGTAGGCATTACAAGAAAGGAGGAGCTAATTAAAACAATTCCAAGAAGATCTAAGAGGAATGTTCATAGCTACGAAGATAGAGGAAAACTCCAAGTAAAATCCTATATTCATTTTGTCTAGAAAAGATTATGGACTCAACTATTTTTTTTGAAAACAAACATCAGAACAATGTATGAAGAGAGCAACTACATTAGAGAGGGGGATAATTTTGACTTATTATAATTTATTCATCATTCTCAAGAAATATTTGAAGTCCTCCATTCCAAATTTTAGTCAAAACCCAAGTGTTTTAGAGTGACACTTTTAGAAGGACTTCAAAATGATAAACATGGATTAGGGTTTGGATTTCCTAATAGATTTGATGCCTTATGTTTTTTTATGAAGATTCATTTGTAAGCTTTTAGTTAAGTTTTGCATATTATGTGAGTCATGATAAGTATGACAATAAGTCAAACTATGATATTGCTATCACAATTTAACTATGTGACTTAAATAAAAATCATTTACTTATGTGAGTTTCACTTAGTCCATTAAATCTATTAGTTAATGAGAAATTTCATTATATCATTGTTAATATTTTAACTTATAATGATATTTATTATTTGTTAAATAATATCATCATTATTTATTAAATATTAAAATTCTTAGGTAAGATGATAATAATGCAGTAGAGAATATTGAATGCTTACATGTATTTTTCAAGATTTATACATTGTAATGAATATTATTTCATTTATAAAATAATTAATTATTAACTATTTAGGCAATGCATTCAAATTGAAGATTATGTGAAGTTCATTTTAGATAGGCTAGAGTTCTTTAATGCATGAGATGTTTTAGATTGCCACAAAAGTATTGTGTTGTCTTAAAATGGAAGCACTTCCACGTTAAGATAATTTAGACCTCTATGTAAGTAATCTGGGGTCATGTTAAGTGCCTTGAATAGGTCTTTGCAAGGATATGGTTGTTTCCCCCCTATTCTCCTTCTCTCTCCCTATTTCTAGCCTCTTTCTGACAACTTTATCTAAGAAATTGAATACTTTAACTTTCTAGATAAAGGATGACCTAAAGGGTCAAGGTCACCCTTGACCCTAATCTAGGTCAAAGATGATATCGACCCTAATCTAGGGTAGGGTCTACCTCATTCCTAACACCAAGTCCAATTTTCAAGTTTTAGAAGTTTCTAGATGTTAGGGTTCGAAAAGTTTCATTTTCCCACTTTTGGGTCAGCTTTTCATATTTAGAATGATAAACTCTTAAATTGCATTTAATCTAGGTCCATCTCTAGGGGTTAAGGATAATTGAGATTTAATTCTCTAATGTCAGCCTTATGTAGAAGTTTGTGTCCTAGATCTCTATATAATGAAGCCCTCTTCTCTCATTTTACCTAGCCATTATCTTGCCCAACCATATTTCTATGAATTGAATATCTACTACATATCAATAATTCAAGCATTCATGTATTCAATATCCAATTCAAAGAGGTCCATTATTAGCTATTGAAGGATTTAATCTCCATGGTGTTGGATACAATTAAGTAATTGTGTATTGTCTTTGATGTTACACAAATGTCATATCAATTATCAGACAGAGTCTACCGAGTTCTATCAACCAGGAAAATAGTTTACAGAGTCTACCGAGCTCAGTCGGTCAGTAAAAGCCTTTTGCAGTGTATACTGAGCATTCCTGTATGTCACACGGTGAGTTAGTGTTAACCGAGTTCACACGGTAAGCTAAGGAAAGTTTAGTCCTTACCGAGATCACTCGGGTATCAAAGGATTTTGTAGCGAATGGTTAGTGTTAACCGAGTTTGCACGGTAAGCTAAGGAAAGCTGATTTTTCACTGAGCTCACTCAGTAGTTGAAGATAGCTTTTACCGAGTCCAGTCGATTTCCAAAGGAAGTGGCAGGTTTACCGAATTCCCCGGTAATTGTAGTTTTTACCGAGTTTTGCCGGTTAACACAGGAAGGAAGTTTTTGTTCTGTATTGACCGAGCAGCGTCGGCCAGTGAAGAATTTTGTTTTTTAGTTCAAGCCGACTTTGGAATATGTTTCGTCAAGTTGGTTGGGCAAGCCGACTTTGGAATTTTTTTGACAAGTTAGTTGGGCCGACCTGGTATTATGTATAATATATAAAGAGGTACTCAAGATGCAAAAAAAAAAAAGATAGAGAGTATGTACGGATAGTGCAAGGAAGTGCAAGGAAGAGACTTGCATGTGCCTAAGCAGAATTGAGCAGAGGGAAATCTTGGAGCTGCAGAGATATATTTGATCAGTAAGGATCTTGTGGAGCTAAACTGAGATTTGTATTCAGCAAGATAAGTTGCATGTATTTTCAGATCATTCATTGTTGCTTTCTAACCATTGTAACAGTGATTCCAAAATCTCCTAACAGAGTTGGTTTAACAGCCATTTCATAAATCCTTTAACAAGGTGGCAATTCAGTTGAATTGTTCAAAAGACCTCTTACAAGGCCACTCCTAATAGGGTGATTAAATCCTCTAACAGGGTCACACCTAACAGTGTGTTTTGTAACCTTTAACAGGGTTGGCTCCTAACAGGGCTCACTTCAGAAGAGTGAAAATTGGTGACTAGTTGCTGGTGGTTTTTCCCATATTGGGTTTCCACGTAAATCTGGTGTCTACTATGTTAATGATTACTTTCTTTTGCATAGTCGCTTATTTCAGTAAATGCTTCATAAATTAACTAAACATCTATCAAGTTTTAAGCAGTAATTTTTGTGTTTATCGAGTAGCAGCAGCAACTAAGTTTAAGGCATCTTTGGGACTTTTGAAAATGTTTTTGTGGTAACTGATTCACCCCTCCCCTCTCAGTTACCCCATCTTCATTTTCCAACACATGGAGCTCTTTTCCTTATGTTTTCTCCATTCATATTTATCTAGGTTTCTTCTTGTGCAAAGACACATTTAACATTGGTGTTGAAGATCTAATGTCATGATTTGAGACATCCTACATACATTCTACATTAATTTGGATCATCCATACTTGTTGATTCAAGGATTTGAATCCTCCATGAGGATTTCAACATAAGAAAGGTGAATAGTTTCATTTACTTTGTTTATACATATTACAATTTCAATTACATTTAAATGTTGATTCCAAACTACGATTTGACCAAGGCAAACCCCCCATCTAAACAAAAAAGACATTTTTCTTGGAGGCACAAGTAAATGATAGAGAATTAGAGTGCAAATTTAGATAGCCTTTTTTCCTGAGCAGTGTAGGCCAAGGTCAACTTTTTGTGGTAAGATTATGTTATGAGGTAAGATTATGCATCATTATATAGGTCAGGGTTGACCTACTTTCGAAAGGAAAATTATTTTATGGGTTTTCTTCATCTCAACATTTCCACTTTGGAGCAGGTTTTAGAATTCCTTGTAACTATACATAGACATCAAAAATTAGCATTTTCCAAATATTCCCTACTTTAAGGTTAGTATAGATATCTTTTATTCATTCAATGTTTCAAGTACATACTTTCTATAGTAGATTATAGGATTTCCTCCTTTTTCCATATTCTTTATTGTTTGATTCATTTGTGCATTGATCACTTCCTCATGATTAATTAATTTTGATTTTGAGAATTTAGGTTAAGGATAGATCCTATATTCTCCCTCATATCATATTCCCCCTAAACATATTTTTTTCTATTCATTTTGGATAACCCAATACACTTAGCCTCTTTTCTTTTGTTGAATTAGATGCTCTATTGTATTTTGTGGTGTTAGATTTCCTTTTATCTTATCTTGTTGGTGTTAGATTTGTCTTTTTGTGTTAAATCTTGCATGCTAATTATATTTCTTGTATTTATATTTTGAAAATACAAAAATACTAAAAAATCTCTTTCAGAATACAAAAATCTTAATGTTTTATGTTTTCTTAGGTTATTTCATTTTCATTACATTGGTTTGAGTTTTATAATTTCTAATCATCTGGTCAGATGAATTTGTACACTTATTGGTACCTTTGATCCCAAGTCTTCTTCTTTCCTCCTAAACAAGTAGAAAAACTTTCAACTAAACTTGATAAAATGGTTAATTGTCTTATTCAAGAAAACCATAATCAAGATTCTATTCAAGCTATAGAGGCTCTTGAGAAAGTTCTTCATGATAGTGATCAAGATGTTAACCTCTCATGTGGTATTGCTCACCTTGTGCATTTAAATGTTAAACCTTTAGCTCAAGAAACTCAAGATTTAGGGTTGATTTTTTCTATCACTAGTGTAGAATCTCCTTTTGTTCCTTTATCTAGTGTTCCTATCTATACTCCTTCTTTGGTCAATAAAATAGTTCCCTATATTACTATCAGTGTTTTTTCTAGGTCTCTTCCTATATCACAACCTTCTTATCATAATGTTCCTTTTACTTATTCTAATCCTCTGCCAACTATGGTTCCAACTATTCCTCCAATTGTGTCTTTCATTCAAGTAGATTCCTACACTTTCCCTAGTGTTTCTAATTTTTCTATTCCTCTTATTTCCTCTAATGATTCAACACTTATTAGTTTGGCTCAAACTATGTCATCTTTACCAAGAAAAACTTGCTTCCTTGAATCAAAACAAGTTTAGTAATTCCTACTTATGATATGAGAAGCCATTTGTCTCAAGATATCTTTCATACTCTCATTCCTCAACAAACTAATATGCCTCATCTTGAGAATTACAATGGTAAGGGATACTCTATCCATTATGTTAAAACATTCCAAATCATTTGTAGTGATTATGCTCGTGATCATAGGATTTTAGCTAAGTTGTTTGCTAGAACTTTTCATGGAAAGGCCTTACAATGGTTTTGTTCCTTACCTCCTTATTCTATTGATCCATTTCCACAATTTTCCAATGCTTTTATTCAACAATTTCAAAATAATCTTGGCCTGAAAGTGTCTTTGATTGATTTGATGCATTGTAAACAAAATGCTAAGAAAATATTGACTGAATTTATTAGCAGATTTAAGAAATTACATGCTCATATTTCCTATCATGTTCTTGGTATTGATATTCAACATATATCTATTTTTAATTTTCACAAGGATATTAGAGATAAGATTTTTCTTATTGAATTTACCTCTTTTCAATAACTTTGTGCAATGCTTCATCATTATCAATTACAATTGAGTCAATTTGAGAGAAACACTCCAATAGATCCTATTCCTATTTATTAAAGTGATGTTGCTCATAATTCAAATAAATTTCAAAAATTCCACAATTATTTTAGGATAAACAAACAATAAAATGTAGTTGTTGATCAAGTTGTTGTCGCATCTCATAATGCCACTTCTGAATCTACTGCTTTTTAATTAAATTATATGTTTACTCCTCTTTTTGAATGTTTAAGATTCTATTATGAGTAGGTTTTTAACTACTAATATAATTACTTTACCTCTAATTTGACCTCTTTTACTTGCTATGATTGCATCTAAATATTTTGATCCCAAGGCTTTTTGTCAATATCATTGTCAAAATGGTCATGATACTAAGAAATGTTATTCTTTAAAATATAAGGTTTGAGATTTAATTGACTCTAATGCTTTATCTATTAATGGTTTTGATGGGAGTGGGAATAAATCTATTTCTCCTCTAATCAAAATTTTCAAATCTACACGAATCATTTACCTAGACATGATACTAATACCATTTTTCAACCATATTCTATTGATATTGTGTATGATTCAAAGATGGATGATCTTAATCAAATTTTTAATCAAGAGGAGCATGTTGTTTAGTCTATATATCCACCTTAGCCTTAATCTCAACTTCAATCTCAAGTTTCATCTCAATCTCAATCGAAACCTAATCCTACATTGAAGCCTCAATCAAACCTTGACAACAACCTAAGAATAATAGACCTCTAAAAAATTTGATTACCTTTGATGATTCTAAGACTATTAAAGCTCATGATGGTCCCCTTTATATTTATGCTATGAGTTTTTAGATACCTACTTGTGGTTGTCTTGTTGATCTTACATCCTTATTCAATGTAATTAGTGAAGAAAATATTTTTATGAAATGATTGCAATGTGATTATTATGATACATCTGATTTGTGGATTCAAATTTGTAATGGTTTTCTTTATCCATTATTTTGTTCTATTAATTTACCGGTTGAATTTTGTGGAAAAATTGTGAACACTACCTTTGTTATTGTTCCTACATCTGATTAGTTTGAAGTTAAGCTTGGTTTACCATGCTTAAACATCATGCATGTTGTTTCTTCACCTATTCATAAATGTACTAAATTTTCTCATGATGAAGAAGTGAAGATGGTTAATCATAGTTTATATCACACTTCTAGGCCCAAGGATTGTACTGTAGACACCTAAATCTGATTATGTCACTAGGTAATCTTATTTAGTCATCTCCTAGGACATTATTGATTAAATATTTATTATTTAATTAATTAATGATCATCCCCTAGCTAATTTATTTATTTAATTAACTATAGTCCAATTGATAAAATATAATGACAACCCAAAATCAATTTATCAATTAAAACCCTACTCCTCTATTAAATTAAATAAATCTTCTATTCTATTTAATTGAATCCCACATCCCTCTCTTTATTAAATAAACCATTTAATAAATTATCCAAACCCCTAAAAAATCCATAAACCCTACCTCTATCCCTAATCAAACCTATTCACCCATACTAACCTCACTTAGCCACCTAACTAACTCATCCCATAAAAAATAAGCCACTTGCCCCCTAACCCCCTTCCTAAACATGTGGACAACTTTAAGCAAGGTTTAAGGTTCGCTAACCCAACCCAAAGTCAAAAATCCATCCTTATCTTCTTCCATCCCTATCCAAGAGCATTAATGGCTCTTACATGCCATTAAATGCCACTTACATTCCTCTTCCACACTCTTCCTCCCTCATTACTCTCTTTGAGCAACCATTATCCCATCCCATGACACTCATCCTCCTTATGACAGGTGTCACTCCCCTATTGGCTCCAAACAAGCACAATCCATGTGTTCCCCTTTTGAAGCATCCTAGCCCTCCCTCACTATTCTTCCATACTTGCATCCTAACCCTCCATCTCTCTAGCCCTTGGCCTATAAATAGAGCCCCTGCCTCTCACAATCCATCATCTGCTTCCATGCTAAAGTTATCATGCTATTTTAAGAGCCTAATGTTAGTCTCAAAATGGTTTTGACATTTGAGTGCCAACAAACTTAACCATATTCTACATTGAAGCCAAGTACACTATGTATGCTAAGTTAGAATTCCAATAGGTGTTGAATGATCTTCAGGTGCCAAGCAATAGATGATGTCGAATAGGATAAAATCACTATAGGAGCTAAGTGAGCTAGTTTCTTTTATATGTATCAAGCATCAAGAATTGGAAAGTGTCGAGTAATAAAAAATGTGCATATGAGTTTGAAAAGGAACAAACTCAGATGTAAACCATTTTTCTGGCAAACATATGATGAATCTTGAAGGATCTAAGTGTTAAGATTGAATATTTTGCATGCAATCTACATGCAACCAATAAGAAAAATGGAGAACGCATGCAACCAATAATAAAAGTGCAAGGAATGAGCGGGAAATAAAGATTCAATATGGATCGTAGATCCATACCTAACCTTAAGTCTTCGAAAGTCTTTATAAGGAAGATGAAATCTCATTTTGAAGATGATGAAAAAGAAGTACATGGGAAGCTATAGTGAAATTCAGAGTGAAGAGTGAAAAGACTTAGATAAAAAGAACAACAATTAGATATTTTGTTGATCAAAACAAAGCAAGGGATACAAACATATATCAGATCTCAAAGAATCAAGATGAGACAGAGCAGATCAAGTGCCTAAATTCAGCAATCAAGGATTGTAAGCTATCAAGTTTATTATACCTAATACTCTCTAGCAAAATGTATTAGAAATGAAATCCTATGTTGATAGGTTAGCTTAATAGCTATGTTTTAAATTCTTTAATAGGGTGACACTTAATTAAAAGTGTTTGTAAATCCTTTAACCAAGTCACTATTGATACAATGTAAAGCCTTTAACAAGGTGAGCCTTTCACAGGGAAGACCATCAGAAGTGGTGAAAATAATTATTGCTCTAGTGATTTTGTGGGTATAATCCCCACCTCAATTTTACCACCTTATTCCTATAGGGTTTTTGGGTTAACAAAATCTAGTGTTATGTGTTGTTGATGCATGTGTTTACTTCATGTTTATTTCATATGTTTACATGCAAGTAATAAACTTTCAATTAAAAATTTTAATGGATAAAGTATAATACTTTTGACTCACCCCCCTCCCCTACCCCCCCCCCCCCCCCCCCCCCCCCCCCACCTCCCCTCTCTTAGAAGAATTCTTCACATTTGAATATTCTTACAATTGGTATCATAACTAAGATTCTCACAAGGTAAAGCCTAATAGCTTGGAGAAAAAGGTCAAAGGATGAAGGTCTTCAAACTTGGAAAGATAATAGAAAATCAAGTGATTGATGTTCAACTTGCTCTACACAAATTGGAGGAAGCTAGAGAAGAATTACAAAAATCCTTTAGAAAAAGGAAGGATGTAGCCATAGCTGAAAATGATACAAAATACAAGAAGATGGATACCACAAAAGTCTTTGCCAATGGTGATACTAAAGAGTTTGATGCAGCAATAGCAGAACTGATGGAAATGAATTTTCTCAAGTAGAAGAAATAAAAATCTTGAAGATTGAACAAGAATCACAAGCCATAATGCTTTGTGAAGTGACTGAACAAAATAAAAGGGCTATTGAAGAAAAAGCCATGATAGAAGATGACAAAAGAAATCTTACAAATAGATTGGAGGAAAAGACAATTGAGTTTGAAAGAATCTCAAACATGCAGCTAGAAACCTTAAGCCAGATGATGAATGCACATCATGAGCTGAATATGAAGGACATTGAGATCTCTACATTGAAGATGCAAAATGAAAAATTATAGAATGATTTGAGAAGAGAAAAGGAATTTTCAAAGAGCTTCAACAAACCTAACAAAGTCATCAAGTACTTTGACCAGTTACTAAAATTCCAAATGTCTAGCAATGATGCTCAAGGATTAGAATATACCAACACTAAAAAAGGAGAGTCATCCAAGACTATAGAAGAAAGGAACAAAAAAGGTAAGAAGCAAGGACATCAAGCACATGAATGCAGAACTAGGATTATCAAGACACCAAGATTTGAAGGTCACTGATACAATTGCGAGAAGTATGGACATAGAGCCTTTGAATGTAGATGAAAGTCCATGTGGACATTAAATCAACCAGCAAATACAAAAGTAAATGGAAATAATTACTATTGGGATTACAACACTAGGTATAGCTATGATTACTATCAAGAATATGGACATGTTTCTAAAAATTGCAGAAGGACACATTTTAGAGGAAACTATAGCAGATGGTTGAATCGAACCACATGTTTTAGTTGCTTGAAGACTGGTCATATTAGTAGGAATTTCCCAACAAGGTCTAAGGCACCAAGTTCTAAGTTCAACAAAGGGAAGGCAAAGGTAGGCATTGAACACATCAGAGGAGAGATGAATAACACATGGAAGATGAAAAATGAGTGCATCACATCAAGTGAAGGGATCACTTCACCCAATGGGTCAAGTGATCACACTTCATCAAAATAAGCATGAATAAGGTGTATGGGACTTATATACAAAGTTATATCATATATCAGTCCCAAGACATTGCAAAGAAGAAATCAGCATAAGCAAAGATGCCAAGTCAAAATTTGAAGTTCTTGCAAATAATGTTGAGTCATCCTTAGATGTCGAGTAAAGCCCCAATGCATGTCGAGTTGCTAATAGCCCCTGAGTTGATGGTTGATGCCAAATTGAGAAATGTCAATTGAAGCTAAGTCATGTTGAAACCTTCAAGTGTTGAGTTTATAGTTGTACAAGCACTAAGCATTTAATGCTATGTTTTGAAGGGTATAAGGTTGATTTTTTATCATTTTTTGCCATTCAAATGCAGAGAAAAGAAAAGAAGAGCGTAGGAGAGATCAAAGAACTACATCAAAGCCATTTCCCTGAATTTCAATAGCGATTCAACATAAAATTTTTCGATCAAAGGTATTTATCAAGTGCCGAGCTATGTAGTGTTAAAGTTTTTAATCTTTAAAACCCTAGATCAGTATAATGGCTTCTAGTTCTAAGAACCCCAATGGAAAAGAAGGTCATGAGGTTTAGCTAGTCAGTAATGAGGTTAACCAACCCAAATTTAGGCCAATTCTAGAAGTCACCTACAAAAATGACCCTGCTGGCATATTATCCATGATTCCATCCAAAGTAGTCATGATGCAAGATGTACAGAAGTGTTATAAATGAATAATTGGCACCATAGGTGATCTTGAAATATTCCTAGCCTATGACAAACTATGTGAGAAGAAGATTGTGAAGGATGAATTCCAGATAGTCAAGAGAAAGGGTTTGACCAATGCCCTAGTTTACCCTATAGGATTCAAAATTGAATGGATATGAATTGTTTTAAGTAGAATTCATTATGGATGTTTTTGGTTGGAAAAAGGCCCAGTAAAGATTACAAAAAGGATAGTGAATAGGGTTATTGGTTTCCCAACCCTAGATCAGTCCAAGCCCCTATACAATGATTCCAAAGAGATCATTGAAAAGAATACAGGTGCAAAATGGAATAAGAGGGGTATGACTATTGATACTATCATTGATCCTCTTCTAGATTTTTTTGTGAGAATAATATCCCACAAATTCTATCAATCTAGTAGATTGAATAGCATGCCATGCATAGCTATTGATGTAGCCTAGAAACTGGTAAAGAGAGATCACACATATGATCTGTCAAAACTTTTGTTGCAACAGATAAATGAAAACCTAGGAGCAATAAGGAGAACAAAAGGTGCGCAATGCAAATTTGGTTCAGTTCTTATGTGTATATTATTTTATATTATGGAAGAGTTTCCTTCTATAGGAAAGGTAAATTGGAATCCTAACAAAACTATAATTACACAAATTAATGAATTTATTGATCAGATGGGTGACAACTTTGAAGCCCATATGATAAGCTATTTTGAGGATTTCAAGAAATCCATGAAGCAAAGGGTAAGAATACTGGTTTCCTTAGTGGAAAGACATATCAATGACATATGCTTCTTAGTTGATATTTATTTCACCTATATCCAAGCAACAGTTCCAAGGGTGAGATGGCTAAGGCCATTTGGTTATGAACTAGATGTGGATGAAGCATTAGTAGCAATCACTGCATTGCTTGCAAAAGAAATAGACAAGTCTGCCAAACCTTTTGGCACATATGATGTTGTTAAATCCATAATTGAAATAGAGTTAAAGACTTCAATGATAATGAAGAAGAAAGATAAATTGGTGAAGAAAATAAAGAAGAAATTTGGTGAAGGAATTGAGGCTGAAGTAGAGGAAGAAGATGATGATGACGATGATGATGATGAGGATGAACAAGGGCAAGGCCAAATGGAATTGACTCAAGGCCTAGGTGAAGATGAGGAAGAAGGTACAGAGAAAGAAGAAGTTGAGGAAGCACCAACCCAACCCAAGCAAAAGAAAAGAAAGGCAACAGTACAACCTCTAGCCTAGCCCAAAGCAAAGAAGGGTGCTAAGCCAACTCAAGCCAAGCCACAAATACCAGTCACAAGGGCTACCACAAGGGCATCTTCACAAAAGGCCAAGGAACAAATCAAAGAGAAGAAGAAGGCCATTGAATAGACTAGTGAAGAGCAGAGGAAAAGAAGAAAATATGTATCACAACCAGAGTCTGATGAGGAGGAGAGAACATAGTCAAAAGATATCAGCCAATTTAGAGTGGTAAG
This sequence comes from Cupressus sempervirens, assembly GCA_028749045.1. Lineage (NCBI taxonomy): Eukaryota > Viridiplantae > Streptophyta > Pinopsida > Cupressales > Cupressaceae > Cupressus > Cupressus sempervirens. The sequence continues at coordinate 677,458,083 of CM053792.1, read as the reverse complement.
TCATCCTCCCAAATTAGCCATAGATAGAATTTGTGAAAATATTAAGAATGTAGATTTTATTGATTTGAAAAGCATTGATTTCAACAAACTAAGTAAAGAAGAGCAAAAAAAATAGAGGAATTAGTATATGCCATGATGGCTGAATTCAAGTATACACCTCTAGAGCTAGACTATACCATGCCTAGAGAATTATATGAGATAATTGAAAACAAATGGCATTATTGTCTAAAAATTAAAAATGAGGTAAGAGAATCTACCTTAGCACAGGTGATTCTTGACCTAACAACAGGTTAAATAACAAAGGCTAATAAGAAATATAGTGGCAATTTCACACCAAAGTATAGAGCCTTTAGTATCTTACAAAACAAGATTGAAGATGTTGTTAGTAAGTCAAAAAAAATATGGAATTTGATATATGGTTTGACTATTGTCAAGGATGGAGAAGAAGATCTCCTTGAGGGACAAAACATTGAACATGAAGATAAGGTAGAGCCTAGTGAGAAAGAGGAGGAAGAAGAAAAGAATACAGAAAAAGGAGAAGAAGAGAAGAAAGAAGAAGAAAAGAAAGATGGAGAGGAGAAAGAAAAAGGTTAGGAGGAGGAGACACAAAAACAAGATGAAACGACAAAAACTGAGCAGGAGCAACAACAAGACTAGAGTGTGCAAGACACACAATTGCCACCTTCTAGCTCTCCTCATGTAACCATCACACTTGCAGACACTATAACTATAAAGGATTTTCCCGACACTTCTTCTTAGAACATCAATCCTTTAACTGCAAAGGATCTCAAAAGAATCCTTGACCAATCCACACAACAAGAACAATTATATATAGATCCAATATTGGTCAGTGTGGATGAATTACAAAAGGTTGTAGCTGACATAATTAGAGATAAGGTAAATCCACAAGAACCACCTTCCATCATCTCTATAGTTACTAGTGGTCAAATTCAAATGAAAATAGTTGTTTCTTCAGGAACAGTTGACACCATAGTGTAGAAGTCGAGTGCAGCATGAGACAAAGAAATGGAACAAATAGGATAGACTGTTACATCTAATGCTACAACACAAACACAAGGTCCACTTCCTCACATGTCTATAGTTGAACAAGGTAGTAAAAATAAGGAGAAGGAAGCAGAGAAAACACCTAAAGAGTAGGAGGCAATACAAACATTGATAAATTTTCCTACCTCGGGAACTCCTTTGAAACAACCAAGCAATGATGTAATGCCACTGCAAATATTAGCACCAAGATCAAGTACTACAAAATTTGCAAGGGTGCTTCACTATGGAGACCTTAAATTAGATGAGGAGATAGTCATACCTAGTTATGACTCCAAAATAATAAGCATTGATCAAATCACTGAGGTGTAGGAAGCATTGAATAGATGAAAGAGGCAAGAGATACTCAGGAAGGAGTATAAACAAAAGCAAACATTACATGAGATTAAGGAGATCTTTATGGATGCCTTCAGTTTGTAGTCACCAGATGAGACAAAGCATATAATGGAACTGTTAGATATTGTTGACCGGGTGACAAATGAAGACCAAGAAACTAATGTAAAACTTATGGAATGGTCTAAAAGGAAAATCCAAGGTAAAGTAAAGGAGAAAATATCTACTGAAATTGCACATTCCCAAGTTGAATTGGCAAAGATGATTGACAAAGTGAAAAAGGTACTTGAGAATATATTCTCATTGTACAAAAAGCTGTGTGACTTTTCATACTCCACATAGGAGACAAGCCAAAGAATAATGAGCCTGGAAAGAAATTTGAAGATTTCAAGCATGAAACTACCAAAGGATCCAGCTCAAAGTGAGAAGCACTTTAATCAAACACTTCACACCCAGAAAGAAGTAGTTGTATTGATAGTAGAAGAGCCCACCATCAAGGCCAAACTGATACAGCTCCAATCTTCCATTACCCCACATTTGGAAGTACTCCATAAAGAATAGGCCTATGCTGAAATTGTTCTCAAGAAAGATCCCAATATTTCTACTTTAGATGGACTTGTTCACCTTGCTGCAAAGACTGCCATCTAGCACAAGCCATTGCAAATTGCTTTGCATAATTGGGATGTAGCTCTCAAGATGATTATGGAGGTAAATAGTGTATTTTTGGCGAAATATGGTCTTAACCCTTAGTACCCTTTGACATTTGTGTCAAAAAGGGGGAGATAAACAAAAAGATGGAGATATAATAAGGGAGATATAAAAAAGGGGGAGATACATTGTATAACACAGGTTTAGAGTACAAAAATAGCTAAAGAGTATCAGATTTATCAAAATTTTGGTTATAGGAATGGATGGCACAATCAACTCAGGGGGAGTTATAAAAAATTTAAGGTATATTGTTCCTTGCAAAACTTTTGAACAAGTTGTTTTGAGATTTTTGGCATACGCTAAACAGAATGAATGATGTGCCTATAAGGTTAGATAAATAATGCTTAGTTAAGTGTTTTTGACACTCATGTCAAAGGGGGAGAATTTTAGTCTCAGAATGGTTTTGACATTTGAGTGCCAACACACTTAACCACCTTCTACATTGAAGTCGAGTACACTATGTATGTTGAGTCAGAATTCCAACAGGTGCTGAATGATCTTTAGGTGTCGAGCAATATTTAGGTGTCTAGTGAAGATCAAGTGCTAAGTGACTACAAGTCCCAAGCATGATGTAAGTGTCGAGTAGGATAGAATCACTATAGGAAATGAGTGAGCTAGTTTCTTATATGTGTTCAGCATCAGGAATTAGAAAGTGTTGAGTAATATAGAATGCATATATGAGTCTGAAAAGGCACAAACTCATATGTAAACCATTTTTATGGCTGACATTTGATGAATCTTGAAGGATCTAAGTGCTAAGATCAAATCTTTTATATGCAATCTACATGCATCCAATAAGAAAAATGGATAAGGCATGCAACCAATAATGAAAGTGCAAGGAATGAGCGAGAAATAAAGATTCAAAATGGATTGTAGATCCATACCTAACCTTAAGTCTTTGAAAGTCTTTATAAGGAAAACAAAATCTCATTTTGAAGATGATGAAAAAGAAGTGTATGCGAAGCTATACTGAAATTTAGAATGAAGAGTGAAAAGAGTTAGAGGGAAAGAATAGCAATTAGATATTCTATTGATTAAATTAGATCTCAAAGAATCAAGATCAAAGAGAGCAGATCAAGTGCTTCATTTCAAAAATCAAGGATTGTAAGCTATCAGGTTTATTATAGATAATACTCTCTAGCAATTGTATTAGAAAGGAAATCCTATGGTGATAGGTTAGCTTAACAGCTAGGTTATAAATCTTTTAACAAGGTGACACTTAATGAAAAGTGTTTGTAAATCCTTTAACCAGGTCACTATTGATACAATGTAAAGCCTTTAATAGGGCATGCCTTTCATAGGGCAGACCATCAAAAGTGGTCAAAACAAGTATTGCTACAATGATTTTGTGGGTATCATCCCCACCCGAGTTTTACCTTCTTATTCCTAGAGGGTTTTTGAGTTGCCAAAATGTAGTTTTATGTGTTTAAATGCTTAAAAATGAACATTTTTTTCTCTTTCATGGAATTTATGTTTAAATCTTAGAAATTTTTCATTAGAATATTTGGATAGATTAATTAAAAAAATCCACTCTTGAATGTCAAGTATTAAAAATTGAACTTATGCGATGAACACTTCATTTAAAGTGCAAAAGAACATTATGTGAAAACACTTCCATTTTAGGGCTCAAAATAAATCCATCAAATGTTGAATGTCTAAGGAAAAACTTGTTCTTATTCTATCTTTTTAAATGCTTTCTCGATCGATTTCCTTTTGTTGACATGGTTTATTCTATTGACCATCACTGTGAAGTTGCAAATGAAAAATTGAATGGTAAGATCATGTGTGTCTTCAAAAACTAGTTTGTTAGGATATACTAAAGAATCCAAAATAGAAATGAACCAAGTGCCCTGTGTGTTTTGAGATTGTGTCCTCTAGAACATATTTGTCTTCTCTATCTTTCTACATCTTAAGACCTTAAAATATACAACACATGTACATAAAGTTGTTAGCAAGATCATCCACAATAACCAAGGAGTACTTCTAGCAAGTTCATCCACCTTTGGGAAGCACATCCCCTTTGGGGAGAAGCTCAAACTAGTAAAAAATATGGCTGGTATATAAATGAGGGGAATAGTAAATCTATCACCCAAGTTCAAGTGGTGCATTTTTGGCAGTAGCCTAATGTAGGAAAACTTTGCCATGATTTCAGCATGTTTAGAATAGATCCTTAAGTGGATCACATGCATAACAACCATTTGGCAAGACTCTAAAGACCTATTTACATCACAATTTTAATCATCATAATTTTATCCATGGTATGTTAATTCATAGTGCAAGAGAAACAACATCCCCCAAGATTACACACCATTGTGGTCTCCTGGTAGAGGCATAAGGCTACTTGGGTTTCATCTCCAAGGGTCATTGTTCTTGTAGAAAGGGAACTTCTATTCACCATGCCTTGAAGATTGTTTGATGTACATCATTTGTCGATTGACTCTTGTATCAACTCATCTCTTTGATTAGAGGGACATATTGCACTAGAATCTAGAGACATCAAGTTGTGTGCTATTGAATAGCATATTGCACCCAAAATTTGACCTTAAGGATAGAGAGTGTATTTGAATTTTCTTATTTGTGTGAAAGACCCATGAAAAACATTTGTTAAAACTTACACAATTTCTATGGTTACTATCAAATCCTTTTGCTAAAGAGATCATTTTTTTGTCTTTCTCAAACTTTCTTTGTCCTTTGAGAAACTATTTGCTTATAATTTGTCACATCAGAAAAGGTCTTATCCTTATTATCCCAAAAAATACTTGTTAACAAGTCCATTTGCAAAAACTTTAGTTTTGTTGGCTCAACTTTACCTTTTTCAAAACTATCCTTGTTATCTCAAAAGTAGTCATTGACAAAGTCTAGTTGCAAATAAACTTTTTTCCTCCTTGGTCCAAAGTTGTCTTTTTCAAAATACCCTTGTTACATATCTTACTTGAATGTAAACTTTCCTTATAAACAAAAAATTCATTCTCACCAAAGGTCCTCCTTACCTTTATTCAAAAGGATTGTTAGTAAGTTTACTCACAACAATCTAAGTCTAGTTTGCCCCACTTTTCTTCTTACATCCTAAAGAAAATACCCAAACCACTTTTCCCCTTTTACACAAACACACTATTCTCTTGAAACCTAGTTACTCCTCAACTATTTTATGTTTTCAAACCCAAGTTAGAAGGTATACTTATTGTAGTCACTACCTATAAAACCCACAGTTGTGAACAAATCCCCTAGAGTTATCTCATGTCATGCCAAACCAAGACCAAGTTCAAAAAGGCTAAACTTCCACAAATACTAGTTTACAAGCAAATAGAAGCAAACCACAAGAAGTATATCCCCAACCCAAGGATCACTAAACTAGACCAAGTTGAGATACATGGTGTAAACATTGCACTACAAACTAAGTGGGACTAAAAAATTTAGAATCTTCGACAAGGTGTCAATCATAGCCTTATCGATAACTCTAGTGTTACTATAATTAGGTCCATATTTTCCCACACACACTTATGCACTTATCTCCTCATAGGCTTAGTATTTCACATATCTCTATGATACCATTTAAGCATTTGATGGTATCATTTCCTTCCCTTTTGTGATCAACCTTAAGTTGTTAGGAATCCTCCAAATTAACCATCATTAAGGCCTAGTATTGTCCATTATTTACTCCATATTTAGAAATAGTTAGCATCACCCCATTAAGCATCCATCTCACTATCATAGTTGTACCTAAAATAAGCATTGCTTAGGATAAATTGTCACTTGTGTCCCACATCACCTTAAGAAAAAGGTTGGGCTACACACTTAAATCCCATTTGTCTTCCAAAAGGTCACAAGGATACCTTAGTGTTTGATATCACCACCACATTCTCAAAGCTCACACTTAAGGCAAGCACAATCTCTTTCACTTAGTACCATATCATTTAGGCTTTGTAGATATCACTAAAAGCATTTTTTATACATGATCCTTTGTATCTTAAGCAATCCCTCCACCCTAGTCACACCTAAATAAATCATCTTTTCACATACACTTATCATCATCCTTTTGAATTCAATCCTTGGGAAAATCAGCATTTCATGCCACCTACCACAAAATTTGGTGAGAACAAATGGAAAGAGAAGGACATGGATTCTAGTAATAGTAGTAGCACAACTAGGGCTCAGCCATACTCCATAGTTTCCATGACACCACTAGATCCACCACCACAAACTCCCAAAGAAATAGGCTCTTCAATAGATATTGATGCTTTCATAAACCAATCCAAACATGCAACCATTTTTAATGCCATCATAGATCAAAACAGGGAGACCATCATGGAAAAATTCTTAAGAGACAATGTTGGCACCTTCCACTTTGGACACTCATTGCTCACCAACATTACAATTCCTACACATCTTATGTTTGGATGGAAACCACCATCCATAGGGTCATTTATTTCTTATGATCCTTACTTTTCACCAAACAATGGGTACGAACGAACACAAGTAGAACTAGCAAACCTGAATATCCCCTAAACCCAGTTCACTACTCCCATTCCACAAAACACTCAACCTATCCTCACTCCACCCTTAGTTCATACCACATCCCAAACAACAACGAGTGTATCATCTGCATATGTTTCCACCACCCATCTCCCTACTTCCCAATATACTCCTTTTTCACTTAGTAACAAGACCTTTCCCTTACCATCTCAAAACACATCCAATCCATTTACTAGTACCATAAACATCCAACCTACATCCTAGTACACTAAAAAAATGCTTCCATTAGGGTCGAATACTTCATCCTCCATCCAACCAAACATCAATATTAATTCATTTGTCACTAGCCAAAGTACTTCGGCCTCATTTCCTCTAGGACCTTGGAGTTTCTATATGACATGGGGGCCTGCCACTAGTATCACCTATACCTCTATCACCATGCATGTACCTCAGTCACATTCATCCCTTCCTCCTCAAGTCTATTTATTACCACCCATTACCAACTATTTTTCTATGCCACACTTCGGTAATAGCCAAATCACCACTCCATTGCAATACAAAGTTGTGAACACTCTTCCTTACATTAATTAGCTGACACCTTTTAATACTTAATTACTTTCTCACGTAGGAGCACAACCCATGTCTTATGGGAAAGGTATACACTCCTAAAGCATGGCACAAGTAATACCTACATTACCATCTTTTCAACCATAGTCATCACACCAAAAGTATACCTAGGCATCCCTGTAGAATTATCTAATGGGGAAACAACCTCACACCTATGTTCCTCAACAAGAATCTACCCAACAGATGCAATAGTATGCCCAAACTACATTTCATCAACCCATATCATCCATCCCAATAGTATTGCAATATATTTTTCAGCCACCACCATATGACAATCAAGGTTTCCCATATCAGCCTTCAACATCCACTACATATCCCACATGAGGTGCACCTAGACTGGGGGCACTCGTTACCCTCCCTATCAACTTTGAATGGGAAGAGATGAAAAATGCTCTTAAAACCCTCATAGATGGGATATACTCAAAAATTTCAAATTCAAAAAATTACTATCCATATCCATTTGACAAAACCATCATGATGACACCTTTTCCTAAAATTTTTTAGATCCCCAAGTTTTATAAATATAGAGGGAAAAGTGACCCAATTACACATGTCAAGGAATTCTATATGCATTGCCAAGAAGTCGCCTATAGTGATGCAATCCTCATGCAACCTTTTCTAAAATGCTTAGAAGGCCCTACCCTTGAATGGTTTTGTCATATACCCTAGGGTACCATTAAGACCTTTGCTAATATTTATGAAGTGTTTGTGGCTCAATATGCTCATCTAGTTGAGGTTAAGTTATCTATAGTGGACCTAGTTTGTACAAAATAGAAATGAGGAGAAAGCCTTGCCAAATACTTGCCACGTTGGCAAAGTCTCACAACTAGGATCTCATGCACTATCCCGAAATGTCACCTTGTCAAAATGTTCATTAACAATGCACATCTTAGTCTTTCCCATCACATGGTTATGAACTATATACAAACTTATAAAGATATTAAGGAAAAGAAATGTCTCATCAAGGATGTTGTCATCAAAATTTACAAAGAAACTACCCAGGACCAAGGTCCTAGCAACAAAAAATTATGTTATTGGAATAAAATTAAGGACATAGTTACTAATGGCGTTACCAATATTTGACATGTTCATGCCATCGAGGTATTATCTAACATTCCTACCACATTTTTTCAACAACAACCTTATCAACAATGGCCACCAATATATCAGTAGTTGCTTATATAAAACAAATCAACACAATGTCGAAATACCCAACTATCAAAATTAGACTAATGTCATCATACTTTTGGATGGACCTAAACCATGTGTCTAGAGACAACCTCATGTATACACCCTATTAAGGGAGCCCCTAGATGCAATATTTGAGAAATTGGCCAAGGATAACAAATACAACCCTTGGAACCTAGTCAATATAGGGTATCCTAGTGTAAGGATAATGTATTTTTCAAATTCGATTGTGTCAAAGAACATACGACACTCAAATGCATGCAACTCAAGGACTATGCCCAAGACCTTATTGATTAGAAATAGATCACAGTGGGGTTGTCAACGTCACTAAATGTAGGATTGCTGATATACCAAAGTACTTTTCCTTGCTATAACTCAAACACAAGTAAGGCACCTATGAACACTCCTATCAACAAACCCAACAATGCTCAAAACAAAAAAGGAGATAACCAAGATAAGTCTCAAAACTACACCTTGGTAAAAGCACATACCTATGTCACCCTTTTGTAAAGGAAAAGGCTAACAAAAGTATAATTGGTCACCTTCAACGATTAAAACTTGTATTATTATCTAGAATTTGAAAATGATATAAACTAATGAAATGTGTTGAAATTGATCAAATATAGTATTGTAATTTTTAACAATTATTTGGAGTAAGAATTGATATATTTTCATAATTTTTATAGAGATTTTTTTAGTTGCAAAAAAAAAAAAAAATTAGACCTCTAGGTCCCACCAAAAAAAAGATGAAAATAAACTTATTTCCATTTGATCTTATACTATGTTATAGATAACATATATATCTAGAACATTCAAAAATAAAAATTGGATTTAGACCTATATTTTCTCTTTTATAATAATTGAAATTTCAACTCAACTAAAATCGATAGTTTTCACCTCCCACCACACTTTTCAAAATAAATATATTTTGACCAAAATAAAAATTGTACATTCTAGAAGATGTCTCTATTCTCTAGAACATTATATCAGTTTCAAATTTTTTTGATATGAATTAATATTTTTTTCTTTCTCAAAATTGACATCATTTAGAGTGTTAAAAATGTGCATGTAGATTTGTTTAATTATAATATGCTATATCTAATTAAAAAACTATAAAATCTATATGATAATGTTATTGACTTTGAGCTCTATAAAATGGTGTTTATAAGTTATTAAAAAAATATCATAAAAAATAGTAAGAGTGATTGAAACATTAATTTTTTGAAATAATTATATTTCTTTAGTAATTGAATAAAAACTACCATAAACATGCACTTAATGGAAATTTCCAATTGGAAAAGTGTGGGACCATATATAAGTTAGCTACAATGAATTTATCTAGATCATATGTGTGAACAAAATTTATTTTTAGATATAAATACTCAAATTCACTCATTCTGACCAGTCAGCTTGAAAGGTGACATAGCTTTGAACTTTTACCTCTCAGCATACTTAGACTATGGAAACCTCATCAGATGCATATCACTAGTTGAGACTTCTATCAATGTTATAAACATCAAAGGTCAAGATGCCCAATGTGTGGTTACTACTCAACAAGCTTGACTCAACATAGTTGGCCCATCTATATCTACACCATCAAGACCACCTTCACTAGAATCACCCCCATTAGGATCATAGTATACTATCTTGGTACACCTTGGAAATACAATAGCCTAGATTTCCATTCTAGATCTCTTACAAATAAGCCCACTTTATCAAGACATCCTCAACAATACTCTCCATGAGTCACACATACCCACTGACATAAATGCCACCAAGTTTTTCAACTTGGTTGGCCATCTTTCCACATCATGTTCTCTATCCTTCAAAAACTTTGACATACCAATAGTTGAAACCAACCATATACTTCCACTTTGTAGAGCTATCACGGTTTCTATCTTTGCAATCAAATGGTTCATGATAGTTAATGGATCAACTTTAAACCTATGTACTTTAAAATTCATCAATCAAGCAAGATACACTAAGGAAGATATACTTAATGAGGTCATTACCATCAAAGCATATGACAACTTGGAGTGCACCACTAAAGGAACAATCTTGATACCTCTCAGATTCAACCCAACCAGTCAAGAAACAATTTTTCATGTAGTTGTTCTTAACCTTCCATACAACATCCTCCCTGGCCTACCATGGATGCATTCCATGAAAGCTATTCCATCTACATATCATTAGTGCATCAAGTTTCCACATAATAGCACTAAGGAAACCATTGATGCAGATTGTGAACCCTTTGATTATTACAATGTGATTGAAGCTTCATACACCAACCATTGTCCTAGAATTGAAATTGGCCACGCCATGGTTAGTTCCCCTGGCACCTACCATGATCCTGATACCATTTTAGCTTCCACCATTTCCACAATTAAGATCAATTGCCAAGGTTGTGGAGAGTACAGTGTCATAGATGCTTTTCTTGTGAATGCTTTACCACTTGATCCACATACTCAATGGTGCCCAACACATTAGGGACCAAGGCCAGATACAACTCCTAAACATAGGCAACCAGGTCCTACCACAATTCTTACCAAAGGTATCCTTGATGGAGAGAGAACTATTCCAGATATTAGTACATGGCTATACAAATGGTCACCTCCAAAAGTGAAGAACTTCTCAATCACATCAAATAGAAATACCCATGGTCACATCACCTTGCTATTGAAAAATGGGATTATCAAGGAGATGGTCTAGGCTATTTAGAGTTAGGCAATAAGTAGCTTGTGGAAGGATACAAAGAAAAGAAAAAGAAAGGCATAGGCTATGGACTCCCCGTCACTAGGGGCACCATGAAAGAAGGCTATGCCTTCAAAAACATCTAAAACAATCCCATTGAGGTCAAAGACATTCCTAATAAATTAGAAAAGAGATCCTATGATGATATCTTCCTTGATGAAATTATCCTAGTAGCTTCTATGCTCTGCCAATAATCCTTAAATCTCATAGACATACCACTCACTCACCCCAAACTCATTGATTGGGACCAACCAAGTGTTTTCCATGTTGAAAAATTTTCTACAGAGCATACACTTCTTAGATTCATGGGATCAAAAATACTACATAAAGGATCACCACATGTCTACAAACTAAACCCAATAGGTTACTTTGGAGATCTAGAAATCTCTAGTCATAAAATTGAACTAGAAAATAAAATAAAAAGGCAAAAAGTGAAGCAAAACCATCATCTGGTAAAAACTCCTTTGAAGTACCACTAAATGATTCAAAAATGAAAAAAAAATAAAGGATGCATTTGATGGCGAAAACCTCTTAGAGGCACTTGAGGATGGAGATTTCATCCTCCCCCCTTAGGATCATAAGCCTACCATATCAATAGTTTTGATAGAGGAAACTAAATAGGTCAATATCAATCTAACTGAGGTAACACAGATCACATATATTGTGACATCTCTATCACTCGAGCATGAAAAGCTTCTCATCAAAGTCCTCCATGAAAATTTTGGTCTCTTTGCATATTCCTGTCAAGAAATGTTGGGGTTGGACCCCAAGCTAGTTGCACACCATTTGGCTGTGGATCCAAGGACTAAGCCTATCAAGAAACAACTTTGTAAGATGCATCCTAAATTATCCTTATTGGTTAGAGTAGAGTTATAAAAATTTCTAAAGGTAAAGATCATTCACCCAATTGACTATTCAAAATGGATCTCCAACATTATACCTCTTACAAAGCCTTCTATTGATGTTAGGATTTGCACAAACTTCAAATATCTCAACAAGGCTTGCCCAAAGGATGATTTCCCATTACAAAACATAGCTATGATTTTTGATCTCACTCTATGGATGAGCTCTTATCTCTCATGGATGGTTTCTCTAGATACAATTAGATTTAGATAGCATAGATAGACTAGCATAAAACAACATTTACCACCACTTGGGGGACATTTTGTTATAACATGATGCCATTTGCTGTAAACAATGTCAGGGCAACATATCAACGTGCCATGGTAGTCATATTCCATGAACCAATCCATAAAAATCTAGAGGATTACATGGATGATATTTTAACCAAATCTTTTAATTCCCTTGACCACTTATCTCATCTCAAGGAAGTGTTTGACCGATTGGTTAAATATCATCTCATGCTCAACCATAAGAAGTGACCTTCAGAAAGTTCCTAGGATTCATTGTATCATGGTGTGGTATTGAGATTGATCCTAAAAAGGTCAAGGCCATCACAAATGTGGCTTCTCCTCAAACATTTAAGTAGCTTCACTCTCTTTACGAGACACTAAAAATAGTCAGCCGATGCATCTCCTAGCTCACTAATAAGTGCCAACCATTTACACATTTATGCAAAAGGATCAAAATTTTAGGTGGGACCTCATTTGCCAATGTAACTTTGAACTGATCAAGCAATACCTAGCCAATCCACCTATATTGGTTCCTCCAATTACAAGTCATCTACTAATATGATACATAATAGCTACCCAAATAGCACTAGATGCTCTTCTCACACAACTTGATGATATAAGCAAGGAAAGGGCTATTTACTACATTAGTCCTACTCTAGTTGGATATGAGCTTAATTACACACCAATCAAAAAATATTTCTTAGCCATGGTATTTTCCACTCAAAAATTGTTTCATTATATGTTAAGCCACACTGTGAAACTAATATCAAAAATTGATCCATCAAAGTATATGTTGTCATGCACAGTGTTCATAGGGCACCCAGCTAAATAGGTCATGCTTCTTAGTGAATTTGACATCCAATATGTCAAAAAAAAGGCTATCAAAAGCTAGGTTATAACTAATCACCTGGTAGATGCACCTTTGATTGTGGATCACACTCTCATTATGGAATTCCTAGATGAACACTTCTATTTAATAGAAGAAAAACCATCCTAGAAATTATACTTTGATAGATCTTATGCATCCCATGGCTCTAGAATTGACATACTCTTGGTCACACCTCAGCGAGATTACATTCCTAAATCTTTTAAACTATAGTTCTAGTGTACCAACAACATCTCAAAGTATGAGGCCCTTATTACAAGGCTCAAAATAGTAGTTGAGTGGAACATCATAGAGCTACAAGTCTTCAAAGATTCACAACTTATTATCAAGTAGGTTTTGGTTGAATATTAGATGAATGATGACAAGTTGCAACCTTACAAGGAATTGGTAGACCAATTGAAGGAACATTTTACTCATATCTAGTTCATACAAATCACTAGATTGCAAAAAAAGGAAATAAATGCCATGGCCACTATTGGCTCAGTTTTGGATATCCTTTAGGTGGCTATATGGTATGAATTCTTAGTTGAGTAGCTACATGAGCCTAAATATGAGAATGAAAAATCAACATGGGTATTCATCTCGGTTGGTCCCCAATCAGCATGATACCAAAAAATTCATGCTTACCTACAAAATGTTATCATATTTCCCCATCTCACATGAAACCAACACTAGAACCTTATTCATAGAGCATCCTATTATACTATCATAGCTCAAAACCTATATCATTGTGGCTATCATGATACTCTTTCTTGATGTCTAGACCAAAATGAGGCTGCAATGGCCCTTAAAGAGATACACACCAAACTTTGTGGTGCTCACACAAGTGGAATAGTTATAGCTAAGAAAATCCTTTAGGATGGATATTATTCGCCTACCCTAGAGCATGATGCATGTGACTTTGTAAAAGGTGTCTACCTATCAACAACATGCTAACCTAATCTAAGCCCTAGCTGAAGATCTGCAACCTATTGCACCACCATGGCCATTTGCATGTTGGGGGTTTGACCTTGTTGGTGTTATATAACCTCTTTCTTTAGAAGGGCATAAGTGGATAATCACTGCCACCGATTATTTCACTAGGTGGGTAGAGGTAGTCCCTCTTATTACTACTACAAGAGTTCAAGTATCCAAATTTGTCCTCTATCATATCATATGTCACTTCGGCATCCCAGCTACCATTTTTACTCACCATGGAGGTAATTTTGAAAATCTCAATATGGAGGAATTTTGAACTTCCATTCATATCCATTGTCATTTTTCTAGCCCATACTTCCCACAAGATAATGGTCAGGTAGAGGCACCTAATAAAACCCTACTCAAAATCCTAAAGAAATTTGGTAATAATTTCTGCCATGATTGGGATTTACAAATCAACCCTTCCCTATCAGCCTACTACACCTCAATCTCTACATCCATAGGCACAAACCCATACTCCCTAGTCTATGGTACTGAAGTAGTATTACCTATTGAGGTTGAACTCCCATCCCTATCCATTTCTTTATGCGACCAGATATTAGATGAGGATTACAAATTGGCTAGACTTACCTAGCTAGATTTGCTTGATGAAAAAAGGCAATAGGCCTATGACCACCTCATGGTCAACCAAAATTTCCTCAAGAATAACTTCAAAAAAAAGGTCCATCCACATCAATTTCAAGAAGAAGACATGGTCCTGAAAGAAAACATGAAGGTCCAAGTAGAATGAGAAAAGAAAGGCAAGTTCAAGCCCACATGGCTTGGTCCTTACATGGTCACAACCTCTTTTGGTTTAGGGGCATGTCATCTATCCACACTTGAAGGTGAGATCCGAAATGATCCCACCAACATCATTCACCTCGAGAAATTCTATGCCTACAAATCCTTAATGTATCCTACTCCCTCAAAACAAAAAAATCAAAGAGAAAAGAAATAGGAAAAAAATAGTAAAGAAAAATAAGTATCCAATGGTAAAAACTTGGCATTTCAAGTGCCTTGGATAGGTACCTTGGTGAAAACCTTGCAATTAGGTGCTAGGTGTGCTTAGCCTTTTTATTATCTATCAATGACCTACATCTCCCCCATCACCCCTTCACACCTCATCACCCATCTTTCCATTTTTCAAGGTGTTCCAAAAATTCCATCATTACAAACTAAACATTTCTTTTTAGCATCCATTAGCTTGGAAAGCCTACCTAGATCACATATTCTTCCATGGTTAGCATATCTATTCCATCTTTATACCCTACCTCATGTATCATATTAGGTGTATTCCATCCTTGTACCCTACCACACTTATCATATCGGGTGTATTTCATCCTTGTACACTACCACATGTATCATATTAGGTATATTTTATCCTATACCATGTCTCTGTATCATATCCTTGTAACAACAATAGTATTCTATGTACCATACCCTTTTAACAATAAACAATACCTTATGTATCATACAAATGTGAAAATAACTGTATTGCATCAATGATACCTCCTCATCCTAAGCTTTTTCCCATAATACACACACCCACTACTATCTTCTATCATACATTCATGAGTCATCTACCCATTTTATAGTCATGCTTGTACATTTTTTGGTCTTATAATGAAACCTCGTGTCACTAGCCAGTTTTCTATAGGAAGGTATAGTTGCCAATTTTGTCATCATCCCAAATATACTATCACTAGGTCCTTACAAGATGCATTCTTCCTCATACCTAACATTCACCTATCAATAACCAGTTATCTTGATCTCTTTGGAAATAGGTTACTTTATCATGAATAAATTCTTTCTTCTAATATTGGAATTTTTGCGGGTATGTTTATTCAAATAGGTCATTTCCAAGTGATTTAGTTGTTCCCTCCTCATGGTCACCATGGTCTTCTATATCATGGTGTGCTTTGACTAGGGCAACCCAAAAGCATGGTTTTGACCATGGTCTTTTTCTACTTGTGAGTTAGTTAGATATCACCCTTGCATATTCCAAAGATGTTTTCATTCATGATCACATGATGCAGTTGGGAAATATCATTTACTTTTGGATCACCTAGCATTGCTTCCATGCTAATTTCTATGGGACTCATGTGTGATGTTGGGGTAATCTTTGCATGCTTGTTCAAGTCAATACTATGTAATATTGTGGAAAAGGCCTTGACATTCCTAGTAACCTTGGCATGTCCCTAAAATTCCTATATCAAATAAAGTGCACATACTACATCATGGTAGTTCTTTATGAAGTACCCCACCCTCAAGCTTCTAGTGTATCTTCTCACTCTCCCCATTTTTTGTCCCATATGAAAATAATTACTTGTTCATACCACCCTCATGTATGTTTGTACTAGCCCCCCCACACCTTCTCTTCCTACATCACAGCTACCATCTTTACCCCTATTTCCTCAAAAGCTATTATGTACCATGTTCTCACCTTTCCTCATCATCCTCATCTCCTAACCAATCCTATCCCCCTAAGTCTTCTACACATGCTATTTTTAAAGTTGTGCATATTGTTCCTCCCTCCTAACCATGGCCCTAATTGATCAGCATATGTTGCACCATCCTCCTACACCCCATATATGTTTTCTTATCACTCTTCTTTTCATATCATAAATTTCTCATCTTACTTGGATTTCCTCAAATCCCTTCTCTAATTTTCTTCATCGCTTGCATCGACTACATTCTTTCTTTACATCACCCATATTTTTCACCCCTTGGATCCTTCCATCATTAGAATCTCTCAATTCAATTTCCTTCCTGAGTTCATCTTCATTATCATACTCTTACAAATCACAAATCTCTAGGCTATAGTTTCACCATCATCGATTACATTCTTTATCCTATATTCACCATCTTTGATTGAGTTAAAATATCATATTCTTGCATCATAGTTTTTAATTCCTTTATCATATTTTATCATCATGAATTATGTTTATTTTTCCTATCCACTATCATATTTTAAAATTTATTCACCATGTTGTATCATCATAGATTGTGTTCATTTATCATGTCTATTATTATAGTTTGGATTCATCTTGTCATATTTCACCATCATAGATTAAATTCATTTATTACATGTTAGGTATATTTCTCATGTTTCATCATCCTAATATTTAGTTGACTTACCATATGTTCTCATCAAAGCTTTGATTTTATTTATTACATTTTATCATCACAATTTTTATGTTTCATCACCATAAATCTCACATTCCCTTTATAATAGTTTGTGTTCTTTTTATCATTTTTTATCATAGTTTAAAGTCTCTTTTTTTAGCATCTCCATCATCATAGATTTGCATCCACTTTTATTCCATTTTTTATCCTACATTCATATTTCATCTCTTTGGTCATGTGTTTTATAATTATTCCTTTCTAAACATTCATTTCCAATTATCTTTTTCAAAAGTCAAAACACATTACATCCATCTCTTAGGTTCATATTTTAATTATTTTCTTAGTTATCATAAACATCATCATAAGTACAAAATTTTAAAATCTCATCATAATGCACATCACATCCTATATTACAAACACATCAGCACTATCCATACAACTCATCATAAACATCACATATTTCATCACACACACATTAGCACTCTCTAAAAAACTCATCATAAATGATATATCTTGCATCACAAACTATCAGTAACATCATGTATCTCATAAACATCACATCTTGCATATAACTATATTAGTCTCTCATTTACATCTAATAATATAAAAACATACACATTGTAAACAAAATCATGACATCATAAGTCTATACATCTATATCCCACCCCAAAGAATGATCCGATTTATATATATATTTCAACCACAAATAATAGTGCATAACTTTAGGCAAGGGTTAAGACTTGCTAACCCAAGCCAAAGTCAAAAAGTCTCCCTTATCTTCTTCCTTCCCTATCTAAGAGCATTAATGGCTCTTACATTCCACTAAATGCCTCTTTCATTCATCTTCTACACTCTTACTCCCGCATTACTCTCTTTGAGCAACCATTATCATATCCCCTCACACTCATCTTCCTAGTGACAAGTGTCACTCCCCTATTGGCTCCAAACAAGTAGAATCCATGTGCTCTCCTTTCAAAGCATCCTATCCCTTTGTCACCATTCTTCCATCCTTGCATCCTATCCCTCCATATCTCTACCCCTTGCCCTATAAATAAAGTCCCCCCCTTTCACAATCCATCATCCATTTCCATACTAAAGTTATCATGCTATTTTGAGAGCCTAAAAAAAACCAAAATACTATCATAATGTTGAAATACCTCCACACCTCTATTGTTAAATATCTCACACATCTACATGCTTGATAAAACACCCCATCCATTGCAAGTTTGAGCACACCATGAGCATACATCCCCTATCTATTAGGGACATATCTACATCATTGTAGGGTACACCCAAGTAGCTTACCATTCTTAGTTTGCCTTCTGTCTTGGTGATAACCTTGGTCCTATCATAAGTGTTAACTATTTTAGTATTATGAATGCTTTCATTAATAATTAGTATTCCTTTATTTCACTACTAAATAGGTGATACACATGCTACACTTGACTTATTTTTGCCTTCATTACCTAATTTATGTCATTCTTGACTTGCTCATCTTTTCCATTCATATCAAGCTTATAAGCATCATAAGATTTTCAAGTTAAGTTTACCTCCCATGGATCTTAATTGTGGTCTTTTGTCTACACCTTCCATTCCTCCTTTATCTATGAATTCTACATCTATTAATCAATATCCTTCTATTTCTTTTTAGTTTATTAATAATCTTATTAATTCTTCTATAGAACTTGTGAAGGATCCAATAATTTATCCTCATAGTTCTCAAAACATTTCAAGCAAGAGAAAATGTAATCAATCTTCTAATCAATTTTATAAGAAGCATCATGCTCAAGCTAAAGCTCATAATTTTATTCTTCAACAATATTTACCTTCTTTTGATACAACTATGCATGATGTGTTATAAGAAGTTGTTGCTAATAATGATGTTGATTATTCCATTTCTATCTTAAATCATATTTTGATTAATCTAGATGAAGATAATCTTAATGATACTAATGAGGAATATGAAACTATTAACATTGACATTAATTTGCCTCATATTATTTCCTAATAATTAACAATTACACCTAGTATCAAACATTGTGATTGTTAAGAGGATCCTTGTTTGGAATTGGCTATCATTCCTACTATATTGGATATAGTCCCTCTTGCAAGTTACTCACCTTCCCTAAATGATATAGAATGAGATGAGGAGAGTAGGTCATGTGATTGATTGGATAGTCCTTCATGGTAGCCTTTTGTGTGTTAGTTTTTTGTATTGCATTTCTCCCATGATATGTTTGGTATATTTTGTTATATTCTTTTATATGATTTTTGCTTCTCTATTCGTGCAAGGTGATATAGGAATTGAACCTATTTTACTATTCCTCTATATGTATCTCTATTCTTCCATATTTTGTTTCATGTTATGTTATACTTGTCCTATTGTTCACAAATGTTTCCTTGTGTAATCTACTTAGATATGAGATTTAATAGCACTAATTCTTTCTAGTCTCTAGGTCATGGCCCAAAAAGATTCTTCTTCGTATCTCTTTTGTGATCTTTCCTCCTTTGTGATTCTAGTTCCACTTTCTTTAGGGAATGATGTCAATTCATTTTTAATAATATCATATTTATATATTATCTTATGATCACACTAACCCCACAATAGGTAGAATATCCCTTATGTGTTCTTTATATTTTTATGTGGTATTTTTATTTATTTGTCTTTGTCTAGAGGCATCTTGTAGTGGAAACATAATCCATGGAACTTTTAATGTTTATCTTAAATTTATTTCTCCTATTAAAGTATTAACACTGACTTTAACATGGTGGCATATGCTCTTCTCACTTATTGCATGTGCACGCGTGCACACACACACACACACACACACACACACACACACACACACACACACACACACACACACACACACTCTTTTCATTACATATATATTATTTTTCATGATACCTATTCTCCCTTTTTTGATTAGTGGTTAATCCTTAAAGTGGATTTATATTTTAGGATCTCTTGATCCCTCCAATTTCAAAATTTTTGACCCCTTAAGGTCAAAGGTTTCCTCAAGACTAGGTCTCTTTTTCTTTTTGGTTTTACTCTTATGGAATAGAATATTTTTGAGGGTGAATCCTTGATGGTTTGACTAGTGAGTAGCCACATTCACTAGGTGGTTCAATTCCATCTTTCCAATTACACAGTTTCCTTGTGTAGTTCATAATGGAAGATAAGTTCTCATTGGGAGAGATAATCACACTCTTTTTCTAGAGATGTTTTTGCTATTCTGATCTTTGAGTTGATGGAGACTTTAGTCTCTGGGGGCTTAAGGTTCTCTTTGTACTTTTGGATATGATAAGATTATCTTTTCATTATGATCTACTTTACCAAGAGTTTTCATCGAGTCCATTCTCTTGCTAAAGTAGGGACTTAATGTATCATCTTAAAATGGAAGCACATCTACGTTAAGAGAATTTATACCACTAAGTGGTCTAGGGTCATATCGAACACCTTCAATAGGTCTTTGCATGGATATGGTTATTTCCCTCTCTATTTCACTTCTCTCTCATTGTTTCCAACCTCATTCTAACAACTTTATCTATGTTGATCTTAACATAAGGTAGTTTTAACCTCATCCCTAACTCTAGGTCCAATTTCCAAGTTCTGGGAGTTTGGGGATATTGAGCTTCATAAAGTTTTTTTTCCCACTTTTCGGTCAACTATTTTAGGTTTTAGAATGGTAAACTCTTAAATTAAATTTAATATAGGTCCATCTCTAGGGGTTAAGGTCAATTGAGATTTAATTCTCCAATGTCAACCTTCTGTAGAAGTTTGTGCCCTATATCTCTATAAGGAAGCCTTCTACTCTCATTTTACCTAACCATTATCTAGCACATCCATATTTCAATGAAGTGAAGATCTACTATTCATAAAGAATTCAAGAATTTAGGCATTCAAGCATTCAAGATCCAATTCAAGGAGGTCCATTGTTAGCTATTGAAGGTTTTAGTCTCTATGGAACCCTTTTGTTGAAGATTTCTCCATCCATATTTATCCAAGCCTCTTCCTATGTAGAGATATATTCAAGATTGGTTTCAAAGATTTAATGCCATTAATTTGAGACATCATACATACATTATACGTTCATTTGGAGCATTTGTACTTGTGGATTCAAGTATTTGAATCCTCTACAAGGATTTCAACATAAGCAAGGTGAATAGTTCCATTTATTTTATTTATACATATTGCAATTTTAATTACATTTCAAGGTTGATACCAAACTAGGGTTTGACCATGAAAAACCCCTCATCCAAACAAAAAAACCATTTTTATTCTTGGCATATGTACAAGACAATGAATTGGAGTACAAATTTAGATACCATTTTACTCAAACTTCCTAGCTAAATGAACAAAAAAATTGTTAGAGCATTGCAAGTCAAGGTCAACTTTTTGGGGTAAGATTGTGCCTCAAGGTAAGATTTTGCCCCACTATCTGGGTCAAGGTCAACCTACCCTTCGAAGGACAAAAGTTTTGTGGGTTTTCTCCATCTTGAAATTTCTTGTCTAGAGTAGGTTACATAATTCGCCAAAACTAAACACACACATCATAAATTGAAATTTTCCATATTTTACCTACTTTGAGGTTCATATTTCTCTTTTATTCATTCAAGGTTTCAAATACTTACTTTTATAGTAGATTATAGGATTTCCTCCTTTCTTCATATTTTCCATTGTTTGATTCATTTATGCTTTGATCACTTCATTGTGGCTAATCAATTTGGAACATTCCTTTTGGGAATTTGAGTTAAGGATAGATGTTATATTCTCTCTCATATTGTATTTCCCTCTATACAACTTTTATTCTATTAGAGTACTTGACATGCGTTAAGTTCACTTGAGGCTACTTCCTTTGAGTTGTACATATAGATATGACCTATAAGGGGCTTTCATTTTCCTTCATATTTAGTGGCTATGAGAGAGTGTTATTTTAAGTTTTTGCATTGTTATGAGGTAGTTTGAGGCCTATTTTGTTTTGTAGATTATTTGAGAGATTTTTTAGAGTAGTTTGACATTAGATATAAATAGTTGAGTTCTTTCTTTTTGGGGGTTTCTTCTTTAGTAAATTATGGATCATATATGAATTTTGTAGTTATTGAGATAATTATGGGCATTTTTCCATGAGTTCTGAGTTTCACATAAATTCTACATGGGTATAGGGATATTTTAAGGTGGTCAACTACATGTGTTTGGAAATTTTATCCCTCTTCTCTCATACTTCTATTGTGTATCCTACATTAATTTCTCTTGCCTATTTATTGTATGTTCACCTTATAATTGGGGTTCTAGATTTTATTCATGATTTTAAACCTCACAAACTATGCTTGGTTATTTGGGTTATTATAGATTTCTTTATTATTCATATAATATAGATTGTTTCCTTCTAAATTATTCTTCTTTAATCAACATTCATTTATAAAATTTTGATTAATTACCTTGCCTAACATTTTTCACTCAATTTCCTTATTATTTTTGCATGCATATTCAATATCCCATAGCACATATTTTTTGTTGTATTTTATGTTTTGATTTTCAATCTGTGAAAACATAAGTGGTTTCTTCTTAAAATATCAAGATGTCAAAATTTTCATAGAGTTATTATTACAAGGTTTTTCGATTGATTTTTAAATTTGTGGTGGTATTTTATGAATGATACAACAAAGTTCTAGTTACAAGTTTGTCAAAGTCACTGGTCTATAACCCCTTTAGTTCAAAGCATCATTTTTACTAACATATCCTTACATCCTTTATACAATCAATATTTAGCTTTAGTTGATTCATTAGGGAAAGCCTCCCCTTAATCATATATTATCTCTCACTATAGATTCACTCATAATTTAAGAGTATTTCAATGTTCCAACATGGATCTATTTCTATTCTAGCTTATATGTGTACATGGATTATTTTTTTTTCTATCTTATATGTTTACAAAAACCTACATGGTATCAAAGCCAACAAGAGTTTGAAGAAGTAGCAATAATTTTATTTGCAAGTATTATAGATCAAAGTTATTTTAGAATGATTTTTTTATTAGATTGGGGGTTGTAATGATGAATTCAAATAAAGTTTCTCTTTTTGGGGAGATCAATAATGCCTAATGTTTATTTTCAACCTTCTATTATCAAGCTAAAAATAATTATAATCTATCTTCAAAAAGGGGATAAAGAATCATAATATTCAGCATGGTCTATTTCCCTATATCCTGAGACATTTTTTCGAGCCAAGTAATTATGAGCGAAAGGTTTCATAGTTTAATAGTAAGGATATTGTCTATGGAATAATATGTCTAACACTTTTTGGGGATAGTTTGCATCATATAGAGCACATAGAGTGTCATTTCATTTCTTGATCCATCATTTGATAATCATTGGACATTGATTATTCATGTGAAAGTGACAATTACTTGGATAATTAGGATTTTATGGGTGATACTAAGATTTTTTGGTGCCTCATCTTGTGTAGAAATATCCTTCTTGGATGATGATTTTATTAATACCTTGGGTGCTTCTATTAATTCTTTAGATATTACAGTTTCTTCATTGAAAGCTTCTAATGATTCTTTGGAGTATGATAAATTGTGTCTTTTGGATTCACTTCATTGAGATCAATTTCTATTAGGCATATTATTTTTAATTGTAGAATCCCTCATTTTGGATCTAGATGACAATGTGGATTGCATTCATATTCTCTTTGATGAAGGTGATGTTGGAAACTACAATTAGAGAAATTGTTATGTTTTCATTAATGTCAAACCTACTAGAGAGACATTTACTAATACTGTAGAGTACCATATCATTTTATTGATGAAGTTGATTTGAAAAGAATATATTATGAGATGACCTAATGAAAGGTTGAGTTGATATGTGTTAAGTATCATGGAAATACAATGGCCACTTGATAAGTTAGTTCTTGACAAGGTAATGTGTTGTTAAGTCAATACATGAGGTAAAGAAGATAGTTGGATGAAACTAAGAGTTGAAACAAGTCAAAAGAATATGCTTGACTAAAAATCACTATTGCATAGTCAATGAAGAAGTTGAAGCATAAGATTGAGAAACTTATGTAGAAGCTGAGTGAAATAGTTCAAGATGGATGTTAGATATTTCTAAGAAAATGTATGAAGATCTATAATAATGACCAAGCATAGTAATGGATAAGTGAACATGTTGATGCCGAGTGAGAAATCATAGTATGTTCCAAGGTACACAATGATGATTGAGTTGAGGAGAACAGTGATTGTTGACTAGCAACAAAAGTTCTAGTTTGAGAAAGATTTAATTTTGAGGTTGATATAATTCAAATTTGGAATTAGTCAAAGCATCTCAAAGGTAAGATTGATGAGGTTTCATATTTAATGCACAAGGAGAGTTTTTTACATGGTCATAGGACATGATTTGATCATAAGTTTCTAGAAGAAGAAGGAGAACAATAGGATGGATAGATTTGATGAAACTGGCCTAACCCTAAGATCAATGGTGATGTTTGAGTGGAAAATGATAAAAATTACCTATTTAAGGAGGCACAAGGAATGAATTTGAAGCCCAATTTTTTGTTGGTTGGTGATCTTAAAGAGAAGTGTTGATTTATTGAGGAGATGCCAAGCAAATTAGTGATGCAGATGTTAATGGAGGTCAACCAATGAACCAATAGATGAGCAAATGGATATCTGAATTTGCAAAGTGAGTTGTACTTTGCAAACTAAACCTATTGTTACATTATAACCATTGTATCAATCCAAAATACTTTAATTAAGGTTAACCTAATAGTCATTTGTAAATCCTTTAATCAATGTGCTATTCTAATGGAAAGTTCTAAAGTCCTCTAGTAAGGCCAATCCTAAAAAGGTGATTAAATCATTTAACAGGGTCACATTTTAAGATTGTATTTAATAACATTTAATAGGGTTGGCTCTTAACCAAGCTCACTTTAGAAGAGTACAAAATTGGTAGTATCTTTCTTCACAACTTTTCCTAAATTAGGTTTCATGTTAAATCCTTGCGTCAAAGTATTATTTTCATGTTTGGATGTTATTGTTTTTCATTTTATATTTTATAGTAGTTTATTTACTAGAAGACAACACTTATAGAGATAGAGAGTTGATATATTGCATGAAATCTTAAACTACTAAAGTTGTGATAGAGAGAATAAGTAGGTATTTGAGATTGATTAAATTATTTGAAGTGATTAAAATTCCAATTAGTACATTTGGACATGAAGATAAGTGATTCACTCCCCCTGGCCCCTCTTAGTTATTCTAAATCATTGTAACAATTGGTATGATAACATTGGTGCTTATCAAGAAGTTTGAAGGACTCGAGCTAAAGATTAAAATGTACAAGAGAGAGTTACTTAAGCTGAATAAGGAAAACCTCCTAGCATGGATAAGGCTGATGAGATTTTACTTATTTGGTATTGAAGATTAAATACACTAAAATTCCTAGACCTATGAAAATTTATAAAATGAAAGAGAAATATAAGCACATCGAACTAGTGATTGAACTTTTAGTAGTCCTCAGTTTTGTAGAATTTTATGATGTGAAGAAATGCATGACTACTAAAAAACTGTGGGGCAACTTGGAAAAAATTCATGGTGGATACAAGAATATGTTGAGTGCTAAGGTAGAAATCTTAAGAGGAAAGTTTGATGATATGAGAATGCAAAAAGGTGAGATATTTTACAATATTGTAGCCTAATCAAAGAAGTGGTGAATGCTATCAAAGGAGTTGAAGGACATATAATTGATGAAACTATGATAAGTAGGGCATTGAGGACTTTAATTTCTATCTATGCAATCAAAGTATCTACAATTCAAGAATCGAGGTATTTGACCTTGGATGGTTTGATTGGTACATTTATTGTATTTTTAATTATCAAATTTTGATAATTACTCCCTTGCTAGTGTTGAATCTACACTCAAAGCCCAACTAACTCTTGATGGATCTAAAAAAAATAACAAAAGCAAGTACATAAAAAATAAGAGTGGACATGGTGACAATCTTGATGAACTTGAAGCAATGTTGGCAAGAAGACTTCCTAGTGAAAAATGAAAATACACAAGTAAACTTCCTATTATATATTTTACATGCAACAAAGTTGAACATATTGCAGCTAGATGCCCTGACAAAGATAGCAAAGATGAAAGGAAAGATTTCAAGGACAAAGGAAGAAGATATGACCAAAGAAAAAAAGATACAAGAGAATACTAAGACCAGGGTAAAAATACATTTCTATATTACAGAAGAGGATGGTTCTGACAGTAATTTTGATGATCACGATGAAGAATTTTTCTATGTCACAATGAAAGATTATTCTAATGAAGATGAGGAAATTAGATTCATCTCACATGTGAGTAAGAATGATAGATGGATAATTGATAGTGGTTTATCATATCATATGACTGGTGATACAAGAAAGATTTATAAGCTTGAACATTATAATGGAAGTAGTGTTAAGTTTGGTAATGATGCACCATGTTATGTAAAAGGTAAAGGATAAATTTAATTTAATGAGAAGATCAAGTGAGATAATTCATATTTGGTTGATGGTTTAAAATATAACTTTTTGAGTGTGGCATATTTGATAAGTTTAGGCTATAGAGTTGATTTTCAGAACAAGATGGAAAAGATCTATGATGCTACAAGTGAAATAGGTGGAAGTGGAGAGAAAAAAAGTGGTAACTTATTCTATCTAGACCTATATAAAGATAACTTGTCTATTTTCACAATGTGAAGATGTTTGATTATGGCATAAGAGGCTATTTCATGTTAATTTTGACAACTCAGTAAGCATTAGTAAAATGAAAAGCATTAGAGGGTCACCAAGATTAAGAAAAAATGATAAAGTGATGTACAAACAATGTCAAATGGGTAAAATGACAAAGTCTATTTTCAAGACCAAAACCTATTCCTCTTATGATATTTTGGAGTTGGTTCATACTTACTTGTGTCATCCTATTTGAATATAGATCTATTATGGTGATAATTAAATTATTCTACTTGTTGATTACTTTTCTAGAATGATGATTGTGATGTTTCTTAAAGAAAAACATAATGCATTTCAAATGTTTAAGTGGTATCTTGCTAGAGTGGAGAAATAAACAAGAAAGAGTCTAAAATGTTTGAGATTAGATAGAGGTGGTGAATTCATCTTAGATGAGTTCAACATATTTTTCAATGAAAAAGGAATCAAAAAGGAAATAAGTACACCATAGACACCACCACATCATGGTATAGCTGAGGGAAGGAAATGATATATTACAAATTGGGCAAGACCACTAATAATGGCGAAGAATGTTTCATAGAAGTTTTGGACAGAGGTTGTTAGCACTACACTCCATACTCTGAACTAAGTTAAAGTGAAGAAAGGAACCAAAGAAAACTTTGAACTTTGGTATGGCTATGCACCAAATGTGAATTATTTTAAGGTGTTTGGAAGAAAATGCTACATATTGAAAGAGGCTAGAAAAGGTAAACTAGATGCAAAAAGTTATGAAGGTATATTCCTAGGTTATTCTAAAAAGAGAAATCCTTATAAATATTTTAATTCTAACACTTAAAAATTTGTGAAAAGGGAAAATATTAGAGTTGGTGAATTTACAGAGAAAAATGAAAAAGGATGCAAGAAAGAACTTGAATATTATAAAAAATGTGTTTATATCTATGAAGGTGAACCTAGAACCTTAACTAAACCAGAAAAGGTGGCTACCTAGAACCAATAGTCAGGCATTTCCAAGGTTCTATACAAAATTTTTGCCAAGCATCAATAATCTACCTAGCAATAGACTATAGGAGTTGAGTCACACACTGTGACTACTAACCATTAAATAGAGCAATCTAAGTTGTATACAAAAACAACAAAAGATGTTGAACATGTAGAATCTAATGAAAAATAATAAGAGGAACCAAGATCTAAACCTTTATTGGAAAATAAAGTGAGAATACATCATGCACCAGATCAAATTATTGGAGATAAATATTCATGATTAATAATAAGAAGAATAATGAAGAATGACTAATGTTTATTATACAAGTTTGAACCTAGAACTATCAAGGATACTTTAGAGAATAAATATTAGAGAAAGGAAATGAATGAAGAAATTGAGAAAATTGAGAAGAATAAAACATAAACATTGGTATATAGACCCAACGACAAGCATGTGGTTGGAGCTAAGTGGATATTTAGAAATAAGCTGAATGAGAAAGGTGAAGTTGGTAAGAACAAGACAAGACTAGTTTGTAATGGATATGGTCAAGAGGAAGGGGTTGACTATGGAGAAACTTTTCCCCTAGTTGCAAGGTTAGGAGTGAGGACTTTTCTTGCATATGTTTCTTTCAAAGGTTCAAATTTTACCAAATGGATGTAAAATCTACATTTTTGAATGGAATTATAGAGGAAGAAGTCTACATTGAACAACAAAAAGGATTTATTGGTTCAAGAAAAAGGAATATGGTATGTAAGTTACACTAATCTTTATATGGTTTTAATAAAAACCCTAGATCATGGTATGAAAGGTTAGATAGTTATTTCTAAATAATTGGTTTGGCAATAAATAATGACAATAACAATTTGTATTTGAAAAGTGAAGCTAAAAAAAATATATTGCTAGCTGCTTATTTTTTATGTCATAATATTTTGAAGAAAAGATTTGTTGATGAAATGAAAAAGGACTTTGAAATGTCAATTTTTGGAGAGATTAAATTCTTTGTTAGTTCGCAACTTTGTTAGATTAAAAATGGTTTTTTTATCACTCAATAAAAGCATATCAAAATAATCTTGAAAACTTTAGGTATAGAATACTCAAGACAAGTTGGAACAGTTGTGGTGACTAGACACAAATTGTCAAAGAATGATGATTCTACTAAGGTGAATCCAACATTATACATGTTAATGATTGGGAAACTATAATATGATGTACATAGAGGATATGGAATTTCCTTAGATATTGGAATTGTTGTAAGGTTATTTTCTAATCCTAGAGAGAACCATATGATGGCAGTAAAAATGACACTAAGATAACTGAAAGGAATAAAAGACTATGGACTATGGTACAAGAGAAGTGTCAAATTTGAATTGAAAGTTTTTATAGACATTAATTGGATAGGAGATGTTGATGGTAGAAAGAGCACACGTAGAAGATCTCTTTCTTCTTTGGTAGAAGATTGATCTCATGGCCAAGCAATAGGGAAAAAATATATTCCACAATCTATACCAGAGGTTAAATATGTTGTTGCAATAATAAATTTGTTCAAATATTGTATGGATTAAGTAATTTTTGAAACACATGAAGGAAGAGATCATTGAACATGTTTTAATTTATTGTGAACTGGCCTAGTACAAGACAAATATGTGAGATTGGAATATGTGAATACAAAGGAGCCATTGGATGACATATTCACTATGATACTACTTAAGGATTACTTTGAGTATCTAAGAGGTAAGTTGGGAATCGTTCCTCTACTTGAAGAAAACTAAGAAAGGATGTTGCATTACATCAATTGTCATGAGAATAATATTTTATAGATTGCTGTAGGAGGTCACACTTTAGGAGCTACCTAAAGCTGTAAAAATGATACTAACATTTTAGTAGTTGAAGCTAAAAGAAGTGAATGTTGAGATGAAAATTCTATATTAGTTAGATTAGTGATATGATGATGTGTTATGGTTAAATGTCTTTGGAATTATTTTCAAAGAGGGAGAGATTGTGTGAATTACCATATAAAGTAGGACAATATTACTCTTTACCATAGATAATTGATCAAAAAATAAACATGACTACATTGTAGTTCCATTTATATATTAGAAGGAGAGAATTATTGTTGTCAAAAGTTTGACATATGTTATGATGAGGTTGCTCAAGTGAAAGAGTATGCACTGAGCTGATTAAGGGAGCATCATGATCTTGATTGGATGAGAATAATAATCAAACTAAGAAAGAGAGAACACAAAAATAGAGGGAGAAGATAGTGAATAATATTGAACCTTTTTGGATTGCATGGTAACTAGTGAAGTTTGATTGGTTATGCCATCAATGTTAAAGAGGGAGATCATTGGAAACTACAATTGGAGAAATTGTTATGTTGTCATTGATATCAAACCTATTGATAAGACAAAGTATCAAACCTACTAGAGAGAACCTTACTAAAAGTGTAGAGTTCCATGTCATTTGATTGGTGAAGAAGATTTGAAAAGAAGAGATCATGAGATGACTTACTAAAAGGTTGAGTTTAGATATGTTAAGTATCATGGAAATACAATGGACACTTCAAAAGTTATTCCTCGACAAGATAATGTGTTGTTCAATCAATAAATGAAGTAAAGAACATAGTTGGATGAAGCTAAGAGTTAAAAAAGTTAAAAGGATAAGCTTGATTGAGTATCAGTATTGTATAGTCAATGAAGAAGATGAAGACAACGATTAAGGAACTTATATAGAATCTGAGTGGAATAATTCAAAATGAATGTTAGTTATTGCCAAATAAATGTATCTAGAAGTGTAGTAATGACCAAGCATAGTAATGGCCAAGTGAGTATGTTGATGCATAGTGAGAAATTATAGTGTGTGGTAAGCTATATAGTGATGAGTGAGCCAAAGAACATAGTGACTCTCGAGTGATCTAACAAAAGTTACAACGTGAGAAAGATTTAGTTTTAACTTCAACAAATTTGGAATTGTGAATTAGCCAAAGTGTGTGGGAGATAATGATTAATCATTTGGCATATTTAATGCACGAGGAGGGTTTTTTATAGGATCAAAGGCAAGGATTTGATCAAATGTTTCTAGAAGGATGAGGAGAATAGAAGGATGGAAGAATTCAATGAATCTGGCCTAATCTAAAGATCAAAAGTGATGTTTAAGTAGGAAAAAAATTAAAATTTCCTACTTAAGGAGGCATAAGGAAGGAATTTTAATTTTGGATCATTGTTCATTAGCAATCATTAATTTTAATTTCCTATGGACTTAGGTTGGTTTAACAACCATTAGAAAAATCCTTTAACAGGGTGACATTCCAAGTGAATGTTCTGAAGACCTTTAACCAGGCCCATTCCTAATAGTTTGGTGAAATCCTCTAACAAGGTCACATGTCACATTTAACAATGTGTTGTAAGCCTTTAATAGGGCATCACTTTAGAAGAGTGAGAATCAAGTAGCATGTTATTGGTGGTTTTTCCCAAATTGGGTTTTCACGTAAATCATTGTGTCATGTGTTGATCTTGAATTCTTTTTATCTTTGCATGTTGATTTATTGTAACTTGCTTATATGATTGATTTAAGTTTGAACAAATGAAAAGGGTATGGATTCATTAAAAGTAGTAAAAAGGTATTAATAGAGCATTTGGACATTGAATAACTGATTCACGGCCCACCCCCCCCCCCCCCCCTCTCAGTTATTCTAAAGAATTCTAACAATTAGTATCAAAGCTTGACTACTGATTTAGTTTAAAGAAAATACTAGCAGAAAAGATCAAAATGCCAAAAAGAGAAGTTCCCAAGCTCAACAAAGACAACTTTGTTGCATGGAAAAGTTTGATGAAGCTACATCTTGGATCCATAGGAGATTATGCCCTAAATTCAATTGTCACTGAACATGTAGATGCAACAGGTGCTCCTACTACAGAAGACATGAAAAACAAACAAGAACACAATCAAACAATGTTGGAAATTGCATCTACACTCAGCTATGCTGAATTTGATGATATCAAAGGATGTGACACTGCATTCAAAATGTGGAAAGCACTATCAAACATCTATGGAGGAGATCAGAATGTACAAAGGGAAAAAAGAAAAAGTCTCAAAGGAAATTTTGACGACATGAAAATGGAGGAAAATGAGAATGTTGCTCAGTATGGTGCAAGAATAAAGAAAGTGGTAAGTGCAATAAGATGCTTGAATGGTCAACTGGATGAGGATACTGTTAATAGTAAGTTCTTAAGAACCTTGCTCCCTATCTATGCTATTAGAGTATCAGCAATACAAGAACTAAGATGCATACCAAGAAATAATCTAAGCTTTGAAGGTATAATAGGTAGACTCACAGCATTTGAGTTATCTAACTTTGACAACTACAAACCCAAAAATGTTGAATCTGCTTTTAAGGCAAAGTTATCACTGAAAGATGTCGAACAGGTAAAATCAAAGAAAGGAAGAAAAATGAAGTATATATCTAGTGAGAGTAGCACTAATGAGGAAGACGTGGAACAATTGGAAGCATTGCTCTCTAGAAGATTTCATAGGGGCAAAGGAAAATTCAAAGGTAAGATGCCTAACATCTGTTTCAATTGCAATGAAGTAGGTCATATTGCTGCAAGATGTCCACAGAAAAAGGATTCCAAGGAAAGCAATAAATACAAGAACAGAAGAGATGATGACAAAAGAGATTACAAAGAAAAAGGTAAGAAGCGTTATATTGTTGAAGAAAATTCTGATGACAATGATGATGAAGTTGTTTATGTAGCCATGAAGGACCAATCTGATGAAGAAGAAGCCACAACACTGGTGACATGTATAAACAAGAATGACAGATGGATCATAGACAGTGGATGTTCACATCACATGACAGGAGACAAAAGTAAGTTTGTCAACTTTACTCAGTATGATGGAAATAGTTTTAGATTTGGTAATAATGCTCCATGTCAAATCAAAGGAAAAGGTTCCATTAAGCTTACAGAACAGATTTCATGTGATAATGCATACTATGTTGAAGGATTAAACTACAATTTACTGAGTGTCCCACAGTTAGGCAACATAGGTTGCAAAGTGGAATTCAGAAACAAAACTGCAAAAATCTATGATACTTATGGTAAACTAATAGGAAAAGGAGATCAAACAAAGAGTAATTTGTTTTACCTTGATATGGATGATGCTTCTTGTCTACTTGCAAAATTTGACGATGAATGGTTATGGCATAGAAGATTATGTCATGTCAATTTTGATAATCTAGTCAACATCAATAAAATGAAGAAAGTCAGAGGTCTACCAAATCTGAAAAAGCCTGATAATATCATGTGCAAACAATGTTAGCTAGGAAAGATGACAAAGTCAAGTTTCAAAAGCAAGAACTATACATCTAAAGAGATACTTGAGTTAGTTCACACTAACTTATGTGGCCCAATGGAAATACAAAGCTATAGAGGAGATAAATAAATAATGTTATTTGTTAATGACTATTCCAAGATGATGACTGTTATGTTCTTAAAAAAAAAATATGATGCTTTTCAAATGTTTATATGGTATGTGGCTAGAGTTGAAAAGGAAACTAGAAAAAGCCTGAAATGCCTAAGATCAGATAGAGGTGGTGAATTTACATCAAATGAATTTGAGATATTCTATAATAAAAATGGAATCAAAAGACAAACGTGAGCTCCTAGAACTCCCCCACAGAATGGAATTGTTGAGAGAAGAAACATATTTGTGATTGACTATGCCAGAACATTAATGATGGAAAAGAATGTTGCTCTAAAATACTGGAGAGAAGCTATAAGTGTAGCTATTCATACAGTGAACCGAGTACAAGTCAAGAAAGGTACAAATACAACACCTTTTGAATTATGGTATGGTTACTCACCCAATGTAAAACATTTCAAAGTATTTGGTTGCAAATGTTTTATCCTAAAGGATACTAGAAATGGAAAATTTGATGCAAAAAGTGATGAAGGTATATTTCTTGGTTACTCCACTAAAAGTAAGGCATATAAGTGTTTGAATGTTAACACTAACAAAATTGTGGAAAGTGCAAATGTAAATTTTGATGAGCATACAGAAGCCCAAGGTGAAGAACCAAAGAAAATGGATGAATATAGAAACTTTGTATATTCTTATGAAGGAATGACTGCTAATGAGGATGATGACAATCAAATTGAAAATCAACAAAAAGTGTCAGTTTCAGCCAATTCACAACTAGTGAATGTCGAGTTGCATTCAGAAGCCGAGTTACAAAATGAAGAAAATGAATAATTTGATTATGAAGACAGTACACATAATGAAGAACAACCTAACAATGAAGTGCATAGAGATCCTGAATTTGAAAGATCAAACTTGGAAACAAGGACAGAGCCAACATTATCCACATATGTAAAAAGACATCACCCTGCTGAACAAATAATTGGTGACAAAGATGCAAGACCAATGACAAGGAGTAGACTTAGACATGAAACATGTCTGATCAGAAAATATGAACCCAAGACAGTACATGGTGTATTACAAGATGATGACTTGTATAAAGCTATGGAAGAAGAAATTAATCAAATAAGGAAAAACAAACCTTGGAGTTTGGTTCCTAGACCAACTGACAAGAATTTGATTGGTACCAAATGGGTATTCAGAAACAAACTAGATGAGAATGGTGAGATTACCAGAAATAAAGCCAGATTAGAATGGAAGGAGTAAGAACTTTACTTGCATATTCTGCCTACAAAGATTTCAAAGTCTATCAGATGGATGTAAAATCTGCCTTCTTAAATGGTATACTAGAAGAAGAAGTCTACATTGAACAACCAGAAGGATTTGTTGATGAGAACAACAGGGATATGGTGTGTAAGCTACATAAAGCACTCTATGGTTTGAAGCAAGCACCTAGAGCATGGTATGAGAGACTTCAAAAGTATCTAGTGGAAATTGGATTTGAAAGAATTGATGATAACAGCAACATGTACATCAAAGCTGAAGAAGGTAAAGACATTATTGTATCTGAAATTTTTGTGGATGACATAGTATTTGGTGGTAAGGAAGTACTTTGCAAAGGCTTTGCTGACA
This sequence comes from Cupressus sempervirens, assembly GCA_028749045.1. Taxonomy (NCBI): domain Eukaryota; kingdom Viridiplantae; phylum Streptophyta; class Pinopsida; order Cupressales; family Cupressaceae; genus Cupressus; species Cupressus sempervirens. Next base: position 677,423,082 of record CM053792.1, on the reverse strand, counting down.
AAATGAAACATGAATTTGAAATGTCTATGTTTGGAGAAATCAAAATTTTTGTTGTATTGCAAGTACACCAACTTAAACATGGAATATTTGTTACAAAATCAAAGTACATCAAAGAAATTCTTAAAAGGTTTGGATTGGAGGAATCCAAACTAGTAAGCACACCAATGGTCAGAGGAAATAAGCTGTCCGAAAATGATGAGTCAACTGAAGTCAATCAAACAATGTACAGATCCATGATTGGAAAACTACAATATGTTGTGCATAGTAGACCAGACATAGCATTAGCAGTTGGAATAGTGGCTAGGTTTTTTGCTAATCCTAAAGAAAACTATCTCATAGCAGTGAAAAGAATAATGAGATATCTTAAAGGAACTGATGACTTTGGTCTATACTACAAAAAGAATGGAAAATTTGAGCTCAATGCATATACAGATGCAAACTAGGGAGGAAACATTGATGACAGAAAAAGCACAAGTGGAGGTGCATTATTTCTAGGCAAAAGGTTGGTTACTTGGACTAGCAAGAAACAAACATGTATATCCCACTCCACTGCAGAATTAAAATATGTGGTAGTTGCACTCAATTGTACAAACATTTTATGGCTCACACATCTATTAAATGGAATGAAAGAAGTAAAAAAATCGGTGATATTGTATTGTGATAATACAAGTGCTATAAACATATCTGAAAATCCAATGATGCATGCAAAAACCAAGCATATCGCAATCAAGTATCATTATGTTAGAGAATTGGTAGAAGAAAAATAGGTGAAGTTGGAATACATTCACACAAAGGAACAAAATACAGATATCTTCACCAAACCATTGCCCAAGGATGCTTATGAATATCTTAGAGGCAAATTGGGGGTCATACCCCTAACCCAAGTAGTTTAAGGCAACAAGGAAGCTACCTTGCATCAACAAGAATAAATCATTGAAATATTAATAGGTTGATGCAAAGGATGACAGCAGGTACAGAAACTCCAAATAAGTCACAAGCATGGTGACAAAGGGTGAAAAACAACAAGAAGCCGAAGCTTATATTTTGCATGATAAAAATGCTACATCTTTGGCATTTATGTCAAAGAGGGAGAAATATGCAAGGGAACTGATCAATGCAAAGAAAGAGGGAGATATATATATATATATATATCAAAGAGGGAGATATATGAGATCAGTAGTGAAATACAGCAAGACAACGTATACAATCTTGGTGGTAACTAAATTGATTACTTGATTAGTTTGGTTTGCGATCAATGCCAAAGAGGGAGATTGTTGGAAATGATTGAAATAATTATAAGAAAAGTTGAGGGAGATTGTTGGAATAAAATATGGAACTAGTAAAGAATGTCCTCAATCATTGTTTTGTCATTGATGTCAAACTTGCTACTTTCAAGGATGACAATTGCTTTAGTGATCCAAATACTATCAATTAGTTAATTGTCAAGGTGGAGGCAATTAATAAGATGTAAATAAAATACCTACAAAAAGGTTGAAGTTATGATGTTGTAATGAAGTACAAGGATCAGCTAAGCCATTGATGAAAGAATGTATTTGATGACATACTACAAAGAATGGGCACACTGAAGAATATCAAAGATTTAAGGTTTTAGCTAAGTCTTTTGTAAAGCTCAAACTAAGTTCATTAGAGAGAAGGAACCGAGCAAGCTAGTAAGAGCCGAGCAAGTTCTAGTTAATGCCGAGTAAACTTTAGATGCCAAGTGGTGCTGAGTAAGTTCGAGTGCCGAGTAAGTTCAAGTGCCGAGTAAGTTCATTTGCTGAGCAAGTTCAAGTGCCGAGCTGGTATAGGTTTCGAGTAACACAGAGGTGCTGAGCACCAGTAACTCAATAATGTCAAGTTGCTGCATTATTTAGGAAATTGAAGATTCGCCAGATCTAAGTCAACAAGGTTGTTATCTAGAAATTTTTAAATTAAAGAGAAGATAAGAATGATGAGTTGGTGGCACAGAACACCATGTAGAACATTTTTAAGATACAACTAGTAAAGTTTCAAGAAGAAAACAAGATATGGGGTAGATACATTGTATCCTACCTAATCAATTTTGAAACCCTAAAATTGAAGAGGGAGAATTGAGCGATAAAGGAAAATCAGACTTCTATATAAGAAGACATAAGTTAATAAGAGAAAGAGAGAGAGAGAGGGGATAGAAGAAAAGAGAGATAGTGGTCAAGCATAAAAGCATGAAATGTTGAAGAATGTGCCTAGGAGAAGACAACACAAAAATTCTATTTGTATAGATGACCACAAAGATGATTGCATTGGTAGAATGAGTTAGAGGAATCAAGGAGATGAAGCTTGAGAGGAAGACAAGGAGTCAGAACTAAAGAGATTAAAGCCAAGCATAAGGATTGAACTAAAAGTGTGATTTGAAATCTGCAAAGTATGTTGTAAGTTATATCAGATCAAAAGACCATTATTGTTACTTTCTAGCAATTGTAACTATAAGTCTAAATCCTATTGATTTAAGTTTGAACATATGAAAAGGGTATGGATTTATTAAAAGTAGTAAAAAGGTATTAATAGGGCATTTGGACCTTGAATAACTGATTCACCCCCCACCCTGCCCCGCTCAGTTATTCTAAAGAATTCTAACACCATTACCCCTTTTAGTTTTCTTAGGTTAGTCTTCCTCGATGTCGAGATGGGTATCTTTCTTTTAGAAATTATTCTGGTAATGACTAACATCTTTGTGGTAGGGGGTAAGACTCTCCTATAATTTTCTTGCCCTTATATTTTCCTGAGTAGGTTTGGAACTCCTTTAAACTTGGTCATCCTATTCAAACCACCTAATTACTTTGGTATATGACTTGTGGATAATTGATTTATATCTATTAAGTTTGTTGCAATGCTTTTAAATTTATTATTAATTTAAAATTAATTTTGACTTGTAACCATTCAAATGACTAAAATTCTTATTGAATTTTCCACTTTTATGGATATTACTGAGGTGGCATCAATTCTATAGGGGAAGTCTTTACAATGTCTTCAGTATATCTATTCTAAGCAATGGGTTTTGAGATATTTATCACATGAATGAACCAACAATCACTCTTAGATATGAAAAAATGGGATATGTGCAAATAGGATGTTGGTTTAGAAATACCTATCCACATGCCACCCCACCACCCCCCACCCCCCCCTTCCCCAACAAAAAAATGATGTTCCCACCCAAATGAAATTAATGCAAAAAGGTTGATAAATCCCAAAAAAAAAAAAAAAAAAAAAAATTCCAAAAATAAAAGATTACTCAATTTGCAGATCGAGCTACCAAGTGGATTTGTAAATAGAAATTGCCACAATTTTCACTTTCACTTAATATAGGAAAATTAATAGTCAAACTTCATGGAAACAACCACTTTGATGCAATGGCAAGGCCAAAACTTCCTCTAGATGCTTCCAAACAATGTTGATATCCTAGATCTAAATTGTGGTCCTCCAAAATATGAGACAAATGAAGCTCTCTTAATGGCTAACCAATGAACACTGCTTTGGCTCAAATTTCATGTAAGACTTTTCCAAAGGATAAGAATAAAAATTCCAATATCTAGAAGCATAATTAATAGGAAAAGATGTAGAAAATGATATGACCATATGAATGATTTAATATTAGTCAATAATAGATAATTAAATAATAAGATAGAATACATGTAGATATGTTTAAATATATAGGCAATGCAAGATAAGTAGGATTCATATAGCTGATAAGAATAATAAGTAAGAAAATGTCTACCAAAGGTGGATTATACTCCATTTTCTATGAGCATAAAAGTGGATCACACTAAGAGAGGTGTGAGACAACATGAGCTTAAATAGAGTACTAACTCTTACGTGTCTACATCACAACAAGTATGAAAACTTGTTATCCTAAGTAAACTTAAGTAAAATGTAATTAGTAATATTTAATTACATTGATAGTGTTTATGGGTTTATTAAGTTATAAACTATGGAGGACATCAAAATTCAAACCCCTATAGTTGAGGATAATGTGCTCAACAAGAAAGAAAATTGAAATATCTAAAAGACAAAAATACTTCTAATTAGAATAGCTAAACATTCCCCTATTGTAAACCTGCCAAGGGCTCTCAATCACCAATAATTTTATAAATATCCTTAACATAGACAACCTTGACCTCTATATAAGAGTTGATTAGAGAAAGTATATGCAAGGTTAGGAAAACATAATATTTGTCAACTTATTGTTGGGAGGTAACCCATCTATAAATATACTAGTGATATAAAAATATTAAAAAATCATCACTACTACATTTGGGGTTTGGTCAAGCTCCCAATAATACTTCAATGAATCTATGTACTCGTTACCTATGCATATGCCAACTTTGATAAACTCCAATATACACAATTCAAGAATATATATGTTGAGGAAATTCAAAATTTTATTGGTGGTCATAATACCTTGGTAGTTTTTTACTACGAGAGTTCATAGGTAAATGATTAGCACTCTTGTAGTATTTTAGTTGTTTTTCTTTTCTTACTTTTTGAGGGCGTTCTATAGCTTATAGTGGTCACAATACTAATTTTCATGATCCTTTAGAAGCTAAAAAACTAATATACCTCTAATAAAAATGAAAATGCATGTTGGAAATTGTATATTTTTGATCTTTTCATATTGTCCATACATATGGATTGTGGTTTTATTTCTCATGGATTACTTCCTCAAAAGTACCTTGCAGAGGTCATCATAATTCTGATGGAATGTGAAGAATTTTTTAGATATGTTATGATGAAGATTCCATAGTCTTAATGGTGTCCTTGTTAATAAATTCAATTGTATACCATCAAAATATCAAACACCACTTACATGGGTTCTAATGAGGATTCCATATTCCCTATGAAATTCGTATTGGTTTCTTGACCTGGTTATTATTAAAATACCTATGGGTCCTCCATGGAATCCTTGCTATTTTCTTGACCTAGTTACCAATAGACTACCGATAGATTGTACAGTTAGATTTACAATATATCCCTAATGGCATCCACATCAAACTTTCCAATTTTATAGTGATGAGAATAGACATTGTTCTTATGACTATTTCTTATTTTTTATTGCTATCCTTGGCATTGGAATTTCAAAAAATTCACTCACCATCAATGTATCCAAATTTCATTCAATGACATACATTTTGTTAATATTTTGACAATTGTCCATTAGATTATGTGATGAACAACTCTTAGAAATTAGCCCCAAATGCGGTAGTGCCATATGCCTTTATACAAGTTATCCTCCTACCTGTGACACTATTATCTTGTGACAACTTCATTTTCCATGACTAGTTTCTAATCAATGATAACTTCTCCTATTTACAATCTTCAAACCAACAAGACTTGTAACTCCAATACGATGGTATTGCAAGGATGAATATATCTTACTCTTAAGGACTAAGTATCTTGTAAGCCATAAGAAAAACTAATTATAATGTCAACTGGTATTTCAAAAAATAGATTCAAAAGATTTTTTAATCTAGATGACATTAAAATAAAAAATCTAGAACCTCAATTTATTTAGACAAGAAGAACTTGATATTTCTTGGTTGATTTCTTTAGATACAATTGGATACAATTGTACAAACTTTCATCCTATATCTCTTTTTTCATCAACCCTAGATTCATAATTTTTTAAAGGAGAATAATAGAAAATTAATTTGAAAGTGAAAATAACTAGAAGACATACTTCAAGAATAATTATTTTCAAATTCATGATAAGACAAAATTCGGGTGGCTAAATATATGCTAGATAAAAATCTAGAGCAGGCGTATAATATTCCATTTGAATTTATTTTCCTTTCTTCATCCATGAAGATTAAATAATCATATCTAACTTGAAAACATAATGAATCCACATGTTTTATAGACTCCAAATTGTATATCAAAAAGTTATATTCTATGAAATATATACAAGAATGACAAGAATAGATTTCTTGATCGTATTGAAGGAAATTACACCTAGATCCTAATAGAGCTAAAAAAGCCTATATGTCTTTCCATGCATACCTACATAAAACATATGATGGTGCATTTTTCAATTCTCATAAAAAATTTAAATTAATTTGTATATATATATGTAACTCAAAAGTTTATTTTGTACCTAGAAATAAATATTCTAAAGGATCATATGCATGTACACCATTTCAAAGTTTATCCTTGCAAATAAATTCTTAACGTTTTAAACATCCAACTACAATAACACAACCTACAACCATAACACTATTGTGGGATATAGAAAAAAATGATATTTTTCATTTAAGATCTATAGTTTTTCTTCATGTTTCGGTATGAGAATTCACCATGAGTTGAGGTTTCCATGCAAATAAAGAAAAAATAGGCAATGAAAGATTCCAAATTAGACCATGTTCGTGTTATTTCCAATGCCTTTATGCACCCTCCTAAAAAAATTCTTGTGTAAGATATGGGGTATGTTAAAATGCACACATAACAACTCCTTTTTCTTTTTGGTTGCCAACCAGTTATGCTTAATTGAGTGGATTTAAGATTGCTTACTTCAATTATGTTTAGCTAAAAATGAACTTGCACATGACTTAGTATCAATAAAGTCAATATAAACTTTAAGTAAATTATGAACTTACAAAAAGTTATAAATTATAAAACTAATTATTGCCAAAGTAATCTTTGATGTCAAGAGGTTACAAGACCATGGAAGTATCACCATGTTTGTATCTTTGTACATGTATTGAAGATAATTATGTTTATGGCTTATTGAAAGCTATAAACCTGTCAAATTCACCCACTAATGAAGAGTCTAGTTGCACCAATCACTAAATTTAATATATTCACATGTTGAAACTCTACAAGGAAAATAACTTTTGCCCATTTCTTACATAGGAGCTAGAGAAAATGAAAGGATCTATTGAAGGTGTTGGAAACTATAATTGGAGCAATTGTAATGTTATCATCAATGTCAAGCCTATTGATGAAACCATTTTCTATCTAATCTTTAAAGTGTCACATATATTTAATTGATGAAGAGGATTTCAAAAGTTGTTCATTAAAAAAGAATCTAGAGGATATGTTGAGTTATGATAAGGAAACTACAAATGGACACTTGATTATTTGTACTTTGACAAGATCAATTGTTTGTTTAAATCATGTTGCAAGAGGAGAAGAAAATAATGTTCAATACTTGAAAGTGTGAACAAAGATAGATCAAATGCAGAATCTTGATTGAGAAACAAAATAGAAGACTAAATAATTTCAAAGTAGATGCTAAGTGACAATGTCAACTAATCCATTTTGAAGAAAAGTTAGTGTTGAATGGGCATTAGTATCGGCTGATTGACAGCACATGTGCTAAGAAATAAGCTTAATAAAGACCAAATAATCTAGTGCTAATCAAGTATTGGCCAAGAAACAACATTTTAAATATTTATTAGAAATCATAATTTCTAGCTACTAAATTAATTTCTTAGGATATGGAAAGCATATTGAAGGTAAGGATCAATGAGTTCAAGCATTTAATACTAGGTGAGGATTAGGCAAATCACCTAAGAGATGGATTCCAAGAAAAATTTCTAGTAAAGAAGAGAAAAAAATGGTGATCAAATTCATTGTACGTGAAAAATCAAATCGTAAACCCTTAGATCTATGGTGTTGTTTAAGTGGAAAAATATTTGTGTTACTTATTTAAGGAGGTATACGATAAAAATTTAATGTGTGCATAGAGTATATGCCCAAAAAGAAGATGTTCTAGAGAGTTAGAGTTGTTGCTAATCACATTGATTAAAAAATCTAAGTAGAAGATTGGATAGAGTTAAGAAGAAGTGAAGTAGTGTAATTTACTAAAGGGTTTCCAAGAGAATAAAAGATCAATATAACAATGATGCAAGGAAGAATAGGAAAAACTAGGGCCAATGGCACACTCATCTATCCAAACCAACTTGCAAGATTTAACAAAGTGGAAACACAACACACAAAACAACAATCAAAGGAGGAAGAAGAGAAAACACTCATTGATTCATCAAATAATCAGCATACATGCCCAACTATAAGGCCTTCTAGGTTATAGCTAGATATAAAACATATTCAATACCAAATATCCAACATCAAATTCACAACTCCAAATACATATGCAACAAACTTTTCAAATTTTCACATTCTGCTCCAAAATCCCTCCAAAAATTGTCTAACTCTAAGCCTAAACACTTTATTTATACTTGCCAAAATGGATTATAGATCATTCTAGAACATAGGAAAGCCACAACCTAACTCAAAAAAAATACTAACTACCTATATCAAATTAAGTATGAGCAAAGTTAGACCAAAATGGAACCAGACATAGATAACTCAACAAACAAAAGTTTTTCAAATTTGGCACTCAACATCTACATAAACTCAACATCTAAAGGAATCACTTTGCATCTATTATGATTTTGGCATCCTCTAGTGCTCAGTAACCAAAGGAATGATTCAATATCCAAAGGAACTCTACAGCCAAAGAATAACTTGGCAACCAAAGAATCACTTGGTATCAACTAGGCGCTCTTACTAACCCTCTATTCCAGTTTCTGCTCAACTTCTTCAATTTGATTCTTAGGATAATCTTCTAATAAAAAAACATCATCATCTAACTCTTGATACTTATACAAATCAGAAATATTCAATATAGGAGATATATCCATGTCACTAGGTAACTCAACTTCATAAGCATTACCATTGTCAAACTTCTTCAAGATCTTACATGGTCCAAATTTCTTCATTTTTAGTTTAATGTATGTTCCAATAGAAAATCTTCATTTCATTAAATGAACCATCACCTTATCACCAACTTCAAAATCATGATGTCTTCTAGACTTATCAACATTCTCCTTATACTTTTGATTACTTTGTCCTATCCTCAACTTCATTTCCTTATGCAAAGATCTCATAAAATCAACAAAATTTTCTCCTCCAACACTTCTCTTTTCTTCACCAACAACATCTCTCAAATCTAATATACCTCTAGGCTACATTCTAGTAACAATCTCAAAAAGTGTTTTCCTTGTACTCTTATTCACATGATTATTATATATAAATTCAACTTGTGCCAATACCATCTCCCAATTACTTGGCTTATTCCCAACTAAACATTTCAGTAAATTGCCTAAGCTTCTATTTACAACCTCTATCTATCCATCTATCTATGGATGGAATGTAGAACTAAACTTTAATTCAATACTCGTCTTCTTCCACAAAGTCTTCCAAAAATAACCAACAAACTTACTATCTCTATTAGAAATAATGCTTCTTGGTAATCCATGCAATCTCACAATCTCTTTAAATAAAAGTTTAGCAACATGCTCAGCATTTGATGTCTTATTACATAGTATGAAATGAGCCATCTTAGAAAATATATCTACTTCAACAAATATGGAATCATACCCCTTCACTATCTTAGTTAATACAAGAATAAAATCCATACTAATGTCACTCCAAGGTTTCTCTGAAATAGTAATAGGTGTATACAAACAAGTATTTTCACTCACTCCTTTTGCAACTTGACAAATGCCATAACTCCTTACAAATTTTTGAACATCTTTATACATTTGTGGCCAATAATACTTCTATTTCAACAAACTCAATGTCTTATTAATTCCAAAATGTCTAGCCAATCCACCACTATGCTTTTCCTTAATCAAATTCAACCTCATATAACTTCTAGGAATACACAAATGATTACCTTTAAATAACATGCCTTCTTGAATGAAATACTAATAATAATTACTTATGTGATTTGTCAGATTTGTTGCTCTGTACTCTCTCCAAGCCTCAGAAATAAATAGGATCAGCATCATACAACTGTTTCTTTTCATCAAAACCAAGAACGTCAACCTTCATTTCAATCCACAAAGAATGTCTTATACTCAATGCATCAACAACTCTGTTAGTGACTCCACTCTTGTGCTTAGTCACAAATGTAAAATTCTACAAATATTCAACCTATTTCATATGTCTCTAATTCAATTTATGTTGACTTCCCAAGTATTGTAAAGCTTTATGATGAGTATACAACACAAAATCCTTAGGAATCAAATAATGTCTCCACTTCTTCAATGCTTGGACAATAGCATAAAATTCTTGATCATACACAGAATACTTTCTTTTAGCATCTTTCAACTTTTTTCCAAAGAAATCAATAGGTTTACCTTAGTGACTTAATATAGCTCATATTGCATTATCACTTGCATCACAGTCAACTTGAAATACTTTGTCAAAATCAGGCAAAGCCAATACAGGTAATTAAACAACCTTTTGTTTGAAAGTCTCAAAACTCTTATCAGCTCCATGTGTCCACTTGAATACCTTTTTATCTCTTCTCATTATTAGCCAAAACATGAAATGACCTTACCTCACCCACATTCTTAGGTTTAGGCCATTCCAAAATCTCTTTAACCTTCTCAAGATCCATCTTCAGTCCATTAGCTAAAATCAAAAATCCCAAATACACAATCTCCTCTTGCATAAAAGAACACTTTTTTTAGATTAATCTGTAGCTTTTCATCTTTCAACCTATGGAATAATTGTCTAATGTGCTCAATATTTTCTTCCTTATTCTTACTAAATATCAAAATATCATCCAAATAAACAATCACAAACATACCAAAAAATCTATTGAAAATATTCAAGACTAGCTAGGTTACTGAGAGGGGAGGGTGAATCAATAACCTTAAGACTTTATCCTATTTAGATCTTAATTGCAATAATACAATTAACATTTAGTTCATTAAATTAGATCCAACTGCATGAATTAGAAACTAAAAACATAAAATATTCATAACACTTGAACACAATAATTTGGTGACCTAGAAACCTTCCAAATAGAAAGTAAAATTCGAGTGAGGATGATACCCACAAAACTTCAATACTATAGCATAAAGTTGGCCTATTAAGGCTTACAATGATCACTTTTGATGATCTACCATATTAGGAGCAATTAGGACTATTAAGTCCACCTTATTAGAGGTTTTACAAACACACAATGAAGTATGCACTCAATAAAGATATTTGAGAGAAGACTGTTAAGTCTACCTTGTTAAAGGATTTGGATTGATTCACTTGTTAGAATGAAATAGTTGATCTCTAACTTACAACTGTTTTGCTAATAGAGATTCTTTGAAGTATTGATCACCTTTATTTGATAGATATGACTCTGCTGCTCTTTTTCTGATATGGCCTTACAATACACTTTAACTATTTTTGATTCACATTCGCATGCTTTTATTCACATTATTGCCATTTTCACACTTTCATACTATCTTGGATATGATACATTACATTACATATATCAATCCAATTTTCAAAATTACAAAGTCCTCCAATATACAAGTTAACACCAATATTAAAAAGTCAGCCCATATGTAGATACTTAGGTTTTGAAGACTAACTTGGTGAAGTTCTGATACTCAGCATCCATTGTCATTACTTAGAATTATCATGCACTTGGTAGAAGTAGAAGCTCAGTCCATACTAATCACTTTAGTGTAGTCTTAAACTCAGTCTGAATTGGTGACTTAGTAGATACTATGTAACTCAATATAAAATGAATTAAATGTTTACCATGACTGCACTTAGTAAACACTAATCTTCATACAACTCAGTTAATATTGGCTTCACTTTCAATAAACAACTAGCTTAGTAGAAATTTCTAAGCTTGGTAACCACTAAAATGCTTGAGTTGAACTGCTAGAATTCACACTACATGATTCTACTTGATTTGAGTTGTTGCACTTCACACTAACTGAATTCACTTGGTAACCACTAGAATGCTTGGTAGGAACTGTAGTGCTTAGTGGCTACTCAATTACATGGCAAACATTGTAGACTATTCAATGAGCTCAGTAGCCATACATAATCTGAATAAGTGTTCTCACTAATAACAAACTTGACTAAATTCCAACAAAATCTTTTCAGAACTTCATTCATCAACCTCATGAAAGTACTAGGTGCATTAGTTAAACCAAAGGGCATAACCAACCATTCATACAAACCATATTTTTTCTTGAAAGTGGTCTTCCATTCATCACATTCTCTAATTTTGATCTAATGATAGCCACTCTTCAAATCAATCTTGGAAAAATACTTTGCTCCACTCAAACAATCCATTATATCAACCATCCTCAGTATAGGAAACCTATATTTCACTATGATCTTATTAATAGCTTTGGAGTCAGTACACATTCTCCATTCTACATTATTTTTAGGTGCTAACACAAGAAATACAACACATAGACTCAAACTTTCTCTGATCAAACCTTTTTGCAACAACTCATGAACTTATTTGTTAAGTTCTTCATTCTTTGTAGGAGTCAATCTATATGGTTCTTTGTTTGGCAAACTAGATCCAAGAATTAGATCCATACAATGACTTATACTTCTTATTGGAGGTAAAATATTAGACATATCATCAACAACAATCTCCTTATACTTGTTCAAAAATTCTATAATTTCCTCTAGTCCTTAGCTACCACTAGCTATTTTCAATTAGTCATTACCAACTTCTATTGCTCGATCATTACTACCAACACTTGGTCCTCTAGAAATTATAACAAAAAAAACTTGATTCTTCTTTACTTCCTTTTCAAATTTCTTTCTATTAAACATGCAAACTTTTATTGTAGTACAATTGACTTCATCTAGACTTTCAATCAAAGGCAACAATATTCATTTCTTCCCATTCACCCAAATATTATATTGATTCAATCTTCCATCATGCACATCATATCTATCATATTGCCAAGGCCTACCCGAAAAAATATGACAACAATCCATAGGCATAATATCACACAAAACTTCATTAACGTAATGTCGAATCTTGAACTTCACAAGGCATTTCTCACTTACCAATATCTTATGCTCATCTTTGATCAATGAAATATGATAGCTCCTAGTTTAGGATATTTCAGCCTTTGCAACTACAAATTTGCAATCAAATCTTCTAATGCCAAATTAGTAGAACTTCCACTATAAATGATTACTTTCCAACATTTTCTAGCCATCTTACATCTTGTCTTGAAAAGACTTCTCCTTAAAATAGGTTCCTCATCACTTCCCTTATTACATAAGATTCTTCTCACCATCAGATTTTCTCCAACCTCAGGTCCACTTGGTGAACCCTCATCATCATCTTGAATCAAAACATTTCTATTAGTTTTTCCACTTTCAAAGGATATACATTCAAAAGATCTATGTCCCTCTTTGCCACATCTAAAACAATTACCATGAAATCCATCTCTAGAATAAGAATTAACTCTTCCTTGGTAAGAATTAGCACTTCCTTTATAAGAATTACCACTTTTCCATTTGGTGTTGCCTTTTTCATCATTCTTCCAATCATATTTTCCTTTATCCTATACAAAATTGTGAGATCTACCACCTTCCCCATAAGATCTACCTCTGCCTCTCTAGAATCTACCACCTCTACCTCTTTGTCTCTATTCATGCTTCTTTGTCAAGATCTCCTTAGCCTTAAAGGCATATTGGTATGATTCTTCCACACTTTTGAACTTAACAAAACTTATTTCATCTTGTATTCCAGATCTTAATCCATTTATGTACCTCACAATTTTTTCAAAATCATCATCCACATGTCTAGATCTGATGTAAAATCTATAAAATTCCTTAGTAAACTATTTCATCGTCATGTCCTTTTGTTTCAAATTTTGGATCTTTTTCAACAAGATAACTTGGTATTCAATAGGAAGGAATTTGTTCTTTACCTTTTTCATCATTTTTGTCCAATTCTTAATCTTCTCCTTTCCTCTCCTTTGTCTATTAGTTTACAAATGCTCCCACCACAGTGAAGCATGATCTTTCAGCCTAGTAACTATAATCTTCACCTTCCAATTATCAATAGTGTTTTCATACTTAAATGACCTGTCCATATTCGAGATCCAATCCAACACAACATTGGTATCCAATTTTCCATCATAAGGAACAACTTCTACAACAAGCTTTGAATTTTCCCTAGATAATGCTGTCAAAACTTTTGCTTAATCTTGATCTTCTTTAGGTTCTAGATTAGGGTTTGGTGGTACTGCTTCATCATCACTTACATTATCTAGATGTGCTCCTCTCCTTTGGGTTGTCTCTGTGACATCTAATTTGGCTACAATTTGTACGAATGTATCTAATAATTCATTATCAATATTTCCTCTACCTCAAAACATCTTTACAAATTAGGTTCCTACAAGATCATAACCCTAAGCAAGTTATAGGTCAAATCCATAGATTTGCAACGTTACAATCCAATTTACTTAGGGCTCTACACAACTCAATCACCACAAGGACAAACCTCAAGGTTTAATACCACCTAACATAAGGAAAGATAGGAAAAACTAGGGCCAGTGGCACACCTAGCTATCGAAACCACCTTGCAAGAGTTAACACAATAGGAACACAACACACAGAACAATAACCAAAGGATGAAGAAAAGAAAATACTTATTGATTCATCAGATAATTAGAATACATGCCCAGCTATAAGGCCTTCTGGGTTATGACCAGATATAAAATATATTCAAGACTAAAGATCCAAAATCAAATTCACAACTACAGATAAATATGCAATAGACTTTCCAATTTTTCTCATTCTGCTCTAGAATCCATCCAAAACCTATGTAACTCTAAGCCTAAACACTCTATTTATACTTGCCAAATGGTTTACAGATCATTCTAGAACATAGGAAATCCACAAGTCATCTCATAGAAAATATTAACTGCCTATACCAAATTAAATATGAGCAAAGTCAACTCAAATTGGAACCAGACATAGATAACTTGGCAAATGAAAGCTTTCCAAAACTAGCACTCGACATCTATGTGAACTCACTGTCCAAAGGAATCAGTTGATGGCTACTATGGACTTGACATCCTTTAGTGTTGAGCCACCAAAGGAATGACTCATAATCCAAAGGAACTGGACATCCTTTGGATTAAGGTTGACCTAATGGTCATTTGTAAACCATTTAACTGGGTGACAATCCAAGTGAATGGTTTAATTTCCTCTAACAAGGCTCACTCCTAATAGGGTAATTGAAATACTTTAACCAAATCACATTTAGCAATGTGCATTGTAACCTTTAATAAGGTTGGCCTTTCATAGGGTATCACTTTAGAAGAGTGAAAAGAGTAGCATGTTACTAGTTATTTTTCCCAAATTGAGTTTCCACATAAATCATTGTGTCAAGTGTGTTGATGAATCTGTTATGTTTCATGCATTACATTTCTACAAGTTGATTTGATAGTAACATACAAGTTTTAAGTAATTACATAATATTATGGATACATGCACGAGTATAAATGTTTTATGGGTTCATTAAAGCTATGAAAAGTTCTATTTATTCATCTGGAGCTTGAATAACTACTTCACACCCCTCCTCCAAGTTGTTCTAAAGTATTTCAACAATTGGTATTAGAGTCAAGTTGCTTGAGAGAACTAGTTTAAAGGTACTAGAATCATAAAGATCAAGATGTCTAAAAGAGAAGTACCCAAGCTCAATAGAGATAACTTCCCTAGATGATAAATTTTGATGAAGCTACACCTTGGAAAACTTGGAGATCATGCACAATATACCATTTGTGTGGAACATGTTGATCCTTTTGGTGCCCCAACTAGTGAAGATATAAGAAAGAAGAAAGAATGCAAAGAGGAAATGTTGGAGATTGCCTCTGCCCTAAGTTATATGAAATCTAATGATATTAAAGGTCTTGACAGTATAAAGAAAATATGGGATGCCTTAACCACTATCTATGCAAGAGATGCAAATGTTCTAAGAGCCAAAGCTAAAAGTTTTAGAGGTAAGTTTAATGATATGAGAATGGAAGAATGTGAGAATATTGATCAATATGTTGAGGGAATAAAAGAAGTTGTCAATGCAATAAGAAGAGTAACTAGTAATATAGATGATGAGATTATTTTTAAGAAAATTTTTGAGAACATTGTTACCTATTTATGTTATTAGAATTTATACAATTCAAGAACTGAGATGTATTCTAGGGAGTAAGATATCACTTGAAGTTCTGGTAGATACACTCACTAATTTTGAGCTATCTAACTTTGATAATTACAAGCCTAAAAAGATTGAATCTACTTTCAAAGAAAAGTTATCATTAGAGGAACCTGATGAGAAGAAGAAGTATGTGTCCAGTGATAGTGATATAGATGAGGAGGATGTTGAATAGCTTGAAAGACTACTAGAAAGGAGATTCCATAAAGGTAAAGGCAAGTTGAAAGGTAAGTTACCCACCATTTATTTCAATTACAATAAGGCTGGTCATATCCCTGCTAGATGCCTAGAGAAGAACTATAGAGGTGGTAATAGATACAAAAATAGAAGAGACAAAGACAACAAGGGTTAAAAAGACAAAGGCAAGAAATCTTGCTACATTTCTAAAGAGGAAACAAAGGATGATTCTAATGAACATGATGATGATGTGGTGTATGTCATAGTGAAGGATGAATCTAATGAAGATGAGGCAACAACACTTGTGACATGTGTGAACAAGACTGATAGATGGATCATTGATAGTGGATGTTCACATCACATTACTAGAGAAAAAAGTAAGTTCATTACCCTAATTTTTTATGATGGAAATAGTGTGAGATTTGGTAATGATGCACCATGCTTGATAAAAGGAAAAGGTTCTATCAAACTCATAGACAAAATTTTGTGTGAAAATGCTTACTATGTTTTAGGACTTAACTATAATTTGATGGGTGTGTCACAACTGAATAATTTGGGATGCAAGGTTGAATTTGAAAACAAGATTGCTAAGATATATGACACAAATGAGAAACTAATTGGAAAGGGTGATCAAAATACAAGTAATCTATTCTATCTTGACATAGAGGATGCTACTTGTCTTATTGTGAAATTTGATGATGTATGGCTATGGCACAAGAGGTTATGTCATGTTAACTTTGATAACTTGGTTAGTATCAATAACATGAAGAAAGTTAGAGGATTTCCTAAGTTGAAGAAGCTTGATAATGTAATGTACAAATAATGCTAGTTAGGCAAAAAGACAAGGTCAAGATTTAAGAGTAAAACTCATACCTCTAAAGGAATACTAAAGATTGTTCATATTGACTTGGGTAGACCAATTGATGTGAAAAGCTACAAAGGAGATAAGTACATAATGCTATTTTTTGATGAATATTCTAAGATAATGATAGTTATGTTTCTGAAATAGAAATTTGATGCTTTCCAAATGTGTAAGTGGTACTTGGCAAGAGTTGAAAAGGAAATAGGTAAAAGTCTAAAGTGTTTGAGATCTAATAGAGTAGGAGAATTCACATCAAATGAATTTGAGATGTTAAATAATGACAGAGGAATCAAAAAATATAAATCTACCCCTAAAGCACTTCAACAAAATGGAATAGTTGAAAGGAGAAATAGATCTATAATCAACTGTGCTAGAATACTTATGAGGGAGAAGAATGTTTCTTTGAAATACTAGAGAGAAGTGGTAAGTATAGTTGTCTATATCTTGAACCATGTGAAAATCAAGAAAGAAACAAATGAGGATGGACCTATGAAAAAGCCAAAAGAATACAAACCATCTATATACTTTTATGAAGGAATGCCTATTGAAGAAGATGTTGCAAATCAAGTTATGAAACAATAGTAAGTTTTAGTGACTGCCGAGTCACATCCTATGAATGTTGAGTTGCATTTTAGAACCGATCTACATTCAAATGTCAAGTTATAGAATGAATAAAATGAACATTTTGATTCTAAGATTAGTGAACATGGAAGAGATAATGAGATACTTGACATAGATATACATAGTGATTCTAAAGTTGAGAGACAAAATGAAGAAATGAGAGATGAACTGAGATTGTCCAAATATGTCAAAAGACATCATCTTACTACTCAAAACATTGGAGACAAAGATGTTAGAATAATGAAAATAAATAGATTAAGAATTGAAACATGTTTTTTGAGCATGAAGGAGCCCAAATGAGTAAAAGATGCATTATAAAATGTTGACTGGTATAAAGACATGGACGAAGAGATTGAACAAATAGAGAAGAACAAGACATGGAGTTTAGTTCCTAGACTAGAAGAAAAAAATGTGATTGGTACCAAGTGAGTATTTAGAAACAAGCTAGATAAAAATGGGAAAGTCAAAAGGAACAAAGCAAGGTTATTTTGCAAGGGATATGCACAAGAAGAAGGAATTGACTATAGTGAGACATTTTCCCTTGTTGCTTGATTGGAAAAAGTAAGAACTCTACTTGCTTATGTTGCATACAAATGCTTCAAAGTTTATTAGATGAATGTTAAATCTGCATTTCCTAATGGTATATTAGAGAGAAAATTTTACATAGAATAACTAGAAGATTTTGTTGATGTCAACAATAAAGACATGGTATGTAGACTACACAAGACTCTATATGGTTTGAAACAAGCACTAAGAGCATGGTGTGAGAGACTTCACAATTATCTTGTGAAGATTGGATATGTAAGGATTAATGATAACAAGAATCTATACATGAAGATAGAGAAAGGAAAAGGTATTTTATTATCTAAAATATTTGTTGATGATATCATATTTGAAGTTCAAGATGCTTTATGTAAGGATTTTGTATATCAAATGAAGAAATAATTTGAGATGTCTATGTTTGGAGAAATAAATTTTTTGTGGGTTTCCAAGTATATTAGATGAAATATGGTATATACATCACTTAGTCAAAGTATGTCAAGGAAATATTAAAATATTTTGGATTGGAGGATTCCAAACCAGTAAGTACACCTATGGTGACAAGACACAAGTTGTCAAAGAATGATGATTCAACTAAGGTGAATCAAACATTTTACAAGTCTATGATTGGTAAATTGTAATATGTAGTACATAAAAAACCTAATATTGCATTATTTGTAGGGATAGTTGCAAGATTGTTTGCTAGTCCCAGGGAGAATCACTTAATGGTTGTGAAGAGAATAATGAGATATTTGAAAGGAATAGAATAGTTTGGTCTATACTACAAGAAAAATAAAAAATTTTTATTGAGAGACTACACTAATGCTGATTTGGCTAGAAACATTGATGCTAGAAAAAGCACTAGAGGAGTCTTTTTCTTAGGCAAGAGACTAGTTACATGAACTAGCAAGAAACAAAGTTGTACTTCACAATCTATTGTTGAAGTTGAATATGGTGTTGCCACTATAAATTGTACAAACATTGCGTGGAACAAATAGCTACTCAAAGGAATGAAGGAAGAAATCACCGAACTAGTAATACATTATTGTGATAATACTAGTGCTATTAATATATCAAAGAGTTATGTCATGGCCCTGAAAATTCTACATCTGATACGTTGGATTCTAAGATTAGTTTAATTTTCTAGATAGTTTGTTACTTGTTGAAGTTATTTTAATTCTAGCATCATTATGTTAAACTCTATGAGAATTCAGACATTACTAAAATTTGATTCTTAGAACAGATGTCTTAATACTTTTATTATTGTGTTTTATTCAGAATCTTATTATTTGAATCAATTTAGATTCAAGAATAAAATTTTAAATAATAAAGCAATGTTGGTATGGTTTGAGTTTTACTATTTGTCTGGTTTTTACTTTTAGACTTATATTTGAGGTGGCATTAAATTTTAGCAGCACCTTGATTCTGTTATTTATCGAATTTAAGTATATATATATATATATATATATAGCCTTGTATAAATAAATATATATACACATAAATATAAGTGCATTAAGAATGAAATAATTATATATATATATATATATATACACTTATCAATTAAAAACGTTTATATGTTAGTGGTGTTGGTGTTTGAAAACGTTACAAGTTTCAACTTACCCTGATGAGAAGAAAACACATCTAGGGGCAGCTAACTCCCATTCTCAACATGCCCATTCAAACACCGGGCCAACTATAAGGCTAGAGCCTTCTTCTTCTTCAGGCTTTGCAAAACCTAGGTGGTTGGACCTATAGATTCTTTATATGGTACCAGTTATCAAAGCATACACTAAATCTATTCAAAGAAGATAAAACCCTTAAATCTCCTGATAACTCATGAAATAACATCAATCTACAGTAGCTAAATGCAGATCTAGGAATCTCAAAAGCTAAGTGAGGGCATTCTATTATAGCTCTTCAATATGAAAAGGGGAAAAATGTTTGATTACTGATGTTGATCTCAAAAAAACATTATATGAACAACACAACCTTATGATCCTTCAAAATGATCAGTGCCTTATCTATTAGGAAATTCACACAAAACCCTAACACACATCCCTAAAAGTCACTAACATATGCCATACATCAAGACTTCCTGAGCTATCTACCCACTTTGTGAATTAGACATCTGCATCCTTCTGAACCTCATACTCAACTTATCCCTTCATGAAATCTGCAATCCTATGATGATGAATCAAGCATTTACATAACTCTTTGAGTCAAGCAAAATAAATCAACATATACAACCAATAGGTTGCAACTGAGTTTCATATTCTTTGTTTACAAAACACAAAAGATCACAAACAACATGAATGGGATACAAGATATCAGAATGAAGATTGACTTGCTCCTACCTTATCATTCATTTCCTTGAAACAAATTACAATAAGATGCATGAAATTTAAATGCAAAGCTACCTCAAAAATCAAAACTATCTGTATTATTATTTCTTGTTGTTCATTACATGAGAAATTTGCTAAAGAATGGTATCAAAGATCTAAGAGAACTCAAGATTGGAACCTACTAGTTTCTCAGTCACAAAAACTGGAACCTCTAGAAAGAATGAAAGATAGAAAGATATAGCAAAGAAAAGAATCTTGGATCTGATCTTCAAGTGACAAGTGTCCATTTGAAATGCAATCCTTTGTAACTGAATAACTTCTTCCTTCCATCTCCCATTATGATATGATCTTGTTTCATCATTTCTGTTACTGACTTGCAAAATATCTCTGTTGAAATGACGAAACCCTTTTGAGTCACCAAAATATCTGATCCACCTCATGAGAATACTAGTAAAATTTGAGATTTTACTGAGTGAATACTATCAGAATTCGACCTTAACTATATTTTTACTGCCCTCTAACCATATTTAGGTCATCACCATGTTAGAAATTAAATCTGAACTTCCTGGTCTGAATACAATTGCAATTCAGGTATCTAAGAGAAAACCTGGTGTAGCTTGAACAGATTGATTCCTATGCAAAAACTAACCTTGGAATCAAAAAATTTAGATTTCCATGATTCCGGCGGTATATGATAAGGCATATCTTGCCTTCAGGAAACCCCTTGGATCTCATTTTGAAAAATGCCCCTCTGCTATAAATGAAACACAGGTCTGCACATTTGGATTTTAAATTTCAAAAAGATTTAAAAGTTATAAAGTTTAGCTTTAGCATTAAAACCTGTTAAATTTAAAATGGCGTGACCTCATGCTTTTTTGGAAATAATAAAGTATTATTATTTTTTATTACTCTCCATCTTTCCTTATCCTTCTAATCTAGGGTCAACTAACTTTGACCAACTGCCACGTATCAATTCATGATTCGTTGAGCTCTCTACATCATTTTCTACATCAGCACCATGGGACCCACAGTACATGTCAAAAATCCACATTCCCACATTTTTTATCCAATGGGCACTTTGTTCTTGTGGGGAAGTGCCAACTGTCGGATCGTGACACGTATCATGATCTGGTTACTTCCCGCCTGGGCCTACTTTGCAGTGCCACTTCACCATGTGTGGGACCTATTGCCATGTGGCAAAAATCTGCATTCTTGCATTATTTAAACTCTGTGCAACTTAGAAATGTGGGATTGTGCCCACCATCTGATCTAGACACATGGCGCAATCTCACGCATTTTGCCACATCACCATGCCTACGTGTCCATCCAAAATTATGCCTCCATCATGCTGACATCACATCTTATGTTATTTCCACCTGGCCACAATGGGACCTACATGCACGGGCATTTCCCTTCCAAAGGGCACTGTCTCTTAAGACACAATCTGATGAGTGTAAGATAGTATTAAAAGGCATTAAGGAGTCATCCTTTTGCAAATGTGGGACAAAACATTTTACTAGTTTTATGCCATGTTCTACCCTTTTTCCTCCATGGTAGCCTTCTCTCTCTGTAAATCCGTGGACAGGCTGCTTCTTATTCCTTTTAAATCGAGACTCCCCTTTTTTCAACGTGTCAGCTTTCCTACTCCCTTTGGTGGCTTCCATCAGTAGGTTCTTCTTTTAATCTGTTGACTGCCTTCCTTTAATAGATGTGCCTTCTTTATGCAAATTTCCCTATATGTAGGCATGGATTTTCTCTAAAAAATTGCAGGTTCCTCTGTTATTAGCATCTCCTTCAAGTTTATCTTATATGTTGTCTACTCTTAGCGTGTTCTGCCTAATGCATTATAAAAACATGGGTATCTTTTCTTCAAAATGTGAGGCATTCTATTATTAAGACTTTCCTCATGGCTTGGGCATTGCTTTCTTTAAATGAATTGTGTAGACTCCTTTCAAATTTGCATGAGTTCTCCCTTCAAGTTGGCAGGCTGCGTGGGATTGAGATCTCATTTGTGGAATGCATGACTAAAACTCTATTTTGGTGTTGTCCCTGCCTTTATTCACATGTCTTGCTTGTGATTCAGTGTCGGCTCTATGTTAACCAGGCATTATCTTGCTTCGACCCTGTCATTTTACTTTGGCATTACATGTTGCCCCTTTGCTTGGGCGAGTTCCTCTTTACATGGCATGAATTTCTTTTGGTTTAATTTCCAATGATTGGTGTGATCTTTTCCTTTAACTAACATGGCTTTCCTTTCCGATGCTTGGCTCTTTAAAAATTTCCTTTTATTTTGGCATTACAACATTCAGCCATGGGTTGCATTGTTTCCAGCCACATCGAGCACTGGGATCCTCTTTGTTGGCTACGATTTTATCCTTGGCACCTTCGTTGCTAACTCCAACATCTTGCAACATGGGTGCCTCCTGCAACTCCACCATACTCTATCACCAGCTCTTTATGTTTGCCATGTATGTGACACTATGTCCTCTCCTCTCAACTCACCATCAAAGAACATAGATAATAAGAAGGCATTCTTATTAGTAAAATTAAGAGAAGGAAAATGATCATGCATGGAGGGTAAGACAAAACATTGTCGATCAATTAAAATTAATTCAGAATAGATATAAGCCAGCACATGCCTCACACAAATTGTGGGGTTATAGGATAAAGATATAAATCATCAAGTCAATGCTTCACCTGTTCATCATGTGCATTTGTATACCTATCCACTTGATCTAGACAGACAAGGTACAAACACCAAAATCCTAAAATACTCAATTATTACTAGTTTTCATCTTAAAATATCCTTAATCTTCACCGGTTGTCATCAATCTTATGGAATCAATCGGGCCCCAAACTGGGCCTGGTTAAAAATAATTTCGTTTCTGAACAATTGATTATCTCAGACTGATCTACCAATCATCTCGAACTAATTTCAAACAAAATCCATCACTGAAATGACACTTAAAACTCATTTTATCCTTTTTTTGCAACCTGTCAGTTTTGCACCAGGAGGTCTGTTGACTGGCCTTAAAAACTGATCCAACACCTGATCGGGTCATGAAAACTGACCCACTAATTCTCTATTTTGTCTACTTCTACCCCGATAAATCTCATCTCATGATGAATTCAGGGTCAAAAGATATTGACCATCAAAGTAGCCCCTTTAGAATTACCTGCACAAAAAAATGTCAGAATACCATAACCTTGGTTTGGATTTGGCCTAGAAAACTAGGTAAATGGGCACATGGGAAAATGAAAATTGGGGCTTTGGTTCTTTTTCATGAGGACAATATGGATCTAGGATTTGAGCTCATGATGAATCACAGGGAAAATTTGGCAAGGACGCAAAGTTGACTACTTGGATTTGCAAGACATAGGACATCAATGAAAAATCATTTTTTACGAATGGAATGACCCTAGAAAAGTGTGAAGATGGATTCATCAAGGCTTAAAAACTGACACACTTATAATATTTTTAGAGTAGAAAAAAAGGAAACACTATTTGGTTCTACCATTCATAGGCACAAAGATATATCATCCCAAAAAAGGCTCCCGATCAATATGCACTTCTAGTTACCAGTGAAACTTTTAGAAATTACAAATGGAATCACGTTTGAAAACTAATCAAATAGATTCATCATAAGTTCAAAACTGGAACATATAAAGTCTCTAACCCCTAGAATATGATACAAAAGGAATTTTTTCATTTGGGTCAACTGGTCAAAAGTTATAACATGTCAAACAGGGCCACCCAAAATTAGGAACTAATTGCAAAATATGAAAACAGTAACAGACCAACTTTGAGGCATTTAAAATCTAATCAAACGAACTCAAAATGACTTAAAATATGAAACATAGATTCTCAGGTATGGACACTAGACACTCCCAAAGCTAAAAGTCACAAAACATTTCTGGGTGCAAGATATTTGATTGCAAACATGCCCTCCTGTCACTGTTTGACACTAAGGGTAAAATGCAGATTAGACACTAGCTCAAAACAAGACTTCGCCAAATAGCTCGAAATATCAATTTATCATTATAGAATATGTGAACGGGCTAAATGAATGGTGCTAGAAACTTTAAACACCTTTTAGGCCTCAGACTGGCAGTCAGGTACATAGGCATTAGAAAACTTTTATGGGACTTGATTTTTCAAAATTTTCAAAATGTGACTAAAATTGAGGCATGCAATTTTTAGTCCCAACAAGTGGGATTAATATTAATTAGCATTAATATTAATTTTAATATCGATATTAATATTAATATTAATATTAAGTATAAATATTAATATTCACATGCATATCTATTACTATCTAAGTTAGTGCCTAAACTAACCTATCGCATGGAATTAAAACTAAGTCTTAAACCTAAACTTGAGCATAGCCTAAGTTTATCGATGCATAACTTGGATTTGGCATGGGGTTTTGGGCTTTGGTTTGAGGTGGCAATGTAAATGCAAATTAATGCATGCAGGTCGCTTATGGTACTATGGCTGCCATGTGTTGAAAATTTGCATTGATTTTGGAGTTGGGGTTTTGGGTCGCTGTTATAAGCATTAAATTTGCATGTTTTACCTATTGTTTTGGGTTGGGTGTTAACTGAGAGTTAAGCTCTATCTGCCATTGTTGATCTCTAGTTAAGGAAAGCATGAAACAGTTAGTGAACAAGTTTCTCTACGTTATCTTTGGGAAACCACTCACCACGATGGAGTTTGTTGACTTATATTAGCTCCATAAATCCTTATAGTGTATACTCTTCATATTCAGTTACATGGTAGCATTTCTAAATTTTTACCATTAAAAGATTTTTTTCTAGTACTTATGGGACACGACATAGAAAGTTGGAGACTCAGCCTATGAATTTGGAAGAAGAGGGCTGTCCAGACAGCATCTCTTGTGTTTCATACTACATTCTCTCAGGCAGGGGCAATTTCTATCCTATTTCTTCCTCTCTGGTATATTTTCATTTGTATAAATTGATTTACATGCTGTGGTTTCATGGGAAGTTTCTTGCATGAAGGAAAGTTTGATATTGGTTAAAAAGGGTTTTTCAAAAACCATGTTCCCTCTCTGTTTTAGATTCTTTTAAATTACAACATGAATATTGAAATTGTTTTCGTAAGCACAACACCCAAGTCTAGGTGTGAGCAGGGTTCAGTCTATGATAGTCGAATGTTGTACACACTCAAGCTTGAGTGTGGTTGCATGGTTAACACAATGCTTGCATTTTTGTTTTCATTGTATCCAATCTCGATGGTTGTAATGTTTTGCTATTTAATAGAACAAGAGTAGTTAGTTTATGATGCAATTTGTGGTTTTATAAACTCAAAATGGAGTATGGATGCTCTATGTTTATGTTGTTCATGCTTTTTGTTTAAATGTTTTATGGGGTTTTGGTTGCTTTGTAAATGAATTGTCATGTTGCTATTTCATAACCGAATGCAAGAAAGGGATAAATGTATGGGAGCCTGTAAAATGCAATGCTTTTTGCTTTTGTCTATACATATCTCTGTTAAGTTGCAATAGGTGATAATATGCATATATCGGTATTGTTGTTAAAACTGAACCCTGTGTAAAACATAGATCTGGGGTTTAAATTTTGATTTGGGTTTTAGGGAAATGGCTTAAGTTTTTAATTCTGTAGGTTATTTTCAATTGAAGTTTTGTCAAAAGAAAACTCAGTAGGTTATGCAATTAGGTGTTTGATAGTTGAGCATGTTAGTAAGTTTGAATTAGTATTTATAAATGTTTACGACTATTGGCATGTAAATGGTAGCCTGGTAAAATTTCACTATGGCTATTATCTTCGATATTTTTGCAACAAGTTTATGTTCAGTAGGTTATGTCGGCTTATGAAGATGTGGGGGTTTTAGTACCCAAAAATGTATCGTTTATTCTTTGTTATCTACGTAGATACTTTGTCAGATTAATGCATTTTTTTTTGTCACTATTAAATTAGGTGGTTAAGAAGGTGTATCTTTGAGTATTTATGATGTATACTATTTTTTATATAGGAACAATTCAGTTCTACGATCTATGATTTATTCTTAGTTTTATCAGTGGAAAGACTATATATCTATTTTAGATCTGACAAGAAGGTGTATCTTTGAGTATTTATGATGTATACTATTTTTTATATAGGAACAATTCAGTTCTACGATCTATGATTTATTCTTAGTTTTATCAGTGGAAAGACTATATATCTATTTTAGATCTGACATTTAATTTGTAAGTATATATATATATATATACATATATATATGTATATATATATATATATATATATATGTATACATATATATATATATATATATATATATATATGTATACATATATATATATATATATGTATATATATATATATATATATATGTATATATATATATATGTATGTATATATGTATGTATGTATGTATGTATGTATGTATGTATGTATGTATGTATGTATAGTTATTGTGTATATATATACAAGTGTGAGAATATAGGTATAAGCATATATGTATTTCCTTACAAAGTGAATTGTTAGAATTATCATAGATATGTAATCTTGAAATTACTATGATTACTTGTTTTGAAAATTGAAATTGATTAATTTTTATATTCTAATGTTAGTAAGTATTAGGATATGTGGATTGTTTTAATATTGGTATTTTAAAATGAAAAGTAAATATAGTGAATTTGGAAAAATCAATTTCTTACTATTTAATTTAAATATAGTTGATATGTGGTTTGAAAAGCTTGGTTACTTGTGAAAATTAAAAGGGGCAAGGTTGCTTTTGGTAATATGAAATGTGGATTGTATGAAAGAATATAAATATGGTTTCATTTGGTACTTTTATAAGAAGATTGAATGTTGGTTTCATATGATATTTCTGTTTGCTGGTGCAATTGTTATATTGAAGCAAATGAAATAAGTGTATTAGTTGGAATTGGAAAATTAAACTATGTTTTCTTCCAATTAGTATAACTAAAATAATGTGTGTGTTAGATTATTCAAGTCTGATGCTTTAGATTGGGTGGCTATCATAAAGCGAGTAACTTGTGGTGATAGAAATATTTTGTCGGATTCCCTCCGACACTAGTCTAGATCCTTATGGAAAATTTTATGATTGTTATTTAATCAAGTGGTAATATGTAAAATTTCATGGGTTGGGTATCATGTAATAAGATAAGAACATTATGATTTCACCTAACATATTGCATTCTACGAGTGGCTGAATGTAGATTCTTATGTTGACACCCATGGACTACTGGATCATTACCTTGTCATATTCTATGCGAGTTTATTTCTGCATATCTGCGTGTAAGAAATTATGTACTTGCTTTATAATTTGATTGTGAAAAGAAAATTGTATTTTTAGTATATCTGTTATTTGGATTAAGTGAATATAGTGTTGTTATGAAATCTAACATGTAGGTTTACTAGAGATCTCATCAGTTTAATTATTGTTACTAAGCCCTATTTGGTGTTTTGTAGTTGTGTTGTTTTGATTTCAGGTTCGAGATAGGGTTGATTATGGACTTAGAAGAAAATGGTTGTTTAACATTTAGAACTAGTGTTAATTTGAATGTATTTTAAAAGTTGTTTTACTTCAAATAAGAGTATAGATATATAATATACTCTAATGCATTAATATGAAATGTTACATTGCTGTTATGTGTATTGTACTGTACCTAATTTGTAAAGGTTAATATGTATTGGAGATTTGTTATAAAAAAAAAAAAAATGTTCAGGGTTTTAATCTTATAATTATGTATGGATTATTGTTATTATGGTTATATTTTTGTTATGTGTGTGTTTAGGTATTACAAGTTCAATGATGCATACAAAGACAAAGAACATTGCAGTCAAGTAACATTACTTGAGAGAGTTAGTTCAAGATAAAGAGGTGAAGATGAACTATGTTAAGACAAAGGAATAAATTGCTGATATCTTCATAAAACCATTACCTAAGGATGCTAATGAGTATCTAAGAGGTAAATTAGGGGTGATACCCTTATCAAAGGCTAAGTAACAAAAGGGGTTGCCTACATCAAACAAGATGATATTCATATGTTACACAATAATGAAGAGGATCTTACTTTAGGAGCTACCTAAAGTAATCAAAGAGCTGAAAATTCAAATTAGTTACTAGCAAGGTGACAGAGGGAGAAACTAAAAGAACCTGACAAATTCTATATCTGCATGTTAAGATGACAAGTCTTTGGAATATGTCTTTGGCATTATTGTTAAAGAGGGGGATATTCTACTGATCAAAGTAGTATAAATGCTGAGGGAGATGATATTCTTGATCAAGAGGAAAATATCAAGAGATTATTGTCGAAGAGATGAAGAGTATTACTAATCAAAAATATTAGTAGAGAACACAATTATGATGAGGGAGATAGAGAAGAATAAAAGAAAGAGGGAGAAATACTAATCTAACTAGTTAGAGGGAGATATAGTAAGAGGGAGTTATAAGAAATAATTTTGTAACCTAATCAAAAGATGGAAGTTGTTGATAGAGGGAGAGATTTCAATACAAGTTTTCTCTTTGGTATTATCTTACTATTTTAACCTTTTCAATTTGGTTGAATAAAGGTGTTCAACATTTGGTTGATTTGGTTGATCAGTTTGGTTTACTATTAGTGCCAAAGAGGGAGATTGTTGAAGAAGATTATGTGTTTCAATCATTATTTTGTCACTGATGGCAAACTTACTATTTTTTGGTAAGACAACTGCTTATAAGATTCAAGTACTATCACTTATTTGATTGATGAAGAGGATTTGATCAAAAGATGTAACAATAGCAAGGTAAAAGCACAAACTTGTGTGGCCCTTTTATAAAGGAAAAATGCTAACAAAAGTATAATTGTTCATCTTCAATGACATAAAATTGGTATTATTATTTTGAATTTGGAAATGAAGCAAACTAATCAAATGTGTAAAAATGGATGAATTTTAGGATTGTAATTTTTAATAATTATTAGAAATAAGAATTGATATATTTTCCTAATTTTTATAGATAATATTTTAAGTGCTGAAAAAATGTTGAAAATTAGGGTTCTACTTCCCACTACAAAACTATATGGAAATAAACTTATTTTCCTTTGATCTTAAACTATGTTATAAATAACATATATATCTAGAACAATAAAAAATAAAAATCAGCTTTAGACCTATATTTTCTCTTTTATATGGATTGAAATTTTGACTCTCCTAAAATTGATAGTTTTCATCTCCCACCACATTTTTCAAAAAAAAACTATTCTAACTAGGAGAAGAATTATACATTCTAGAAGAGTACTCTCTCTTCTAGAATGTTATATAATTTTAAAATTTTTTTGATATGGTTTTTTTCTTCTCAAAAATGACATATTTTTTAGTATTAAAATATGTGGTTGTGGAGTATTTTAATTATAATATATTGTATCTAATTAAAACACTATAAACTCTACATGAGAATATTCTTGACTTTAAGCTCTGTTTATATATTATTAAAAATGTATCATAAAAAATAATAAGAGTTATTGAAATGCCACTTTTTGAAATAATTTTTTTTCTTTATTAATTGGATACAAACTACTATAAAACATGCATTTAATAGACATTTCCAATTGGAATAGTGTGAGACCATATATGACTTAGCTAGAATGAATTTATCTAGATCATATGTTTAAAAAAATGAATTTTAGATATAAATACTCAAATTCAGTCATTCTGATAAGTCATCCTAAAAGGTGACATATATTTTTACTTTTACCCAGCACTTAGAGGAAAGGTTAGGTTATGGTTATGTAATGAAGGACAAGGATCAGTTGAGATAGTGATGATATGATATATTGATAATCTACTTAAGGTTACAAAGGCTAGTTATGCTAAGAAAGATTACAAGAAAAACAAGTTACACAATGTTTCTGGTAAGCTTGATCGAATGGATAGAAGGTTTCAAGAAAAGTCAATTCAACTTGGGTAGAAAATTAGTTGGAGCCAATTAAAAGTTCATTTTAGTGTATGTTGAGTAGAATAGTAGATGTTGAGTAAAGTTTAGTTGATGTCGAGCACTAGTAAACTTTAGTTTGTGATGAGTAATTTTAGAATGGATATCAAGCAACACAGTATGTGTTGAGCATCAGAAGGTTGATGATGTCAAGGTGTTGCATTATTTAAAAGATCATAGCTTCGATGAATTTGAGCTAACAACTTTATTTTCATAGATTGTGTTAGGCAGGTGGAAGATAAGCTTGATGAGCTGATGGCATAGAATTCAAGGTAAATCATTTTTAGAAAAATTTAAATGGATTCTAGGAGAATTTTCTAGAAGAGATATGAGATATGGGGTAGATACATTGTATCCTACCTAATCCATCTAAAGCCTAACTTGGACAATGAAGAATCAGTGGAAAAAAAATCTTAATTTCCTATTTATAGGAATGGTTGGTCATGAACCAAGGTTGTCGTATGCGAGAATCTAATGGAGATAAGAAGTCAAGGGTTTTGCTTCATCTAGTGACCTAAGAGAAGAGTCTACAATGGCATGTTAAGCAAGAAGAATTAAGGAGATGAATGCTTGAAGGGTGAACAAGCTATCAGAGGAGCAAAGTATGAAGGCCAAGTAGAGTTGAAGACTAAACAAAGATCTATAATTTGCATCAAATGAAATCCTTACTATTACTCTTTAACAATTGTATCACTCTAGGGTAAATCCTTTGGATTAAGGTTGACCTAACAATAAAGGTAAAAATCATTTAACTGGGTGACATTCCATGTTAATGGTCTAAAGTCCTCTAACAAGACTCACTCCTAACAGGGTGATTGAAAGCCTTTAACCAGGTGACATTTAATAGCATGCATTGTAACCTTTAATAGGGTTAGCCTTTCATAAGGCATCACTTCAAAAGAGTGAAAAGAGTAGCATGTTACTGGTTTTTTTTCCCAAATTGAGTTTCCATGTAAATCATTATGTCAAGTGTGCAAATGAATTTGTTATTTTTCATGCTTTACATTTCTACAAGTTGATTTGATAGTAACCTACAAGTTTTCAATAATTGCATAATATTATGGATGCATGCATGAGCTTAAATGTTTTATGAGTTCACTAAAGTTTTGAAAAGTTTTATTTATTGACCTCAAATAAGTGATTCACTCCCCCTCTCAGTTATTCTAAAGTATTCCAACAATATTAAACACTAATGAACAAAGCTTTTAAAAAAAAAACTCTTTAAATATTAGTTTTCAAATTCATCAAATGAAAAATTATTTTATTAAAAATACAATATTAAAATATATAAATCTTAACCAATACACTTACATTCAAAAAACTATTAAACATTAATGAACCAAGCTTAATAAAAAATAATTCGTAAAAATATTAGTTTTAGAATCCATCAAATCCGACCAATATAAGAGTTAAATGAATTAACCTAATCAAATCCTAGAAAAATATTTTGTAATAATTGTAAAGTTAAAAATCTTGCATCTATACTATGCAACATATTAGTTTGATAAGAAAATTTAGAAATGATTAATTTTAAATGGTAGAAACCAAAAAAATTAATCACTAGTTAATGTATAAAATTCGAAATGTATTGCAATATTACTTAACCTACTGACAAGTACTTATAAGTGATAAGAATTGAGATAAAAGTGAGAAAATAGTTAAGGATCTTAAAAATTCCAAAGCAATCATAAACTTGTAATCATAGCTTCTTAAAATTTAAAGTAAAAATATTGAGTTCAAGTATTATTTTTTTGACATTCAATAATCAAAACTTTACACTAAGTTTTCATCATCTAATAGATTATCTAAATATTCTTCTTCTTGTTCATCATCAAGGGTAATATTTAATTAAGAGTGTGCGCCAATGTCAATGGGATCAATTGATGTAGCTAAAACCTTTTCAATAATAATAACTCATAAAGCAATAACAACATAGATTTTGAGAATACCAGATTCTTCATTCAATTCTTTCAACTCTACTCTACCTCTACAACGAAAGAAAATAACTAGTTAATACAATTTCTAAAATTACCATATTTGAAAATTTTTCAAGAAAAACAAATGTTTTCATTTTTTGTAATATCCAAAACCCATCCTACGAATCTCATTTTTTCCCAAGAAAAGCCCCCAACTAAGGCAAGACGAATTTCCAACTTATCAACAAAATCAAAATTATGATTTTAGATTTATTACAAAAATAACTTTCTAAAAAATTAGAAAAAGAAAACAAATTCAATTTCAGAGGTCGAGATGATATTTTAGGCTCCTGTAAAAATGTCAAGATTGCCACCTATTGAGCAATGTTCTATAAAAAGTCCAAATAACTCCTCTTCATGCAACTACTAATAAAATTTCAGTCAAGACCCATATTCGAGTAAAAATTTGTGACTCTCAGAAGTTGATGCATCATTCTCCCCTTCTTGAAAGAAATGCAACTCCTACAAGTGGTTGTCTATGAATTGCTGCAATTTTATTAGATCTAAATTTATTATTTCCTACTTAGATAACCATATACTTTCTATTTCAAGTAACCCATCCGACTATATCAGGTATCTATTATGTTTTCCATGCCTTGTGGACGTAGTATGCTTGTTAAGAAATTTGACAATCTTTTCCTTCTTATTGGGAATGTGATGTTGCCAATCCACTCCCTAGATGCCATCTGCACTAAGAACTTCTTCATGGAATGTGTATAAATCATAAACATTAAAGATAGGGGAGATGTCAAGATTTTTTGGTAAGCTAACCTCATAAGCATCATCATTAATCTTTTTGATGATTTTGCAAGGCCTAATCTTTTTATACTTCAATTTATGATATGTGCATGTAGGAAACCATTCACGCTTCAAGTAAACCATTACTAAGTCACTAGAAAAAAATATTTGCTATCTCTAAGTAGCATCTATAGCAATCTGGTAACTCACATTACCATCTGGTAACTTTTTTTTGACATCTTGTTGGAGTTGGTGAAGGTGTTTAGAAAAGGTAACTCGATCATCACTAATTTTGTCTCCTAAGGGAAGTGATACAAGATCTAGAACACCTTGAGCATTTTGACCATAGACAATTTGAAATGGATATTTTCTAGTGGATCTATAATTAAACTTATTATAGGAAAAAACTTCTTAGGGCAATGCCAAGTCCCACTATTCAGGCTTCTCCCCCATAATGTAACATAAAAAGTTTTCCAAACTCCAATTAACTACCTATGTTTGTCCATCAGTTTGAGGATGATAAGAAATACTAAGCTATAACTTTGTTCCTAATTTCCTCTAAAGAGTCCTGCGAAAATGGCTCAAGAATTGTAATGCCCTACCAAGGGACCCAAAAGAAATAACCTAAATTTTTACTAAGTTTTCCAAACAATTTTCTTTAAAAACAAGAAAGATAATCATACATATACATCATAATAGTAGAAGCAATAACATAAAATCATCTAACCATACATAATAGGTTACATTCCTTAAGAATCCCAAGACGTTGAGTCACATTTAAATTTAATTAATTCTAATTCTAACAACTACCACATCAACATGAAAGAATAATCAGAAAGTCTAGTGTCCATATTATACATTTTTTCTGGATGCCTCTTGGCAAATTAATTCAAAATGCTCAATCACCCACAATACATGTCACAGGTTATGAAAGGCTAAAGGAATTTACATATGTAGAAATAGAAATAAAGATACATCATCCTCCTCAAATCCATGATGCAAGTACAATAAAATAAATAAAACCATCCACCATACATGATACATCCATCCATCATAAAAGATATATACATCCAACATGAAATACAACTATCTATCATTAAAACATATCTAAGTGCCCAGTTCCTCCCAACCATCAATAGCATCATTAGACCATCATGGGCCCTAGCCATCCACCATGGATAACATCCCAAGTCATTGATAAGATTACCAATACTATAGAAATAGGGACATCACTACTAAACATACTACAACATAAGCATAAAGAAACCTAACATGCTAGAATACCACATAAGACCTACAAGTAGATAATATCACCTATTAGATGCTAATCATCAATATGAAGAAATGAATTAGTAAATAACATCACCTAATCATGATAAACAAGCATCCCAAGAAGCTCTAGCCATGGTCATTATGGATGGATCTCAATGGTAAGAGTAAAAAACACTACCACTTGACCGCATGGAACCTAAATGGCCCACTCCCACCGCACTGAGGAGATAGTCTCAAGTGCCAAATAGGATATCAAATCACATAACAAAAACACTCTCTAAGTCCTAGAAATCCTCAAAATATACTAACTCAAAGGTTCTAGCACATAGATTGACATCTAGACCCAGAGGCACACAAGACATGTAGGAAACCTACTATGCAAATGGGAAAGTGTCATCACACAAATCATGTTGGAAGTTACCTAAGCAATCCCTTAGGAATCCTAGGTCCCTAATGATCCTGTGGCCACTAGTATCCTTTCATACTAATGAGGCATACCATGAAATGCAAGGTCATAACCAAGCATTCTCTCTACCCCATCCTAGTCTGTACTAGCACTCGATTAAAAACAATTATCTTATTAGGTCCATTTTAATCCCCATTTAGCGTAAATGTTATCACTTATTAAAAACAACTTACAATGATTCATTCTCAGAGCCACATAGGGCCCCTATCCCCCATTGCAATCTACTTCCTGACACTACACATAGATAACCTACCCTAGGCTCATGAGATCACAAATAAAAAAATCACCTCAGACCTATACAAGTGACTAGAAAGAATCACAAATATAATCCACAATAATCACATCAGTTCTTCCTTGAGTAATTAAAAAGCATGGAATGATAATCATAATATCAAGTGGTTCTCAAAGAGAAACCAAAAAATATCCCAAAATAAATCACAATATTGATTGAAGACTCCAAAATGGTCAAGTCAAAACATGTCACAACATGACATCATCAAGAACAAATCACTCAAAACATCTTAGTCCTCTCGAAGCGACTAGAAAATGAATCAAATATAACTAATTGATGACTAAAAAATGGTTAAGTCCGATATCTCATAAACATACACCTTAACTTCACACAAGGAAACTGGAAAGCAATAACAAACAGTAAATACATCACATCATAGAGCATACTTAATCACATCACCATGGTTGGGTTAAGAAAGACCGAGACCAAATCATTAGAACATCACACTCACAAACCCCTGAGCCTCTGGTAAAAACCTAAGATCAGTCAACACTAGAACAATCCCCAATAACTCCAAAGCATAGACAACATAAAGAACAAGATGCAAGAACATGTTTTGGTTTGTTTTCAAAATCACATGGTTAGGTTTTGAGTTTTCATTTTAGAATATGATTCAAGTAAAAGTTTTTCAATTTACCCTTCCAGTTAACCCATTCATCTCTTCGAATAAGATATAAAATTACCCTCCCATTATATTTTAAATCAATAAAATAATTCCATAATTTTATCAATAATACCAGTCATTAATTAACTTTAATTAAACTAATCTTAATTAAATTTATTAATAATTATTGGTCTAAATACTTATATTAATATCTTCATTAATTATCAATTTATTAATATTTAACTAAAAATTATTAATAAATTAATAATTACAAAAACTATATTAAAATGCATTAATATTTAAATTATTAAATATTCATAAAAATTATAAATAATATTAAAACCTTTTTAATAAATAATATTAGTTCAATAATAACATAAAATTAATAAAAATTAATGCAAATTTATATTATTAAAACTTTAATCCAAAATTGAATATAACATTTAAAAAGGAAACATGTAATAAAGTTTATTAAAACTTATACCAAGCGATTAATAATTGTTGCCATGCAATTAAATGTAGTGTTGGACTACTATCATAGTCGTACGACTGCGTCAGCAGGTACGGTTGCGTAGCAATCAACTTGCTTTAGTAATGTCAAAGGGGTTAGGGGGTGGTGAAGCTGCCCCTCGCCAATCCACCTTTTTTTTAATATATATATATATATATATATATATATATATATATATATATATATATATATATATATATATATATATATATTTTTTTTTAATAAAAGTTTGTTAGAAGATATAATTTATAAACTTTTTTTATAATATTAAATAATTTCCTTTTTAAAATTTATTAGCAATTTTTTTTTTTTAAATATATATATTTTTTGAAACTGATTTCATCTATACTCTAATGGAGAAAATATTATCAACTATCCAAATTTTTAATTTAAAATTTCATCTTTAAATTCAACCCCTTCCCGATTAGATCCTATTTTCTTAATTTAGAAAACAAGGGTTTTTCCAATTTCGTTTCTAATCCCTACGTATAGAGAAGTTAATTGACAAGCATCTAATAATTCACAATGTTTAAATGTTTAAACTTTCATCACAGAGAATTCGTATTTACAATCCACAGACATGAAGAAGACATGAAAGGATAATTGCATAATTAATCAATGATCAAAACATAAGACCCTACTTGAGCCTGATGCTAACACGCAATCCCTAAAAACTATGAGAGAATTTGCTCCTCTTCAAGAACCTTTCCCTGAAAACTTTCCCAGAACTCTTCTTCTAAAATTCGCTTCCAAAATTTGTCTCCCAAAATTCATGTCCAAAAATCCTCCCCCTTGAAAATGAACCTTCTAATTGTGATAAAGGGTTCTCTCTCCTTAAATCGAGGAACTAATTGTATGTTTATCCGGGAGAACTCCATGCTTACAATACTCAACTCCAAATTAATCTTTCTTTATCTTTTCCTTTATCTTTTCATGCATGTTAAGTGAATTATTAAATTACTTTATTTAATTTTCAATTGACTTCTATTTTTAATTAATTTATTACTTTTAATCCCATGCACACTTTATGAACTAAACTAATATTATTATACTTATTTTATCTATTAATTAATTTTCTTTTGTTTTCAACTTATGCACACATCATGCAATCTAAAATCTTTTAATGATTTAATATCTTTTCCACTTTTAGTTTATTTTAGAAATTTAATTGATAAAATATTTATTAACTCAATTAATAATAATATTTAGCATTTATTTAAAAATGAACTCTAAATATAGTATTATTAAATTAAATAAATTTTTTCATGTTCTAAAATTATACTTAAAACTTTTATCTTCAAATTTGATTCTTTTTATTTAATTAATTTCTCAGTTAATTAAATATTAAAATATCATAATAATTTTCCATTAAATTAAATAATTAATTTAATCTTTTAATCAGACTTAATTGATAGAAAATACACCGAAGACTCATAAAACAACATATGAAAACCCATCATAGAAAAACATATACAAAATCAAACTAAATGGTTATAATCATGAATTATCATCATCTAACACATTCAGAGGGTACTCGACTCAGATACTTGTCCTAATTATCAATTAGGACAAAATGCTTAAAGGTTTAGGATTTGGCCTTAAGAATTTATCTCCCTTCTCTTACCATTGAGATAATGTGATAGGGTATGCTCATCCTGGCAATTCAGGGAAGTTGATACCTGGTACTTGCAACCTGCATAAATCCACACATGTACAAGCACAATATTCTAAGCTAAATAGGCAATGGTAGGAAATCGTGCATCGTGTAGATCCCAACTAGCAGGTGACTATAACTCCCTTCCTTAACCACATCAAAAATGCCATACATAAAGAAAACAAACATGCACACCATACACATGCAATATGAGGTAAGTATCCATAAGAAAACACATATGATAATTCATCTAACTAATCATCATCAATAATTGAAATCACTAAATAATCATCATGCATACATGAAATATAGCATACCAAATAATCTCAACATATAATCAACTAAATGTAAAACAATATTTGATAATCCCAAAACAATGCTACTAATACCCAACATAAAACTTGCCTAAAAGAGTTCAGCAATGATAGCAAAATGAAAACTAGGGTAAGCACTAAAAGAACTTAGTGTATATATTAGAGATAATGATCTTTAGAAGGCCACATAAACAAACAACTTCTAAAAAGAATAGTTCTATTACTCTAGTTCCATCGTTGGTCTTTTTACAAGCAATAAAGTGGACCATTTTGGAAAATTGATCAACAACCATAAAAATAGAATTATTACCTCATTGGGTGTGTGGGAGACACAATAGAAAATCCATACTCAAGTTAGTCCATGGTTTGGTGGGTACTAGTAAAGGCATGTATAATCCTATACTCTATGAATGTCCTTTAGCCATTTGGCATATTTTGCACCTTGTCGCATATTTAGTGATGTCCCTATTTATTTTGGGCCAACAATACTTATCTTCAATCAAGTTTATTATTTTGTTCTTGCCAAAGTGTCCAACTAGTTCACCACTATGAAATTCCCTGATAATGTTTCCCAACATATACACGCTTGGTATACATGGTTGTTTACCTTTAAAGTGGTAACCATCCTCCATAAAATAGTCACATTTCACATGATTTAACTTACTAGAAGATTAATCCTTTAGCTATTCTATAATTTACTAGAAGTCATCATCAATTTTATATAAGGTCATAATAGCATCAAAACTAGTGACCTCTATTTCCATTGTGGTTAATAGTGTAGCATGCCTACTCAAGTCATCGACAACCTGATTTTGTTTCCTAGACTTATGTTTCAAAACAAAGGTATAGCCTTTTAAGAAAGATACCCACTTGACATGTCAACTATTTAACTTCTTTTTTGTTTTGAGATGTTTAAGAGTAATATGATTATTAAATAACACAAATTCATGTGGGACTAGATAGTGCCTCTAGTAGCTTAGTGCTTGAACAATTGCATAAAACTCTAGATTATAAGTAGAATAATTCTTCCTTACTTCATTCAATTTCTTACTAAAGAATAATATGGGCTTACCTACTTAGCTAAGAAAAATTCCTATCCCAACATGTGAAGCATCATAGTCAACTTCAAAAACTTTGATAAGTAGGAGATAATTTCCATAACAAGTCAAATTGTGATATTGCTATTAAAATTTAACTGTGATTTTGAGTCAAATTCATTGACCTATGTTTCATGAGTAGTGATTCACTATGAATCCATCTCTCATGAAAATAAATGGAACACTTAGCACAAATTGGATCTAGGTGATGCTCACAAGGGTGAAGCACCGAGACTTCCTAGGAGGTCACTCATCCTAGTTCCACTCCAGCCTGAGCACACTTAACTACAGAGTTTTAAAAACTTTTTGAAATTTTGGAAGTGTCAATATAGGAGCTTTAGTTACCTTTTTCTTCAAGAATTTAAAACTCTCTTTAGCATCTATTGTCCATGTGAACTCCCTTTCTCCTGTATAGTCTATTATGGGTGCTACTATACTGCTAAAATTTTTCATAAACATTTGGTAGAAAGTTGTCAACCCATGAAAAATTCAAAGTCTTATTATGCTAGAAGGACTAAGCTATTCTAGGTTTTCTCTTACCTTTTCTAGGTCCATTTGAACACCACCTTGAGAAATGAAAAATCACAGAAAGGTAAAACTAGCTTGCATGAACCTACACTTCTTCAATTTTACAAAGAGCTTATCCTTCCTTAAGACATCCAAGATGATCCTCAAGTGCTATAAGTGTTCTTCTTGGATTCTACAAAGTAAACTACAACAAACTTACGAATATAAGGCTACAACATTCTATTCATCAACTGCATAAATGTACTAGGTACATTTGATAACCCAGAAGTCATAACCTTCCATTCATACAAACCATATCTATATTAAATGTTATCTTCCATTCATCTCCATTCTGAATGTGGATATGGTAGTAACCACTTTGAAGATCAATCTCATTGAAGTACTTAACCCCCAAAAATTCATCTATCATGTCCTCTATCTAAGGAATAGGAAACTAGTAATTAATGGTAATATTATTGATTTCTATTCTATTAATGCACATGCTCCATGTGTCATCCATGTTTGGAGTCAACAATGTGGGTACTACACACAGACTCATACTTTCCCTAACTAGACCCTTTTGCATCAATTATATCACTTTCTTATTCAACTCTACATGTTGTGTTTGATTCAACTAATAGGATTCTTGATTAGGTAGAGTTGCTCTAGGAGTAAGATCAATATAATTTTGAATATCTCTTTTAGGTGGGAGACCATCAATTAGTTCATTAGGAGCAACATCAGAAAACTCCTTGAGCACCTTCATTGTTTTGGGTGGAATCAATTCTTCTTGTTCTTTTCCTCTTTTTAGTACTAGTGCATAACAATAACCTATTACTTTCACTTATTTGACAACTTCTTTTGTAGACAACATATTTTCACTCTTCTTATCATCCTTAGGTGGTAATAGAACCACTTTAGAGCCATCCTTCCAAAATGTGTAAGTATTTTTTTCCCCGTCATGTATTACCTTCCTATCACACTACCCTGATCTTCCCAACAACATATAATAAGCTTCCATAGGGATAACATCACACTAGATCTCATCCTTATAGAATTTTCCTATGGTAAATGTGACTAAACATTATTTTATCAACTATTACTTCATAAATTCCTTTCTTAAACCATGCAATATGATAAGGACAAGGATGCTTCTCACATTGTAAATTTAATTTCTCTACCATTTTCTATATACCATATTCTCACAACTTTCCCCATCAATAGTAACTTGGCATACCTTTCCACCAGAAGTGTATCTAGTTCTAAAAATGTTGGCTAAGAGCCATGAGTTGTTAGAGTTCTTTGTAGGAACTTCATCTTTTTCTAAAATGATCATTGATCTCCTCATCATGAGGCTTTCTCTGACATCTGGTGAAACTTATTGCTCCTCTTCTAGCGAAACTAGGTTTACTCTAGGT
This sequence comes from Cupressus sempervirens, assembly GCA_028749045.1. Lineage (NCBI taxonomy): Eukaryota > Viridiplantae > Streptophyta > Pinopsida > Cupressales > Cupressaceae > Cupressus > Cupressus sempervirens. Next base: position 677,381,676 of record CM053792.1, on the reverse strand, counting down.
TATCTTCCTTGATTTATGTCTAGCGCATTATAATTTGAGCATTCAAAGGCTCTATTCCATTCTTCTCCACATTTGAAATAGGTAAAGGGACTCTATTAGTTATCCCATCCTCTTCTGATACCATAACCCTGTCCTTGCTGAAATCCCTTTCCTCTTCCTTAATTTTTAGGATTATTGTTTAGAATCTATATTTCTTTTCAATGCTTGGGAGAATTCCCCTTGATTGTAATCAAAACCTCCTCAAAATAGCATTGAGGGACCCCTTCTTCCTCCTCCATTCATTTGATTGAACTAGTGATTCTACTTTTCTTCAGCCTTTAGAACTAATTGGTAGGCTTCCTCCATACTGTTAACATGATGCATGCACAATTCATCATGGATAGAGAATTTAAGGTCATTCATGTATCTAGCAGCCACCTAATCATCATCTTATTTATGCTCTATTCTCATGGATAACTTATAGAACTTATTTGTGTTCTCTTTATATAGACAAAAATATTTTGTTTCAAATTTTGGAACTTACAAAATAGGGTTTGTGAGTAATCCAAGTGTAAGAACTTTTCGCAAAGCCTTTTCTCCATCTTGCTCCATATTTTGATCTTTTTCTTTTGTTTTTTAGTTCATTTCTTTTGTAGGTGGTCCCACCATATCATTGCATGTCATTTTAATTTCATGCATGAAAAATTCATCTTCTTTTCCTTAGCCATAGGCTTCCATTCAAAATATTTACTCATCTCACTTAGCTACTCTATCAACTCTTCGGGCTTAAGACTATTAGCATAATCTGAAACTTTGATCATGATCCCTTTATTTTTACCTTATAAAGCCCGAAGCACTCAATCTTCATAGCTCAACTCTTCCAAATTTTCTTCTTCAAATTCTTCATTGCGATTAGTGCCTCTTTAATTTCCCTCTTCATCTAATTCATCCTCTCCTTGTGCTATTGGTATTCCTTGATTACCCATAAGCTCATTCAATCATTCAATCTTCTTCTACATACCTAACATAAATATTTGCATTAGAGTGACACCTCATCTTCCTCTTCCTCTCCCAACTATCTTCCTACTCTGATACCAAATGATGTAGCTCAATTCCTTTCAATGATAATAACTTAGAAAATAATAACAACACAAATTATCAAAATACCAAATAATTCATTGAATTCTTCCAATTCTACTCTGCCTCTACAATGAAAGCAAACAACTACTTAATACACTTTCAGAAATTACCATATTTGGTAGATTTTTAGGAAAAACCAATTTTTTCCATTTTTGGTAATTTCCAAAGCCCATCCTAAGAATATCAATTTTTCCCAAGAAAAGCCCCCAACTAAGGCAAGATGTATTTCCAACTAATCAATGAATAAAATATATCATTTTGAATTTATTACAAAAATAATTTACTAAAAAAAAAAGAAAAAAGAAGAAGGTAATTTCAAAGGTCAAGACAATATTTTAGGCTCTCAGAAAAAGTTGAAATGGCCACCTATCAAAATGAGCCCCATTGAAGATCCTAATAACTCCTCACACAACTTCCTTAAATTTTTTAGCCAAAACCCATATCCGAGTGAAAAGTTTTGACTTTTTAAAGTTGATGCATCATCAACTCCATGAACATCACATTGACACTATGGAAACACATATTGTCAATTATTATGAAAACATTGAAGTCATCATGGTAGAAAATATAGCCCAAGCTACCAAACAAAATAGTGTTAATCAAGCTCTAGTGTAAACCATGTTATCAATGTTAACTGAGCTAGCAGTAAGTAGTGTTAATCAAGTTGATAGTATCTATCAAGTTGTAGTGTCAATTGAGCATTTAGCTTCAAGTAGTGCTTGCTGAGTTACCAATGTTGACCAATTCATCTTCACTCACTGAGTACAATGTGAACCAAGTGTACAATGTTAACCAAATTCCATAGTTGTTGAGTTCCACTATGTTTCCCATTTTTCAGCATATCATTTGAGTGAATAATTGGACCCGAGTATTAGCATTAAGCTCACCTATTATATTAGTTTTTGGAACTATTATGTCAACTTTTTAGCCAACTTGTTAATGAAATTATTTTGGATGGATATAAATTAAAGTTACTTTTTTAATCCAAATGAAGAATAGTAATTAAGGAACATTACATAGAAGCAAATGTGATAGAGTAGAGTAATTAGAAGGCTACATGTACTATACAAAAAAAGTAGAGACTCATCTATCATAGTAAGGCAATCAATCTTCATCAAAGGATCTTATTTAGAAAATAAAGTTGCAAAGAAAAGATCAATTCACTAATTCATCCTAATAGTAGCATCAGTTAAATCCTTTAACCAGGTGGACCTAACAATCCTTGCAAAATCTCTTAACTGAGTACATACTTTATTTTATTGTATAAATCCTTTCACAAGGTGGACCTAATAGCCCTTCTTACTCTTAACCAATTAGATCATTAGAAGTGATCCATTGTAAGCCTTGATAGGCCAATTTTATTACTATATTAGGGTAGTAATATAGGTGTGATCATCCCTACCCTAGTTTTTCCTTCTACTTGGAAGGTATCTGGGTTACCAATTCTTGTTTCAAAGTGTTATGGTGTTGTTACCTTTATTTCTTTATGTTTCATGCATGCAAGTAGATTGGAAAATATTATAAAGTCATATTAAGTGTAAGAAGTTTATAGTAGTTCTTGACTCACCCTCCCCCCTCTTAGTCACTTGGTCATCATTATATTTCCAACAATTGGTATTAGAGAAAGGTTCTCTTATCAAGAATTTGGTAGCTAGAGAGAAAAGATCATAAACAATGAAAGATTACAAGCTAGAGAAATACACTGAAAATGACAAGTCAGATCTACAAATAGCCATGGATAAAAGCAACAAACTAAAGAATCAACTCTCTTGTTCCCTCAAAAATAGAAAAGAGTTACTAGTGCAAATGAATGAAAATCTATACATAGAAGAAATAATTGAAGATATTTGTAGAGAAAGAAGTGCATATGAGGCTATAGAAGTTCTACTTGGAAGAAACATCACTCTAAAAGAATAAGTCAAGAAATTGAAAGGAGAACAAGAAATTCATTTAGTCAAGATATGTGAAGTTATGGAATAGAAGAACACAAATGAAAATGAAAAAAATATGGAAAATGAAGAAAAAAGATTACTCAAAACTAGACTAGAAGAAAAGGACAATGAAATCCACTAGCTTTCAATACATTAGGTAGATATGATAAATGAGTTGAACTATGCAAATCAAGAATTCGTCTATTTAAGGAGAGAGAATGATAGACTCAATAATAATTTTAGAGAAGAAAAATAAACCAATGAAAGAATGATGAGATAACAAGCATGGATGAATTCCTTGAACTATTTCAGAAGAGACACAAAGTGAATGTAGGATTTGGTTACACTAAACAAGGAGAATCATCATAGTAAGTAGCTCAAAACAATAAAAGACCTACATGTAATCATTGTGGAAATTTAGGACATTCATAAAAAAATTTGGAGAAATGGAAAGAAAAAGTTTAATGATAAATATTACAATTGTAACAAGTTTGGTCATAGAGGAAGTGAATGCAAGGAAAAACCAAGGTTTGAAGGTAAGTTCTTTTCATGTAACAAAAAAGGTCACACATATTCAGAGTGCAAAACTAAGAAATGGAATCCTACTAAATAACTTGCTAAAGAAAACTTTCATTGAAATTACAACACATGGTATAGATGTTATCTATGTGGTAAGTATGGAACATTGGAGCTAAGTGTATAAGGACTCAATTCAAAAAAATCACTCCTACCAAAAGATGTTATGTATGCAAACTGTATGAACCATGTTATAGTTGAAGATGAAATGAAAATAAAATCTCATAAGATCAAGACACAAATGAAGAAGTATTGGGTGAGGGAATATCTAGAGAGATCAAACCAAAATAGTGAATTTGTTGACACCCAAATCAATGAGTTGGGTGACATATCTACCTCTGAGTAAGCATTCAAGGAAATCATTGGAACTACAAAACTAAAAGAAGCTCTCACATCAGTTCTAGTCATGCAAAAAAGTGAGGCCAAATCCACATATCAAATGCATAGAGGAATAACTATTTTTACCAAATTTAAGTTGTAACTAAGTTTCTTAGCTTTGCCAAGTCAAGTTGGTTTAACTGAGTAAGGTCGGGTTATATGACTTAACTTAGTCATATGACCTTAGCGAGCTTTGTAATAAAAAGTTTGTGCCAATTTGGAGTTTGAATCTTTAACCAAGTTTCTCAATAGATGAATGATTGTTGAGTTTAATGTCCATCATCTAAGATTATCTCACCTACCATTATAAAAATTATTAATAAGACCCTAAAATTTGACAATCTAATGAAAGGATGAATCAAAGGTATATTTCTTCACTGTGAATTCAGGGATCTATATAGTTTAGCATTCTTTGAGCCCTAGAGAAATCTTAAGTGAATTCAATGTTCAAGAAAAGTTGCAAGAAAAATTTTCATCTAAATTTCTTCATCAACCAAATGATATGGAAGCTTCATTGAGCTCAAAGTTTAAGAAAGGTTCAGAGATGTTGGTCAAAAATGCAAATTGCAAAGTACCCAATATCAAATTGTACCCTACAATCATTGAAGAGAATGGATCATGCAAAGACACTAGTTAAGGACACAAACCTTTTAGTGCTAGAGCATATGATGGAGTTATCAACCAAGTTGTAGATTTAGCTACACATTTTAAAAGTACTACAAGATAACTAGGTAAGACTAAGTCTTTAATTTTGAAGGTAAATCATGATTTTCTCTCTCATTTTGGGATAACCATGTAAATTTTGGCATTTGTAAATGAAAATGAGGGGGGAAGTATTTAAATCTTCATATATGGGAAAGTGTGTATATATGCATATAAGATGATATTGTATAGAAATGGTATTGTATATATAATATGTAAAGAGAATAAAAATAGAAGCAATATGTATAGAAAAGGTATTGTATAGAAGATGTGTAAAAAGAAAAGAAGAAAAAATAATTGTTGAAAAATAAAAAATGGAGTTTTTAGTTCAAATTGAGTTGCAGAGCTCTCAGTATAGACCATGTTGCACAACATATCAGATACATAGGGGGAGTTTGAATGAAAGATTGTGATTAAATATTTTGACCAAGACAAATTTATTTATCACTGATGCCAAAGAGGGAGTTTGTTGACCCAATGAAAAGATATTGTCAAATAGTGCCAAAACACTTAAGTTATCATGGTAGACTATTGGAAATGGAAATGAGTATCTCATAGGGGAAGGGGAATCAATTACTACAAAAAGAAGTCAAAAAGTCCCTTTAAGATGTCAACACAATTTGAAATGAATAACTTCTTGTAACTTGGTTTACACTAAATATTCTCTTGTAACTCAATTAACACTGGATATACCACTATCACTCAGTTAGCACCAAACACATAGATCTTACTTAGACATTTAAATGTGATTAACATTAATTAACTAAGTTGCAAAAACATAAAGTAAATGACATGAACACATGAGATACTAGAGATTTAATGTGGAAAAAATAACCAATCACAACTAGTTACTAATTTTTACTCTTCTAAAGATAGCTCAGTTAGGAGCCAACCTGGTTAAAGGTTACCAAATACACTGTTAGGTGTGACCGTATTAGAGGATTTAATTAACCCTATTATGAGTGTGCCTTGTTAGAGGTCTTTAGACACTTTAATCGAGAAATACCACCTTGGTATGGGATTTACCAAATAGTTGTTAGGCTAACTCTATTAGGAGATTTGATTCATTGCTAGAATTATCAGAGAGGAAGAATGACTTGACTTGATTGTCGATGTAACATTACTAATTAAGATCTCTATTGTGGCTTGAATACTTGATCATCTTTTATCAGAATGTTCTTTATAGCTTGGTCAACTAAAATACTCTGATATCCTTCCAATTCACTTCCTTAATTTATCTTCTTCAATTCCATGCTTCCTCATTTCAATCCTCAACTTGAACTTATACTTATGAATAATCTTGTGAATTTGGCCTGAATATACTTTTAATCAAAAAATTTTCATCCCTTAAGTTAGTTAGCATTAACCAATAAATCTATTAGACTCAATATGTTCTCACTTAGCTAATATAGAATTCAGTACTTAGTCAACTCAGAGAAAATCTTCATTAACTGACCCAACTTAGTCAATATTGACTCTAAAATGACTTTCCTTTCGTAATTGAGTGAACTTCATCAACACATGATTCATTCCAACTTTCCTTTGATAATTGAGTAAACTCAATTAACACAAGATCTACCTTTCGTGCCTGAGTGATCTTGATGAGAACTAACTCTAAACTTGGTTATTGTAATGCCTTGCTTAGGAACCCAATAGAAATAGTCCTAACATATTAAAATGTTTACTGAACATTTTTTTTCCTTTCTAAAGTTTATAAAACATAAAAATAATAGCATGGAAGTAATATACACATATACAAAAAATACACAAATGAAATTACAATATGGATTTAATTCCTAAAGGGTTCCTTTGTGTTGAGTCAAATTTAAGAAAGTTTTTCAATTAGTTAAGTCTCAAATACAATGTTCATTATCATAAGGAAATAATAGATAAAAAATCTCATAAGCCAATACATAAATACAACTTATACAATGAAAGTATATCCACTACACATGTTGCAAGGCATTTGTTGGGACTCAAAATCGAAGCCCCGATTTTCAGAACCATTGAAGAAATGAAGCCCTATAAATGTTTTTTGATCCATGTGTACCCAATTGTACTTGCTAGGCCTAAGAGGTGTTTAATGTTTCTAGCACCTTGCATTCAATTCATCTATTCCATGAAGTTAAATTGACATTCTAAATCATTCTGTGAAGTCTTGTTTTGAGCAATTGTCAATTTTGCATTTTTGCTTAAGTGTCAAACAACGACAAGAGCCCATGTTTGTAATTGAATATCTCACATCCATTAATGTTTCATGACTTTCCACTTTGGGAGTGTTTAGTGTCCATACCATAGAGCCTATGTTTTATATTTTGAGTCATTTTGAATCTTTTTGTTTAGGTTTTGAATCCCTCAAAGTTGGTCATTTATTGATGTCATTGTGAGGCCTCGCCTCGACCCATCCTAGCCTCGATGATACTCTATTTTTTTTCTTTTTTCTTTTGTGATACTTATGGCTCGATATGTCAGAGCATTATTGTGGCACTGAACATTATTTTGCTGATTATGATGTATGATGCTTTATTTCAGATATTTGATTTCTGTAGTTTAATGTTTTATAACGTATATGCTGATAAAATGAATGAATGCAAACTAACACTTTGAATCTCCAATTTTAATGAGTAGAATGAGATGAATGAATAGATTATAGAAGAATGGATGTTTTAAATTTCATGAAATTGTTGATGCTTATTTATATATATATATATATGTACATGTGCTTCTCGAATTACTGACGTGTGCAATGAGTGTGCAGGAAATTTAGCCGGGAAATCCAATGGGAAGACAAAAGCTGAACCCCATGTTTATTTTGTGCTTTATTCTTTTTTTTTACCTAGTCCATCTTTAAGGTGTATTTTCTTTTGGTAGTTTGTTTCCCCTAGTTTTATTGCCTATATTAAGTCCTCAAGTCTTTAAATCTTCAAAATTAAGTACCCTAGGGGTAAGGGTATGGGTTGGGAGTGTTTTCCACTCCCCAAGTCTCCTTGGTTGACCTTTATGGTCACTCAAACACTCCATCTTTGCTTGAATTCGAAATTGGTTGTCACTTCATAGGTTGGTAACCTTGACTCCACCAAGGGGTTTACCTTAAGCCTAGTTAAGTAGATTCTTATTTAGAGGCATTTTGGAGGAAGTGGAGGGGGGTTACCCAATCTCTAGTTTAGAGAGCAAGCTTGAAGATTGAAGGAAGGAGAAAGGAAAGAAGCTCTTCTCAAACTTCCATTGTTGCCATAACACTTGTGGAGGTAGGAATTTCTCTCTCATGGGCTTAGCTTTCATTCTATTGATCATGTTTGAATCTTGTTTATAGTGTTGTGAAGGTTCTTGTCTTTATAGGTTTGTGTGTATTGGAAGGATATTAGAGGGAATTTTATCTTGTTTTGGATTTCATTTCTTGCTTTGTTGAGACCTTGTTCTTTGAGTTCATGGGGATTGTGATGGCATTACTCACCCTTGGATAGGGAAGAAGTGGCCATGTATGGGGGTAGGGCTTTAGTTGGACCTCATTGGTGAGAGTCTCCTTTCATGGTGAGAGGAGGGAAAAAGGGTAGGGTGTATGGGCCCCTACTTGTCATCACCTTCCTTATTGATGTTGTGAAATCATGTGTATGAAGAGAAAATGAATACCCTTGTGATTGGAGCCCCGAAAAGGCCTTATAATAGAATGGAAATTCTTAAAATTGAAGCCCTGAAAGGGCTATGTAATGGAATGGTGATTGACTTCTCCCATTGGGAAAATCCACCTCCCCCCCTATTTTGATTCCATGTATGGATCTATTGTGCAAACCGGGTTTGGGGTGTATGTTTGAATTGTTCTTGTTGTGATTATCCACCTTGATTCAGTGTTGTCTTCCCCATTATTCTTTATTGTAACTTGAAGTTATTTGGAAGATAGCACATGTTGGAAGTTTGTAGAGATTTATTTGAGTTGTAAAATGATGTAAAATGGATTGGATATTTGGAAGTATTGGGCAATGACCTCGGGTTTTCTTACTGGTTCTTTCTTGAGTGGAGCCTTTGAACTAGGATGAATAATAAGAGAAAAAAAAAAGGATTATGAGAATTTCCTTGCATTGCTCTCTTGTTTCTTGGAAATTTGCGTAATGTATGTTAAATGGTCTTGTCATTGTGTGAAACGTGTTATAGCCAATTCCACCACCTTTTTGTTCATGCATGTTATTGTGATGAAAGTAAAAAATAAATAAAAATAAATAAAAAATGGAAAGGGATATGTAAGAGAGAATTTTGGTTGTGTGAGACTATATTATTTACTCTCAAGCCTTGGAATGTATAGAAGAAATAAAGGAAAAATGTATTGAGTTATCATATATCTTGTATGATGTATTGAGAGTGTTGAATGTTAATCTTGAATATGAAGGAATTAGGTTAGGAAAGGCTGAGTTCAAATAGACATTAGAATGGTATGGAGAAAATATATGCATATGAATTTATAGAGAATTTAAACATCCATTGTGATCTTTCTATTTTCCATTCTCATAGAGTAATTAGTTGCATTATGTATAAACTTGGATTCATATACAGTTGTTGCATTTGTATGTGAAAGAAAATAGAATTGTATTGATCCAACAACAAAGGAAGAGAAACTAAAGTAAGTTTATAAAAATGTTATAAGCAAATCATTTGATTAATTTATGGTTGTGTTCAAGATGTAATATGCAATGTATAGACTCACCAATCTCTTGACACCCATGTCTCAAGATCAATGGAGAAATTTGATAAAGACTTAAACTCCAACAAAACAAAATAGAGGCCTGTAGGTGCTCAAACTTGCTGGAAAATGTATGGGCAAAAAAAAAAAGAGACCCCTCTATTACAGTCAATAAAATATAGAAAATCACCCTCTTATTATAAGTATTCAATGGGTGGGGCGACCTACCATATTAAATGCAACTCAACAAAAGACAAAAAAAATTTATAAAAAAATTGAATTTCGGGCAGAGCTTGCGGCTCGTACCCGTATGCGTGGATGTCCCCACGCATACACATGCGTGAGGACCACGCATTTAAATGCGTGGGATCCCCACGCATGTGTATGCGTCAGGCCCACGCATATATTGCGTGGGATCCCCCACACATATCAATGCGTGGGGCAGCGCATTTTATTTTTTTTTTAATTTTTTTTTGTTAGAATTAAATTTTGTTTAATATAGTTTAGTTAAAATAGTTGTTATTAGTTTTTTTTTTTTTTAAATTTATATTTAATTATTAGTTTAATTTATAATATGTATTAGTGAAGTTCATTTACAATTCATTATTATTTATAAATTTAATAATACTTACTTAACAAATTTAATAATTAATGAATATTATTAATTAAAGATTCTTTCTAAATAGTTTTATTTGTTTAATTATTAATTATTAATTTGTAACATTAATTATTAATTTATGTGAATGCAAATATAATTATTATTTAATGTAATTAAGGATAACTTAATTAAGTTTAATTATTAGTTTAATAATTCTTAATGAGAAGTTTATTTTCGGGGTTAGTAAAATGTAGTTTAAATTTATATGTCTTATACATTAGAAGCATATAGTTTAAAATTTGATCTATATCAATTGTAGGGACATGCAACCCAAATTAACTCTTAGATTGAATGCTAATTTTATTTTTACTCCTTTGTCGAAGTTGATGATTAATTCAGATGCAAAATTGAAATAAATTGTATCTAAGGAATTTACTAAGGTTCTAAGAATGTAAATCTTTTAAAGGGGTTTGTTAAATCTATTAATTAATTGGGGCCTTCTAATTAAATAAAATTAGTTGTTAACTGAATCAATTGAATTGTTAAGAGTTCGCGTAATCGTCTTCTTGGCATCCTTGTTTCATGTGAACTTAACCGTGTCAACTTAGTGCACTTAAGTTTAAAAATAAAAAAATAAAAAAATAAATAAAATAAAATAAAAAAAAATAAAAAAATTTGGTGTGTTTTTGGCTATAATTTTTGGGCATGACAGTCATGCTAATGTGAATTGTTTTGAATTCTGGGAGGCCCTATTTGACTTTTTATATTTTTGACCCGGTTGACTAAAATGAGAAAATTAATTTTGTGTTGCATTTTAGAGGTTAAAGACTTGCTATGTTTCAATTTTGAGCTTATGATGAATCCATTTGATAAATTTTGGAATGCGATTCCAAATGCAATTTCTAACTTTTTACTAGTGTCAGGAAATGCAAATTAGTGAATACCCTTGTTCATGAGGTCATAACTTTGAATCCATGATAGGTGATATAAAATGGATCATACCATTCTATTGTACTCTAAAAATACTTTGAGTATTCCAATTTTCAAGTCTTTACAAATCCATCTTCACACTTTTCTAGGTCAATTCCATTTGCAAATAATGCTTTTCTTTCAGTGTTTCCAGTCTACAAATTTGAGTAGCCCACTTTGACCAATCACCATTATTGCCCAGTTATTTTTCATAAGCCCTAATTAGAGATTCATATTTTCCTCATGGCAATGAACTAATGCCCAAGTTTTCATGTCCCCAAGTGTCAGTTTACCTAGTTTCTGATGCCAATTCCAAACATGTTTTATTGTTTTCTGACATGTTTATGTGCAAGTGATTTTAAGTGAGAAAATTTTCTAGTCAATATCTTTTGACTAAGAATTCCACAAGAGACAAGATCCAACAAGGTGCAAGAGTGTAGAACAGAGAATCAGTGTGTCTAATTTCAGAGCCCAGTTATGTATTTGGGTCAGTTTTTAAAGCTAGCCGACAGGCCCTATTAGCTGAGAATCACAACTTTGCAGATTAATGATGAAATGAGTTTTAATGGTAGAGAAATGATCAAATTTGAATCTAGTTAATGTCAGATGTTTAGTAGGTTGAGAACTCAGTTATTTGGAAACAAAATTTTTTTTAGTCAGACTCACTTTGGGACCTAACTAATTTCATCTAATTGCATAGATATGGACCTGGGGTTAGTGGAGTTTTTAAAGGGGTAATGTTACAATTTTTTAAGTCAACATAGAATGTGCAATATACATATGGTATTTTAACTCTATTTGAAAGTAAGGGACCAATTTATGGTGGAGATTAGAAAGCTCCAAGATTACAGGGGAGGAAGGCGTCGAAATGAAGAAGCTAGTTATGTCTTGCATATTTGGGGGCAATTGAATTCATTTATGTCATCTCCATATTCTAGGCAATATTCTCTACAATATGGCAACATGGGAATTAACATATTGTCATGGTCACTTTAAAGATTTATTTATAATATGAGTAGCTTCATAGCCCAAAGACTAATGGAGCCATCAAATTACTTTTTATTGGAAAAAAAATTATATTGCTTCCATGTTCTATTGTGTTGGTAGGGTCCTTTATGTGGAAACTAGGAGGACAAATACAAGTTGCCTGAGGATTTTAAAATACACAATCCAATCTTCTATTGTCAAAAATGGCGAAGTAGGGGAGGCAATCCAAAAGGAAGCCACGACATGCATAAGGCATATCTCCCTTCCAACGCTTGTGCTCAGGTTTAAATAATAAAGTATTTGAAGATGTCTTGCATCCTTATACCAGTTGAGGTGATATCTAAGCATGCTTGAGCTGTCCTAGGTAATAATGCATACATTTGATCATAACAAAACCAAAGACTATATAACTAGAGGAAATAATACCTCAAGTTGGAAGCCACATATAACTTGAGAAGGTAGGACATTGAAAATAGAGGAGAGAAGCAACTGGTTGAAGTGACATTTAGTAGAGAAGATTAAAAGGGTAGTCCACACATTGAATGGAACTTTTAGGCATTGAAAGGAGCTGATAAAACAAAGGAAAGCTGCATATTAAGATTTGTAGGTTAGAAGAGAAATTCACATTAAGGGAAGACCAGTGATCATATACAAAGCAATTAAAGTAGCCCATGGCATGAAGACTATCGCAACTTAGGAGGAACACCCACATCCAATAAAGAAGTTGCAAGGGTATTCACAGCAAGGAAGCCAAAGGCACAATCCTTGGAAGAGAAGAAAAAGATGTTTAGGATGTTAAGGAACATGAATATTGGAAATGAAAGTGGGTTGGATATCATAACTCCACCATGAGCTAACATGGATGGATTCTTGGCCCTCAAAATGAGAGGTGATTTTGGAGCTGGGCTTTTGGATTTGCATGTTTTCCATAAGAATGAACTACTTTTTGAGTATACACTGGTAGAAGCTTTTGAAATGTCATCCTTCATGCCTATCAATGAAAGAGGTTTGCAAAACAATTTTTATGCTAGCAGTAGCTAACGAAAGCAACTTATGAGCCAGATGGACATAAACTCTTTTAGGTCATCCTCAATGGATAGAGAAGTCAATGGGAAATAAGGCAACCTGGCAAAAAATTAGAGTTGTGATATGAAAAAGGCCCTTAAGAAAAAAGGAGTTGGACAAAAAAAATGATAAGGTCATGGATGTTGGCTTAATATATCATTTTCAATTAAGAATTAATCTCTAAATGAAGGATAATCATGCGGTGGTAGATCTATAGTGCCAAGGGAAGTAGGAAGAAAATAATGAAAGAACAATATCCCACATTGGTGTTGTAGGAATTTTTTTATGTTTTTAAATAATCAAACTCACATTATGTCTATTGTCTTAAAGGAATGTGCTTTTGAAGCACCAAAAATTGATGAGGGGCCCAATGGGCTAGCTAGACGTGGATGACAACTAGATGAATGGTGCCAAATAAATTTTGAAGTAGCATGCATGTTGAGGTTGCTAAGAAGCAAGTTGAGGTTTCTAGTGGTCACAATGATGCCACTAAAAAATGGTAGGGTCTCATTGGTAGCAACATGGAAACCTCTCGAAAAGTGGAGATTCTAGCAAGCAACCCACTAGAAAATCTAAAACCTAGCACAAGAAGATGTGGGTCTTGCCTGGATGTAGATGACAAACCAAAATTTGACAAGTGGCAACTAGGCAATGTGTATAGAATGACTCAGTGATGATGTGTTGTTTTGGACCAACCACAAGGTTCCATGTGGCATGAATTTCAAGGTAGGTTGTGATGTAGTGGATCGAGATCTCATAAGCATGAGATGGCAACACATGGCACATCTAACGGTGGTCACCATGTCACCAAGGTGAAGATGCGTGACTATTAACATGGTGACATGGCAAACCAATAAAAAGTTGACACAGGCAATGAGCCGATAGAAAAGTGGTGCTAATGTGTCATGCTAAGGTTGACTAGTGAAATGGTGGGTGCATCCAAGGTGATGACATGGCAATTCAACGGTAGTCAAGGAAACAATATGATGGTGCCATGCAGTACCCAGCTAGAAGGGTCAGATGGCTATGCAACAATCAACCAATCAAGGCTTGAAACATGGCAAACATGGTCAAACCAAGTTTGACCTAATAGAAAATTGAAGGAAATTTCAAAGTCATAAAATTGATTTTTTATTATGTCTTCTCAGATGCACATAGCTATTCATTTTAAATAAAGTTTGATTTAATGATATATTCCAAACTTTATAAAATGTCAAATTTTTGGAATTTTTAAGGTCTATGAAAGTCATGAACAAGAGCCTAGATTTTCAAAGGGGCATAACCGGGGAAATTTTTATCCAAAATATGGACTTCAACATATCGTTAGAACTAGGAAGAGATGAGCTATCCATTTTTGAGGTTAGTTTTTGTACAAGTTCTTATCAGTTCAAGTTATAAGAAAATTTTTGGTTCCTGGGGCATTCTTAGCAAAAAGGGCAGTTTTCATCATGGAGCATTAAAATTAGTAGGGGGGTAAACACTGAAGTTGCTTGAAGCCTAAAAAAGTTCTTAAAAAGCTTTTGTGCTTCTAGAGTTCATCTTTTAACTGATTTTTCACTTTTGCCTTGAGTTCAAAATTGGCATCAAAATTAGTTATGATTTTCAATCAAATATCTCAGATATTTCTTGCTTTTGGCGGCCAAAATGATTGAAGATTTGATATGCAGTTACAAAGAGAGATTAGAGAGATTCTTTTGATTGTTAAGAGAGTGGATTTCAAGTGGACACATGTAATCTTCACAATAGATTTGGGAATTCAATCTCCTCTATATCATTGTCTTTCTTTCTCATTGTACAGGTTGTAGTTTTCTGAGAAAAACTTCTCACTACTCAAACACCATTCTTTAGCAATTTTTCTTGTACAACTAGTTCTAATATATTAGGTGTTTTCATGTTTTGATTTCATGCATTTGATCGTATTGTTTCAATGAAATGAATACAAATGAGCAAGAATTTCATTAGTTTCATTCTGATTCACATCTCCTATCTCAATAATCTACAGTCTTATGTGGTCTAGGAACAAAGAGCTGAGATCCATTTGTATCTGTTTAAGGTTGTATGTTAGATATGTTTTTCTATTGGAAAAAAGGGCCAAGTAAATGCTTGATGTGTTTGATAGGGTTGATTGTTATTTGAGAAGGATATTTCATGAGAATGAGCTCTTGATGAACACTAATGTTTGATTCACAAGGTGATAGGATAGATCTGATGTCTTGATGTATGAAATATGTCTTGGTATCATAGATGTATCTATTGAATTCATGAAATAGCCCAATAGATAAGGCACTGATCATTTATAGGATCATTAGTTCTTACTGTTGCATATTTGGATTTGTGCTGAATTCAACATTATTAATGAAATGCTTTTTCCCCTTTCATGTTGAAGAGCTACAATAGGATGCCCTCACTTAGCTTGCCAATATTATAGAATTGCAATTTTTTATTGCAGATCTATTTCATTGCATAAGTATTAGGAGATATAAGGGTTCTATCTACTTTATTAGATTTAATAATATGTTTTCGCACTGGTACCATATTAATCAAATCTGAGGTCTAGCCACCTAGGTTTTGTAGAGCCTAAAGTAGAAGAAGGGTCAAACCTTATAGTTGGCCCAATGTTTGAAATGATATGTTAAAGATGGGAGTTAGCTGCCCCTAGATGTACCATATTCTCATCGAGATAATTTGAAACCTATAACATTTCAAAACACCAAAAAAATGATGACTCTGCTACGGAGTTGTATAAAAAAAGAACCAAAATCTCTGGCACGAAATAGATTGGATGTAGCAAATCTATAGTAAGATGTATTTCCATTTTCCTTGTTGAAGTTTCACATCACCCAATATCCTTATTCATTTACATTGGTAGTTGATTGAATTGAATAATTTGTAATATCAAAGTCATTTGGCATTTTCATAAGTTGTCATCAGAATTCAGAGTCAATGTCAAGTTATTTCACTTTTCCAAGAGTGTGAAATTCCCAAGTATTTTATAAAGTTTTCAAATACTTGTTGTAATTTTTGGACCAGCTTGTTATGTTTTGCAAGTTTGGTAAATCTTTTCTTACTGAGTGAGTGGTGACTCAAAGTATATCTCTTCACTAGTGCTTCGTGAATGTGAAGGTATTTTGATGGAAACAATAGTTTGAATGCAGATTTGAATAATGTATCTCGAGTTCTTGACAAACGGGTGAAAGATTTGTATGAGATGTGTGCAAATGCTACTAAATCTAGATAAGATTTGAATCTACTATTATTTGCAGCATTGAAGTAGTTGTAGGCATTAGTATTGAAAGGTATTTCCCACTTGCATGTGACTTCATTTACATGAAAGTAAGTTTGATGAAAGATTCTTCATCAAATGGTTTGCAACATTAAATAGGAGGATGATTTAATTCATTTCAACATACTTTGTGAGAGATTGATTCAAAAAAAAGTGTTTTTACATTTTGAAGTATGTTTGAATATTTGAATTGGTAAAAAAATTTCTAGATCTATTGCAATTAATGAATTCGAAAAGTAATTTGGGTGATTGAGTTTTAAGTTTGTGAGAAATGTAAAATTTTTCCTTCACTTGGTATGCAGTCCATGGATAAGAATTCTAGATCTATTTCTACCAAGAGATATATGCCATTAAATTTCAATGGAATTCATTGTTTCCCAAACCCTATGTTGTATAATCTTATAAAATATTTGCCTAGGTTTAGTGGGAACCATGAAAAGTCAGCCAACAACCATGTTGAGTTGTTTAGCAATTTGATGGGTGACTTTGAAATTGCTCATGAAGACGTGCATATGAAGTTGTTTGTTCAAACTTTGGAAGATGATGCTAGGGATTGGTTTTCCTTTCAGCCGATAGGTTCAATTTCATCTTGGGATGAATTAATTTCAGCCTTCATGAAGCATTTTGGGGACAGAATAGGCATATATGATTATTTTGATAAGTTCTTGAAAATCCAAATCGAGAATAGTGAGTTGGTTCCGGAATTCAATATCAGAATTGCAAAATTTTTGAATCGGATTCTTGAAAGTTATAAGCCAAATGATCAAGTGTATTTAGTGGTTTATGTTGATGCATTTGATAAAATGACGAGTTACCCATTGAGAGATAAAGCACCTAAGACTTTGCATCAGGCATTCGTGATGGCAATAGAGATTGAAAACAACATAAAATATACATTAACTTTGAGTCACTTGTCTAGGAATGTTTTCTAACAAGATGAGGTTCAAAGAAGAAATCAATGTCATGTAGAATATTCAAATTCAGATCAGAAAGTAGTTACCCCTATTGTAGTAGATGGTATGGTTGAAAATTCTAAATCAAAGACATGTGTAGATGAAGTTTATTGGTTTCAAGGAAGAGATGAGTCTATTCTTGCTTAATGTAATCCACATGTTTCCAATATTACAATAATGGATGATAGAGTTGATTTATTTGACAAGTTATACATGAAAGATATAAGTTTAGTTATTCATTCTTCTATTGGTGATTCACTCTATGTTGAAATCATAATTGATCATGAAGTTGGAAGGTGTTCATCTCAATATGAGAATGAAGAAGCTTAAAATTATGTGTCAAGTGATGAATGTGAAGTTATTGATCTAATGTATTGTGAAGAAGCCTCATGTGAAGACAATGATGAGAATTGTTTCTCAAGTCAAGAAGAGGACAGTGGTAGTACACATTCATCTTCATATGAATCTGATAAAAATTCATAAGAAGAAAGCAATGATGGAAATGAAAAAATTAGTTATCCAATGAAGAATTTGAGAGTGATTTTCCCTCAAGGTATGAAGATAAAGAAATGTTGAATCCACTTGATGCTAATGAATTTGAATATGAAGATTTTAGTGAAGGGTTGCCAAGTGTTCTTACATTAGACAATAAAGATCCAACATGTAGTAAGGAGTTTAGGAATGAATCTTAGTCTATCTGAAATGGCTATCCTAAACAAGATAATGAAGTGAATGTTATCATGGACACTATATGTTTGGTAGAAGAAACAGAAAGTGAGTCTTCATATAGGTCTTATTTTTCTTCATACACTAAGAGTCTCCATGAAGATGAAATACGTAATGGTTTTAAAGTGTATACTAACACTTTATATGATGAAGATGTTGATGATGATTAGCCCAAATTTGTAAAAATATTCAAAGAGGATCATTGCATGGAATTATCAATCCTTTGTTTGAAGAGCACATAGAAGTTTCAAGTTTAGTTGAGAATGTGTTTAATGATGATACCTTGTCTTACTACTATAAGAGACCAGACTATTTTTCTTCTAAGTTTGACAATGATTATGAGGATGATGTTGCATCTCATAATATGGATAACAAGGTGTTTGACAAAGTTGATATTGAAAATTAACATTCACCTTGTACTAATTTTTATAATGAATGCTCTAATATAACGACTAACCCATTTTCTTATTTTAAAGGATCATTTGGAGATTCCAAATTAGTTTTAGATTATGGAATTGATCGCATGTATAAGTACAAATCTGATTTCTCATTTGAGTACCATCTGACTATACATAAGGATATACAATTTGAAGGTATGTGTGATCTGTTTCCCCATGTTGAATATGATGCCTTCATATTCAAGATTGATAGCATGTGTGATTCATTTAATGAAGAGAATTTTTAGCTTGAGTTTGATATTTTTGAGCATGCTGATCAAAACTTTCATAATAAGGAAGTGGGTGAAAGTGAAGCTAGTTTTTATACACATTATGAAAGTCAAGGTGTAGATTCAATTCTACCAAGCGAGTTGATTCACAATGCTAATTTGAGTGGTGAGACTAAAATGAATAATGTTTCTAGTCTACCTCATGTACACAGATGAAAATCAAATATATGACAGAGGTAGAAGCTTTTGTTGAGATTCGGTGGCTTAGGGCCATCATTTGTACATAGTAGGAGTAGTTGTTTCCCTTCTTTCAATAAAGTTGTTTGAGAGAATTTTTTGTTCTTTCGAGAATGGTCTGCTTCTTCTAGAGATTTGAATCCTTGCCATGCCTACAAGAGACATGCATCCCCAGATAGAGCCACTATTGGGACTCAAAATTGAAGCCCTATTTTTGAGTACCATTGAATAAATCAAGCCCTATAAATGATTTTTGATCCATGTGTACTTGGTTGTACTTGTGAGGCCTAAGAGCTGTTTAATGTTTTTGGCACCTTGCATTTAGTGCATTTGTGTTCCAAGAAGTTATATTGACAGAAGCCCGTGTTTGTAATTGAATATCTCACACCCAGTAATGTTTCATAACTCTCTACTTTGGGATTGTTTAGTGTCTATACCAAAGAGCCTATGTTTCATATTTTGAGTCATTTTGAATCTATTTGATTAGGATTTGAATCCATCAAAGTTGTTCATTCATCGATATAATGCTAATGTGCATTGTTCTATATTTTGGGAGGCCTCGTTTGACTTGTTATATTTTTAACCTAGTTGACTAAAATGATAAAATTCCTTTTTCATTTCATTTTAGAGGTCAAAGAATTGCTATGTTTCAATTTTGAGCTTATGACGAATCTGTTTGATCAATTTTCGAATGCAATTCCAAATGCAATTTCTAACTTTTTACTAGTGTCAGGAAATGTAGATTAGTCGATACCCCTGTTCATGAGGTCATAACTATAAATCCATGATAGATGATATTGAATGGAATTATACCACTGTGGTGTACTCTAAAAATACTCATGAAAGTGAACTAATACCCCAATTTTTTTCTCCCCAAGTGTCACTTTACCCAGTTACTGAAGCCAATTCCAAACATGTTTTGTTGTTTTCTGACATGTTTATGTGTAGGTGATTTTATGTGAGCAACTTTGCTAGTCAATATCCTTTGACTGAGAATTTTTCAAGAGATGAGATTCAACAAGGTGCAAGAGTGTGGAACAAAGAATTAGTGTGTCTGATTTCAGAGCCCAATTATCTGTTTGGGTACATTTTTAAAGCTAGCCAATAGGCCCTATTAGCTAAAAATCACAAGTATGTAGATTAATGATGAAATGAGTTTTAATGGTAGAGCATTGATCAAATTTGAATATAGTTAATGTTAGATGTTTAGTAGGTCAGTTCGAGAACTCAATTGTTTGGAAACAAAAAAATTTTTAGTCAGACCCACTTTGGGGCCTAACTAATTAAATTTGATTACATAGATATGGACTTGGGGTTAGAGGATTTTTTAATGGGGCAATGTTACAATGTTTTAAGTCATAATATAATGTGCAATTTACATAGAGCATTTTAATTCCATTTGAAAGTAAGGGACCAATTTATGGTGGAGATTAGAAAGATCCAAGATTACATGGGAGGAAGGCATTGAAATGAAGAAGCTTGTCATGTCTTGCATATTTGGGGGTAGGTCAATTCATTTATGTCATCCCCATATCCTATGCAAGATTCTCTACAATTTCCTAACATGGGAATTAGCATATTGTCAGTGGTCACTTTAAAGATTTATTTATAGAATGAGTAGTTTCATAGCCCAAAGACTAATGGAGCCATCAAATTACTTTTTTTGGAAAAGAATTTATGTTGCTTCCATGTTATATTGTGTCAGTAGGGTCCTTTATGTGGAAATCAAGAGGACAAATACAAGTTGTCTGAGGATTGTAAAATACACAATCCAATCTTTCATTGTCAAAAATGGCGAAGTAGGGGAGGAAATCCAAAAGGAAGTCATGACATGAAAAAGGAATATCTCCCTTCCATCATTTGTATTGAGGTCTAGATAATAAAGTATTTGAAGATGCCTTGCCATCCTTATGCTAGTTGAGGTGACATCCAAGCATGCTTGAGCTGTTCTAGGTAATAATGGATACATTCGATCACAATAGAACCAAAGATTATATAACTAGTGGGAATAATACCTCTAGTTGGAAGCCACATATAACTTGAGGAGGTAGGGCATTGAAAATAGAGGAGAGATGCTATTAGTTGAAGCATTAGTCAACAAAGAAGATTAAAAGGGTAAGAAGATTAAAAGGGTACTCCACGCAATGAAGGGGATGTCAAGCATTGAAAGGAGCTAATAAAATAGAGGAAAGCCACAGATTAAGATGTGCATGTTAGAAGAGAAATCCACATTGAGGGAAGAACATTGAGCCCATACAAAGAAATTAAAGCAACCTGTGGCATGAAAATGGTCAGAACCTAGGAGGAACAACTATGTCCAATAAAGAAGTTGCAATGGTATACATGGTAGTAGACCCAGAGGCACAATCCATGGAGGAGAAGCAAAAGATGTTTAGGATGTTAAGTAGCATGAATATCAGAAATGAAAGTGGGTTGGATACCCTTACTACACCATTAGCTAACACGGGTGGATTCTTGTCCCTTGAAATGAGAGGTGGCTTTGGAGTTGGCTTAATATATGATTCTCAAGTGAGAATGAATGTTTAAATGAAGGATGATCACATGGTGGTAGATCTGCAGTGCCAAGGGAAGTAGGAAGAAAACAATGAAAGAAGAATATCCCACATTGGTTCCGTGCAAAATATATTATGTTTTTAAATACTCAAACACACATCATGTTTGTTTTCTTAAAAGAATGCACTTTTGAAGTGCCAGTAGTTAAGGAGGGGCCCACGGGGCTAGCTAGATGTGGATTACAGCTAGATGAATAGTGCCAAATAAATTTTGAAGTAGCACCCAACTTGAGGTCACCAAGGAGCAAGTTGAGGTTGTCAGAAAATTTTGAAATGGTGTTGAAAAAGTTGAAGTTTCTGGTGGTCACCATGTTGCCACCAAAAAATGGGAGGGTCTTGCCGGTAGCGACATGGAAAACTCCTAGAAAGCAGAGATTCTAGCAAGTGAGCCACCGAACAATTTCAAACTCAACAAAGGAAGATGTGGGTCCTTCCTAGATGCAAATGATGAACCAAAATTTTATAACTGGCAGCTAGGAAATGTGTACAAAATGACTCAGCAATGATGTGGACTTATAGACCAACCATAAGTTTCAAGGAAGGCTATGCCATGGTGGATCGAGATCTCATGAGCATGGGATGGTGACACGTAGTGTATCCCATGGTGGTCACCATGTTGCCAAGGCAAAGATGCACGATTGTTAATATGGTGACATGGTGACCCAATGGAAAGCTATCATGTAGTAATGAGTTGGCGATGAGGTGGCACTGATGTGTCTTGCTAAGGTGGACTAGTGATGTGGTGGGTGCATCCAAGGTGATCACATGGGACTTTGATGGAAGTTAATGAACCAATGAGATGGTGCCACATGGCACCTGACTAGAAGGGTCACATGACTATGTAGTAATTAACCCATTAGGGCTTGACACGTGGCAAACATGGTCAAACCAAGTTTAACCTAGGTAGAATATTGAAGGAAATTTCAAAGTCATAAAATTGATTTTTTATTTTGTCTTCTGTGATGCATGTACATGTTGATTTAAAATAAAGTTTGATTTAATGATATAGTCCAAACTTTATAAAATATCAAATTTTTGAAAATTTTAAGTGCTATGAAAGTCATGAACAGGAGCCTGGAATTTCAAAGTGGCATAACTAGGGCAATTTTTATCCAAAATATGGACTCCAATATACTGTAAGAAATGGGAAGAGATGATCTATCAATTTATTATGTTAATTTTTGCATAGGTGCTAACTATTTTGAGTTATTAGAGAATTTGTGATTCTTGGGGCATTCTCAGTAGAATGGGTAGCTTTCATCATGGAGCATTAAAATTAATAGGGGGACAAAAATTGAAGTTGGTAGAAGCCTAAATGAATTCTTAAAATTTTTTTGTAATTCTAGAGTTCATCTTTTAACTGATTTTTCACTTTTCCCTTGAGTTCAAAACTGGCATCAAAATCAGTTATGATTTTTAATCAAATATCTCAGATATTTCTTGCTTTTGGAGGTCAAAATGATTGAAGATTTAATATGTAGTTATAGAGAGAGATTAGAGTGATTCTTTTCACTACTAGGAGAGGGAATTTCAAGTGGACACATGTTGTCTTCACAACAAATCTAGGAATTCACTCTCCTCTATATCATTCTCTTTCTTTCTCATTGTGCAAGTTCCAGTTTTCTGAGAAAAACTTCTCACTACTGAGACACCATTCTTCATCAATTTCTCTTGTATGAACAACATAAGGAATGATAATATAGCTATTTTTTAAATGTTAGGTGTTTTCATGTTTTGATTTCATGCATTTTAGTGTATTATTTCAAGGAAATCAATACAAATCACAAAGAATTTTATTAGTTTCATTTTGATTCTTGTCTGCTATCTCAATAATCTACAATCTTATGTGGTCTAAGAACATAGAGTTAAGATCCATTTGCGTCCCTTTAAGGTTGTATGTCAGATATGTTTTGTTGTTGGAAGAAAGGGAAAAGTAAATGCTTGATGTGTTTGATAGGGTTGCTTGTTATTTGAGAAGGATATTTCATGAGAATGAGGTCTTGATGAACACTGATGTCTGATTCACGAAGTGATAGGATAGATTTGATGTCTGGGTGTATGAAATATGTCTCAGTATCACAGATGTATGTATTGAATTCATGAAATTGCCCAATGGATAAGGCACTAATCAGCTATAGGATCATTAGTTCTTACAACTACATATTTTTATTTGTGTTGAATTCAACATTATTAATCAAACGCTTTTCTTCCTTTCATGTTGAAGAGCTACAATAGGATGCCCTCACTAAGCTTGTGAATATCATAGAATTGCAATTTGCTACTACAGATCTATGTCATTGCATAAGTATTAGGAGATATAAGGGTTCTATCAAGTTCATTAGATTTAGGAATATTTTTTTGCATTGGTACCATATTAATTGAATTTGAGGTCCACCCACCTAAGTTTTGGAGAGCCTAAAGTGGGAGAAGGGTCAAACCTTATAGTTGGCCCACTATCTAAAATGATATGTTAAATATGGGAGTTAGCCACCCCTAGATGTACCATATTTTCATTGGGGTAATTTGAAACTTGTAACATTTCAAAACACGAACAAAATGGTTACTCTACTAGGGACTTGCATAGAGAAAGAACCAAAATCTTTAGCATGAAATAGATTGGATATAGAAAATTTATAGTAAGATGTGTTTCTATTTTCCCTACTAAAGTTTCATGCCCCCTGGTATCCTTATTCATTGACAATAGTAGTTTTATTGAGTTGAATAATTTGTAATATCAAATTCATTTGGAATTTTGGTAAGTTGTTATCAGAATTCACAATCAATGTCAAGTTCTTTCACTTTGTAAAGAGTGTGAAATTCCCAAGTGTTGTATAAAGTTTTCAAATATCTGTTGTAATTTTTGGACCAAGTTATTATGTTTTGCATGTTTGGTAAATCTTTTCACACTAAGTGAGTGGTGACTCAAAGTATATCTCTACACCAGTCCTTCATGAATGTGAAGGTATTTTGAAGGAAAAAATACTTGCAATGCAGATTTGAAGAATGTATCTTGAGTTCTTAACAAATGGGTGAAAGAGTTGTATGAGATGCAATGTAAATGTTACTAAATCTAGATAAGATTTGAATTTTGTGTTATTTGTAGCATTGAAGTAGTTGCAGGCATCAATATTGAAAGGTATTTCCCACTTTCATGTGACTTCATTTACATGAAAGGAAGTTTAATGAAAGGTTCCCTGTCAAATGGTTTCCAGCATTAAATAGGAGAATGATTTAATTCATTTTAACATACTTTGTGAGAGAAAGGTTTAGAAAAAGTGTTTTTACATTTTGAAGTATGTTTGAATATCTAAACTGGTAGAAAAAATTCCAAATCTATTGCAATTAATGAATTCTGAAAGTAATTTGGGTGATTGAGTTTTAAGTTTGTGAGAAATGTCAGTTTTCCCTTCACTTGGTATGTAGTCCATGGATAAGAATTCTAGATCTATTTCTACCAAGAGATGTATGCCATTAAGTTTCAATGGAATTCATGGTTTCCCAAACCCTATGTCATATAATCTCGAAAAATATTTCTCTAAGTTTAGAGGGAACCATGAAAATTTAGCCAGCCACCATATTGAATTGTTCAATGATTTGATGGGTGACTTTGAAATTGCTCATGAAGATGTGCATATGAAGTTGTTTATTTACAGTTTGGAAGGTGATGCTAGGGATTGGTTTTACTTTTAGCTGACAGGTTCAATTTCATCTTTGGATGAATTACTTTTATCTTTCATGAAGCAATTTGAGGAAAGAATAATCATATCTAATTATTTTGATAAGTTCTTGAAAATTCAAATTGGGAATAGTGAGTTAGTTCTTGAATTTAATATCAAATTTGCAAAAGTTTTGATTAAGATTCTTGAATGTTATAAGTTGGATGATCAAGTGTGTTTAGTGGTTTATCTTGATATATTTGATAAAAAGATGAGTTACCTATTGAGAGATAAAGAGCCTAATACTTTACATCAAGCATTCATGATGGCAATAAAGATTGAAAACAACATATAAAAATGGATTAAGCTAGAGTCACTTCTCTATGAATGTTTTCCGACAAGATGAGGTTCAAAGAAGAAATCAATGTCATGTGGAATGTTCAAATTCATATCAGCAAGTAGGTACCCTTGCTATAGTAGATGGTTTGGTTGAAAATTTAGAATTAAAGATGTGTGTAGATGAAGTTTGTTGGTTTCAAGGAAGAGATGAGTCTATTCTTGCTTAATGTAATCCACATGTTTCCAGTATTACACTAGTGGATGATAGAGTTGATTCATTTTGACAAGTTATACATGCAAGATATAAGTTCAGTTATTCATTCTTCTATTGGTGATTCACTCTATGTTGAAAACATAACTGATCATAAAGTTGAAAGGTGTTCATCTGAATATGAGAATGAAGAAGTTGAAAGTGATGTGTCAAGTGATGAATGTGAAGTTGTTGATCTAATGTATTGTGAAGAAGCCTCATGTGAAGACAATGATGAGAATTGTTTCTCAAGTCGAGAAGAGGAAAGTGGTAGTACATATTCATCTTCATATGAATCGAATACTAATTGGGAAGAAGAATGCAAAGATGGAAGTAAACATTCATACGAATGTAAAGGTATGATTTCCTTTTTTAATTTGAAAGAGAAAATGCCTTTTTGTGTGTGCATTATACAAGTTAGTTAGCCAATGAAGAATTTGAAAGTGATTTTCCCTCAAGGTATGAAGATAAAGAAATGTTGAATCCAGTTAATGCTAATGAATTTGAATATGAAGACTTTAGTGAAGGGTTGTCAAGTGTTCTTACATTAGAAAATAAAGATCTAGCATTTAGTGAGGGGTTTAGGAATGAATCCCTATCTATCCAAATGGTTATCCTAAACAAGATAATGAAGAGAATGTTATTATGGACACTATATGTTTGGTAGAACAAATAGAAAGTGAATCTTCATATAGTTCTGATTTTTCCTCATACGATGAAAGTCTCCATGAAGATGAAATGAGTAATGGTTTTAAAGTGTATACTACCACTTTATATGATGAAGATCCTGATGATGATCAACCCAATTTTTTTTAAAATTTGCAAAGAGGGTCATTACATGGAATTATCAATCCTTTGTTTGAAGAGCACATAGAAGTTTCAGATTTAGTTGAGAATGCATTTGATGATGATACCTTGTCTTATTGTTATAAGAGATCAGATTGTTTTTCTTTTGAGTTTGACAGTGATTTTGAGGATGATGTTGTTACTCATAATATGGATAATGAGGTGTTTGACAAAGTTGATATTGAAAATTAGCATGCACCTTGTACTAAGATTTATGATGAATTCTCTAATATAATGACTAATCCATTTACTAACTTTCAATGATCATTTGAAGATTTTCGATTGGCTTTAGATTATGAAATTGATCACATGTATGAGTACAAATTTGATTCCTCATTTGAGTACCATCCAATTATACATAAGGATATACAATTTGAAGGTATGTGTGATGCCTTTCCCCAAGCTGAATATGATGCCTTCACATTCAAGAATGACAGTGTGCATCATTCATTTGATGAAGAGAATTTTCAGTTTGAGTCTAATATTTTTGAGCATGCTAATCGGAACTTGCATAATGAGCAAGTGGTTGAAAGTGAAGCTAGTTTTCATATGCATTATGCAAGTCAAGGTGTAGATTCAATTCTGCCAAGTGACATGATTCACGATGCTAATCTAAGTGGTGAGACTGAAAAGAATAATGTTTCTAGCCTACCTCATGTACATTTAGATGAAAATCAGATATATGATAGAGGTAGAAGTTTTTTTTGAAGTTCGGTGGCCCAAGCCCATTATTTGTACATAGTAAGAGTACTTGTTTCCCTACTTTCAATAAAGTTGTTCGAGAGAAGTTTTTGTTGTTTTGACAATGGTCTACTTATTCAAAATATTTTAATCCTTGGCATACCTACAAGGAACATGCATCCCCAAATAGAGCAATTATTGGGACTCAAAATCGAAGCCCCAATTTTAATTACCATTGAAGATATCAAGCCCTATAAATGCTTTTTAATCCATGCGTACCTAGTTGTACATGTGAAGCCTAAGAGGTGTCTAATGTTTCTAACACCTTGAATTCATTGTATCTATGTGTTCTATGAAGTTAAATTGACATTCAGAGTCATTCTATGAAGTCTTATTTTGAGAAATTGTGAATTCTACATTTTCCCATAAGTGTAAAACAATGACATGAGCCCATATTTGTAACTGAATATCTTGCACCCAGTAATGTTTAATGACTCAATACTTTCAGAGTGTTTAGTATCCATACTAGAAAACCTATGTTTTATATTTTGAGTCATTTCAAATCAATTTGATTAGGTTTTAAATCCCTCAAAGTTGGTCATTTACTGATATGATGCTGATGTGAATTATTCTAAATTCTGTGACCTATTTGACTTGTTATATTTTTGACCTAGTTGGCTGAAATGAGAAAATTCCTTTCACGTTGCATTTTAGATTTAAAAAATTTTCTATGTTTCAATTTTGAGCTTATGACAGATCCATTTGATCAATTTTTGAATGCGATTCCAAATGAATTTTTTTAACTTTTTACTAGTGTCAAGAAATGCAAATTGGTTGATACCTCTTTTCATGAGGTCATAACTCTAAATCCATGATAGATGATATTAAATGGATTGTACCACTATGTTATACTCTAAAAATACTTTGAGTGTGTGAATTTTCAACTCTTGACAAATCCATTTGGACACTTTTCTAGGTCAATTCCATTTGTAAAAAATGCTTTTCTTTCAGTGTTTCTAGTCTACAAATTTGAGTAGCCCACTTGAACCAATCAGCATTTTTTCCCAACTATTTGTCATAATTCCTAATTATAGATTCATATTTTCCTCATGATACTAAACTAATTCCCCAATTTTTGTCTCCTCGAGTATTAGTTCACCCAGTTATTGAAGCCAATTGTGTTTTGTTGTTTTTTGACATGTTTATGTCTAGGTGATTTTAAGTGAGCAACTTTACTAGTCAATATCTTTTGTCTGAGAAATCATCAAGAGACAAGATTCAATAGGGTACAAGAGTGTAGAATAGAGAATCAATGTGTCTAATTTTAGAGCCTAGTTATCTATTTGGGTCAATTTTTAAAGATAGCCGACAGACCCTATTAGCTAAAAATCACAAGTTTGCAGATTAATGATGAAATGAGTTTTAATGGTAGAGCATTGATCAAATTTGAATCCAGTTAACTTATTTGTTTTGAAATAAATTTTTTTTAGGTGGACCTACTTTGTGTTGGCATTAAGTTATTATTTTCATTAGTGACAACACTTATTTGTATCATTATAGCTACCAAGCTCATCACTCAGTCTACAATATATATTGAGCATTCAGTGGTTACCTTGTACATTCATCACTTAAGTAGTTTACACCAAGCCTCGCAGTTCACACCGAGCATTCTAGTGTTAACCGAGTTGAGTGTAGCTACCGAGTGAATGTGCAATCCAACAGTGTCTCCCGAGTTTATAGTGTTCACCTAGCTTCACAGTGTTTACCGAGTGATGAAAGCATAGTGCTTACCGAGTGATGGAAGTACAATGTCTACCAAGTGATGCAAGCACAATGTTTATTGAGTAATGAAAGTATAATTTTTATCGAGTGAAAGCAAGGTAAAAGAAGGATTCAATTTTTACCAAGTGATACTATATCTACCAAGTCTCCAATGGTTATTGAGTTGAGAACTATGTCAGGTAATTATACGGACCAAGCCTTCACTTCTACTAAGTGCATGACGATGCCGAGTAATGCAGTGGATGTCGAGTATTAGAAGGTCACCAAGTTAGTTCAGTGAACCTGAGTTATTTACTATTGAGCTGACTCAGTAATGTTTTGTTCACTTGTGTTTTGGCCGACCTTGCAATTATAGTTATTGGGATGGTATATATGTAATGTATTATATCATTTACAATATGGAGATGTATTAAAAAAAAAGGACATGTAATGTTTAGAGAAGTGTAAATGCGAATCAACAGAAGAGTAGAATATTCAGCAAGGTCTACAAGGAGTAGTAATGATTCATCAGTCACAAGAGGTGATATATACTTCAAGGATCCAATTATAAAATCAATTTTGTAAGTAGATCCACTATTTAATCCTAACAGGTGAATCAGTTTCGTAAATCCTTTAACAGGGTAGACTTAATAGTCTTTGCATAAATCTCCTAAAAGAGTGCATACTTCAGTGTATGTTTGTAAATCCTCTAACAAGGTGGACCTAGCAGTCCTTTGTGCTCCTAATAGGGTAGATCATCGAAAATCGTCAATGCAAGCCTTAATAGGCCAACTTCATGTTGCAGTAACAAAGTTTTGTGGGTATCATCCTCACCCCAGTTTTACTTTCTATTTGGAAGGTTTCTGGGTCACCAAATCACTGTGTACATGTGTTATGGATGTTTGATTTCTCATATATGCAGTAGAGTAGATGAATGAATGGTGAATAGTTAAATTTCTAAATTGTTCAAAGTTTTGAAGTTATTGATTCACCCTTCCCCTCTTAGTAACCTATCCTATCTTGAATATTTCCAACAATTAGTATCGGAGCATTTCTCTTCTCAGGACAAAGCTTGATAGCTTGAGCAAAGATCAAGGACAATAGAGATATTCAGACTTGACAAAGCTATTGAAAATGAAAAGCTAGATTTAGAAATGGCCACGACTCAACTCAAAGAAGTAAAGGAGCATCTTTCTCAATCCCTAAAGAGAAGGAATGAACTTTCAAGACAAATGAATGATCATCAGTATATTGAAGAAAAGATTGAAGACCTTTTACCATTAAGTAGTTCAGATGAAGCTAATGATTCTATTAAGGAACTCCTAGCAAAGAATGGTTCTCTGCAAGAAGAAGTAAGAAAGCCTAAAAGAGAACAAGAAATTCAATCAATCAGGCTATGTGAAATCTTGGAATAGATAGACAAGGCAAATGAAGACTTAGAGGCAAGAAATAATCAATCCCTTTAGCATGAAGATCTTGTAAATCAACTATCTAATGCAAATGAAGAAATTATGAATCTAAGATCTGAAAATGAAAGCTTGAGGAATGATCTGATCACTGAAAGACAAATCAATGAAAGCTTAAAAAATGACTTGAGATTTGAAAGACAAATCAATAAAAGTTTGGGAAATGACTTGATCATTGAAATGAAAATCAATGAGAGAATGATGAAATCTCAAGCAGACATGACTCAATTAAATCAAAAAAGTGAACAAAATCTTCATAAACAAAAAGGCATCGCTGGACTTGGTTACAAGGAAGAAGGTGAAACCTCCAAACAAGGTGCCCAAAGGAATCCAAGACCTACTTGCAATCACTGTGGTAAGCTAGGTCACACATCAAACAAGTGTTGGAGTAATGGAAAAGGTAAATTCAATGGTAAATGCTACAATTGCAGTCAAAATAGTCATAAAGCTAATGAATGGAAAGAAAAACCAAAATTTGAAGACAATTGTCACAAGTGCAAGAAGCATGGTCACAAGGCATTCCAATGCAAATCCAAATCATTCAACCTAGATGAACAACTTGTTAAAGAAATCTTTGGATGGGATTACAATACCTGGTGTACATGTCATTATTGTTGAGAATATGGACACATTGGTAAAGACTGCTCAAGGCATCACTTGAGGAAAAGAGACACAATACTAAGATTTTATACGTACACTAAACTCGGTCATATAGCTAAAAATTCCATGAATATAGGAAGAGTTGAAGATGAAAAGAAAGCTAAAGCTGAAAACATTTGAAAGAAAATGAGGCATCAATGGATTCCAAAATCTACTGAGCAAGATAGTTCAAGTGATGGAAATGTCACTCAAGAAGTGGGTGACTCCATCATTTCCAATTAGATTCATAAAGGATCTGGAACTATATCATCAAGCTATATCCAAAATAGTTCCAAACGCAAGAAAGAAAAATGATCAAATTAGTATTCCAAATACACATCTTTCTCCTAGTTACATCTACCAAGGAAAGTGGGTTGAAGACCTTACCGAACTAGGTTGGAAGTAACTAAAAGTTTTTGTTCAACCACCTAGTTGCAAGCTTCTACTGAGAAAATGAATGATAGACTATCAAACACTATGTCATCTTAGCTACCTTCGTACAAACATTTATGGAAAAATTTTCTTTAAAAAGGGTAGAATTCAATTTCATTCTTCATCGCAATTTCAGAGCTAAGAAATTTCCAGTGATTCCAAAAAAAATTCCAAGTGACTACAAGCGATTTCAAGTGATTTTTTTTAAAAAGAAGAAAATCTGTTCAAAATTTTCTTATACTTACCAAGCAGCAATGGCATCTGGGAGTAGCAGCAGCACCAAGGCAAAAAGATGTTCAAAAATGCTAGTCAAAGGTGTGGAGTGGAAGGTTCCAAATTTCAAGCTAGCTTTAGCAATCACAGAATCACTCGACCCAAATGGAGCTCAATTGGAAATTTCACCTAAGATACTTCTTATCAATGATATTTGCACTCATTTTAGATGTTTTATTCAAGAAATTGGAAACCTAGAAATGGACAATGCCCTAGGAGAAATGAGTGTAGATGGTTCTTTGAAACCCAAATACAAGCATCTTGAAACCAAAGGCTTGACTCATATCTTGCATATGCCAAGAAAATTCCAAACCAAGTGGATTAGGTATATTTTGAGTTAGGTGCATAATGGACAACTATGGTTAGAGCAGCCAGTGTTAATCACAAAGAAGATCATTCACAAAATCACGGGTCTCCCTATGCTAAACAAAG
Source organism: Cupressus sempervirens (assembly GCA_028749045.1). Classification (NCBI taxonomy): domain Eukaryota; kingdom Viridiplantae; phylum Streptophyta; class Pinopsida; order Cupressales; family Cupressaceae; genus Cupressus; species Cupressus sempervirens. The sequence goes on along the minus strand of CM053792.1, from coordinate 677,349,465 downwards.
TGAAGGTTACCAAAACCCTAGGATGGGATGAGTTGTACAAGGTAACCCTAGCCAAATGGGATGGTAGAGGTTTGAAGGTTAACACTGTATCAGATGTTGAACTAAGATTTGGTATTCATGGCATTACCTACAAAATCTATAGCTCTAGTCGACTGAAAAGTGTACCTTGTGAGGCTATGGATTTAGCCTTCAAAATTGTAAAGAAGAACCTTGAATTTGACCTATCTGAATTACTGTTGAAATAATTAAACAAGAATATGGAGAGTATAAGGACTTCAAAGAATAATCCTTGCAAATTCGACTCTCTATTGATTTGTTTATTTTTCTATATTGAAAAATTCTTTCCATCAAAAGGAATAGTTGTATGGAGAAAATACATTCCAATTTTGTATCAGATAAATGAGTTTGTCGAAGAAATGGGTGAAAATTTTGATAGCATCATGGATAATTATTTTGAAGATTTCAAGAAAAGGATGAACAATAGGTTCTAAATTCCACCAAAATTGGTTGAAGATTTCAAAGATGATGTATGCTTTATGGTTGACTATGATAAGGTATACATTTAGGTAGTCAGACCCTGAGTTGCATGGGTGAAACCTCTTCTTTATGAGGTAAATATTGATGAAGCTAGGGACATTATAGAAGCACTGGTCAATGAGCCAGTAGACCCTAAGCAACCAATTTTAAAAACATATGATGAGGCAAAGGCCAGAATTGAACTTGAAATCAAGCTACCCTAGGCCATAAGCAAAGGCAAGAGGAAGATAGCCAAATTAAAAACTACAACAAGTTCTCTTATGCTTACTAAGGGAAAAGGTGAGGATGAAGAAGGTGATGAAGAAGAACAAGGAGAAGAAGAAAAAGAATATGAATTTGAAGAGGAACAATCAAAGAAGAAAGGTAAGGTAATTATTACCAAACCTAAGAAAAAGCCTACTACAGTATTCTCCAAAAGAACCAGAAAAGGAAAACAAGAACCTTTACTGGTCAGGCCCCCACCCACATTCGAGAAAAGATTTAAAAAATTTGAAGAGGGAGTTGGCATCACAAATTTCAAGGCATTGAAATTTGAAACAAGAACTAATGCTGAGAAAATGCAGATTGAGGAACTAGTACTCAATAAAATGGGTAAATGGAAATACTCCCCAAACCAGCTTGCCTCTCAAATCTCCAAAGAAATTTTGGAGAGATTGCAATTAAGATGGGAGTTAGCCACCCAAATGGCTAAAGACATATATGAGAAATCTCTAAGAAATCTTCTACTGAGTCTCACTGGAGCAAAAATAAAGGCTATAATGAAGAAACATGAAGGTAAAATGATTATTAGATTTCACACATGTTTGATTTTAATTAAAGGCATTGAGCATGTTGTAAATGATGCAAAAAACATGTGGAAGAACATATATCATCTGCAAAAGCCCAGTAAAGATCCAATTGAGATCAAGGATGATGATAGCAGTGACGCTGATGATTTTGATAGCACTCCATCCATCACAGTTACTCTAGGAGAGCTGCATGCACTTATGGAAGAAAAAGAGGAAGAAGACAAGGAGGAAGAAGCAAATGAGGAAGAAGAAGATCCAGTCAAAATTGCAGTAGAAGTGATTCTGTCCCTTCCTCACTCTCCACCAAAGACTATTACATTCACTATGGAGATAAGTTCTTCAAGTGAGATTTTGAGCACAATTGCCACATCAATTGCTCAATTTTCACTGGCCTCCTCCCAGTTCTAGGTATCTAAAACAAATGTGCCAAGCACTTCATCTACTAAGCTGACTATTACTTCTTCAGCTACTGAGCCAGCCTCCTCAGCTCCTTCATCAACAATAAGTGTACCAGTAAGTTCCACAATTTTGTTTTCATCAATTCCAACAAGTTCTATAGTTTTTTCAGCATTATCTGCATCTACTTTAAATCCAATTAGTTCAGATACTTCTATACCGAGTGTATCATCATTTTTGGGAAGTATTCCAATTTTTGATCTACTTAATACTTCTATTGGTAGTCAATCCTCAAGTCCTATCCCAAATTTTACTACTAGCCCTTCCATCTCCACTATTGTGTCTATTCCTAAGGTCAAACTAGTCATCACAGAAGTCAAACAAAAGCATCCATTAAGACTTCTAATCACTGGAAAGGAAATTGCAGAAGGTATTGACTTAGTCACAGAGATAGTAATTCCAAAGATTGACTATGAAAATGCTACCATTGAAGAGATGAGGTTAGCTAGTCAACTAATAGAGATGAAAGCTATGTAGAATCAGTTAAGGTTTGAAATGGATAAGGAATACAAAATAACTGAGAATGCCAAAAATATAATTATAGATGCTATAGGTGTTGAAGTAGATTCTACTCAACATATTTTGATTCAATTAGAAGAGGCTAAAAATTCAATTAGGATTCTTCCAGACAAGAAAAACTTATTGAGAAAGCTAAAAAGAAAATTGATAATAAGGTGCTAGGGCATATTGCTCAAAAGATAGCAATAAAGCAAGTTGAATTGTCAACATTTTTGCAAAATTTTTAAAATTCTTTTAATAATGTAGCATCACTTTTTGCTAAACTGTGTGATGTTTCTAGCTTTACCAAAGAAATAAAGGATAAGTTAAATAAGATTGACATTGATATGCAATCAAGTGCCTCTAAGCTAAAGGTGGACTCCTCCTCCACAACCTCCCATCACACCAAGATCAGATATTTGGCAGATGTTCAAGAAGAATTATTGAGAGAGGAAGCTAGGATCTGGTCACAACTCATACACATCCAGAACATGATCTTTCCTATCATGGACACAATGAAAAAACATATTGTAAATTGCAAAACATTGCTCCAAGATCATAACTTCTCAGTGGCTGATCACTTGATCCAATTATCAGAAAAAGTTCAAATTGCTCTCTCCACCTGTCAAATTTTGCGTCAAACTTGGGATAGTACTTTTGCAACCATTCTAAAGGTACACCAAGAATTTCTATCTCACTTTGGTGTAACAATATAAATTGTATATATGCAATCCTTTGGCATTATTGTCAAAAAGGGGGAGAGATTCAGAGATTTAGCATAATAAATAAGGAGAGGTATCACTATAAGTGATAGGGGGAGTTAGCACACAATAAATTTTGCATGTGTACATAAGTATATTTGTATATGTAGTAGTTCTACAAAGATCAATTTTGAAAAAAACCTAAATTCATTCAGTCAGGCTGTGTACATATGTTTTGGCTTATAAGTGTTTTTGTCACTAATTACAAAGGGGGAGATTGTTGGCATTAAGTTATTATTTCCATTAGTGATGACACTTATCTATATTAGTATAGCTACCGAGCTCATCACTCAGTCTACAATGTATACCGAGCATTCAGTGGTTACCTTGTACATTCATCACTTAAGCAATTTACACTGAGCCTCATAATTCACACTGAGAATTCTAGTGTTAACTAAGCTAAGTATAGCTACCAAGTGAATGTGAAATCCAGTAGTGTCTACCAAGTTTACAGTGTTCACCTAGCTTTGCAGTGTTTATAGAGTGATGAAAGAACAGTGCCTACCGAGTGATGGAAGCACAGTATCTATCGAGTGATGAAAGCACAATGTTTGCTAAGTAATGAAAGTATAATGTTTACTGAGTGAAAGCAAGGTAAATGAAGGATTCCATTTTTACTAGGTGATACTATATCTATTGAGTCTCCAATGGTTACCGAGTTCAGAAATACATTAGGTGATTAGTATGGACTGAGCCTTCACTTCTACTGAGTGCATGAAAATGCTGAGTAATGTAGTGGATGTTGAGTATCAAAAGGTCACCGAGTCAGTTTAGTGAACCCGAGTTATTTACTATTGAGCCGACTCAGTAATATTTTTTTCACTTGTATTTTGGCTAAACTTGCAATTATAGTTATTGGGATGGTATATATGTAACAAATTATATCATTTACAATATGGAGATGTATAAAAAAAGAAGGACATGTAATGGTTAGAGAAGTGTAAATGTGAATTAGTAGAAGAGTAGAATATTTAGCAAGGTCTACAAGGATCAGAAATGATTCATCAGTCACAAGAGGTGATATATACTTCAAGGATCCAATTAGAAAATCAAGTTTATAAGTAGATCCACTATTTCATCCTAACAAGTGAATCAGTTTTGTAAATCCTTTAACAGGGTAGACTTAATAGTCTTTGTATAAATCTCCTAATTGAGTGCATACTTTAGTGTATGTTTGTAAATCCTCTAACAAGGTGGACCTAGCAGTCCTTTGTGCTCCTAATAGGGAAAATCACCAAAAGTGGTCAATCTAAGCCTTAATAGGCCAACTTCATAATATAGTAACAAAGTTTTGTGGGTATCATCCCCACCCCAATTTTACTTTCTATTTGGAAGGTTTCTAGGTCACCAAATCATTGTGTACATCTGTTATGGATATTTGATTTCTCATTTATGCAATAGATTAGGTGAATGAATGGTGAATAGTTAAATTGCTGAATTTTTCAAAGTTTTGAAGTTACTGATTCACCACTCCCCTCTCAGTAACCTATCATATCTTTAATATTTCCAACACTTTGGGGCCTAACTAATTTCATCTAATTGCATAGATATGGACCTAGGATTAGAGGAGTTTTTAAAGGGGTAATGTTACAATGTTTTAAGTCATTATACAATGTGCAATATACATATAGCATTTTAACTCTATTTGAAAGTAAGGGACCAATTTATGGTGGAGATTAGAAAGCTCCAAGATTATAGGGGAGGAAGGCATTGAAATGAAGAAGCTAGTCATGTCTTGCATATTTAGGGGTAGTTGAATTTATTTATGTCATCTCCATAGCTTGGGCAAGATTTTGTACAACATGGCGACATGGTAATTAGCATATTGGCAATGGTCACTTTAAAGATTTATTTATAATATGAGTAGTTTCATAGCCCAAAGACTAATGGAGCCATCAAATTAACTTTTTTTGGAAAAACATTTATGTTGCTTCCGTGGTATACTATGTTGGTAGGGTCCTTTATGTGAAAATTAGAAGGAAAAATACAAGTTTCCCAAGGATTGTAAAATACACAATCTGATCTTTCATTATCAAAAATGGAAAAGTAGGGGAGGCAATCCAAAAGGAATTCGTGACATGCAAAAGGCATATCTCCCTTCCATTACTTGTGCTAAGGTGTAAATAATAAAGTATTTGAACATGCCTTGCCATCCTTATGCCAGTTGAGGTGACATCCAAGCATGCTATAGCTGTCCTAAGTAAGAATGCATAAATTCAATCAGAACAGAACCAAAGAGTATATAACCAATGGCAATAATACTTCCAGTTTTAAGTTGCATATAACTTGAGAAGGTAGGGCATTGAAAACATACTAGAGAAGCCGCTGGTTGAAGCAACAGTTAGCCAAGAAGATTAAAAGTGTAAGAAGATTAAAAGGGTAGTCGACACAATGAATAGAGATGTTAGGTATTGAAAGGAGTTGATAAAATAGAGGAAAGCTTCTAATTAAGATGTGCAGGTCAGAAGAGAAATCCACATTGAGGGAAGACCATTGAGCCCATACAAAGCAATTAAAGTATCTCATGGCATAAATACTGCCATAGCTTAGGAGGAACACCCACATCCAATAAAGAAGCCATAGGGGTATTCACGGTAGGGGATCCAAAGGCACAATCCTTGGAGGAGAAGCAAAAGATGTTTAGGATTTTAAGGAGCATGAATATCAAAAATGAAAGTGGGCTGGATACCCTAACTCCACCATTAGCTAACATGGATGGATTCCTGTCCATTGAAATGAGAGGTAACTTTGGAGCTAGGCTTTTGGATTTGCATGATGTAGATGACAACGAATTTCTTTTTGAGCATATACTGGTAGAAGCTTTTGAAGCATCACCCTTCATGCCTATTAATGAAAGAGGTTTGGAGAATAGTTCTGATGCTGGTAGTAGCTCCAAAAAAGTAGCTCATGGGCTAGATGGATATAAACTCTTTCAGGTCATCTTGAATGGATAGAGAAGTCAATGGGAAAGAAGGAAACCTAGCAAAAAATTAGAGTTGTGATATGAAAAAGGCCCTGAAACAAAAAGGATTTGGATGCAAAAATGATAAGGTCATGGATGCTAGCTTAATATATGATTCTCAAGTGTGAATTAATCTTTAAATGAAGGATGATCACACAGTGGTAGATCTGCAGTACCAGGAGAAGTTTTATATGTTTTTAAATACTCAAATACACATCATGTCTATTGTCTTAAAGGCATGCGCTTTTGAAGCACCAACAATTGATGAGGGGCCCAATGGGCTAGCCAAACGTGGATGACTATTGGATGAATGGTGCCAAATAAATTTTGAAGTAGAATGCAAGTTGTGGTTTTTGAGAAGCAAGTTGAGGTTGCAAGAAAAGTTAGAAATGGTGCCAGAAAAGTTGAAGTTTCCTATGGTCATCATGTTGCCACCACAAAATGGGAGGGTCTTTCCAGTAGTGACCTACATGGATGCAGACGATGAACCAAAATTTGACAAGTGGCAGCTAGGCAATGTGTATAGAATGACTCAACGATGATGTGGATTTCTAGACCCACCACAAGGTACCACGTGGCACAAATTTTAAGGAATATTGTGACATGACAAATTGAGATCTCATGAGCATGGGATGGTGACATGTGGCACATCTAATGGTGGTTGCCATATCACTAAGGTAAATATGCACGACTGTTAACATGGTGACATCACCACCCAATAAAAAGTACACACGTGGCAATGAGTTGGCAGGGCATATGCACTGAGTTGTGGTGCCAAAAAGGTGACAAGGAAAATTTTTTTTCCTATTTTAAAAGGTGTGTATGTGCTATAGCGCATACGCGCTTTTTAAAAATAAAAAGTATATATGATGGGCTACAAACCAGTAGCCCATCATTTTCATCAGTATTTTCTTCTACTCCTACAACGAGCAGCGCGTATGCGAGTTGAAGACTCAACATTTGCACCACCATTTGCCAAAATGCCTCCTCGTCAATGAAATCCAAGACCACAAGCGCACCCACGATGATGCCATAAGTGATATAAACCTAACTTTGCATTGTTTGATATATTTTTCATATTGTTTTGTAAGTTTTTTATATTCTTTTGTAGGGTTTTTACAAATTTCATTTAGATTTGTTTATTTATTTGAATTTCAATTGATTTTTTATCAGGAAATGTTCATAATCAACCAAAAAATCCACAAGAACATCAAAACCCTCAAAAACCCCAAAACCAAAACCCTCCTCAAGAAGAAGAGCAAATGACACAACCCAAACCAATTGCAAGACCTCCACAAACCACACAAGAAAATATAAGAAATGAAATAGAGAGAGGCAAAATTGAATTAGAAGGAATCATTGCTCGGTTAAAAGAATCCGAGCAAACCAATCCAATGAGGGCTTAATTGGCATCATCCCTCGAATCCATTAACACTCACATAGCCTTAGTTAGTGGTCAGTTAGATATTTGGTGGGCTAAGAGGGATGAACAAAAAGGATTTTATGCAAATAAATTGTCATATGAAGATGTTAGAAAAAAGGAAATACCAAAACATAGTATATGTGCATTATTTAGAAAACTCGGTGAGCAAAATACTATTAGAGAGGGTACTAAACAATTCCCCATCCATTGGTGCATACATGATGCTATTAGAAATAATTTTTGGGATAGATGGTGGATGGTTTTTGATGCCCCTCCTTGCAACAATCACGAGGTCCCCATGTATTTTTTAAAGAAATTATATTGTGAGTTTGTCCTTGGGGAGATCCCCAATTATTTTGATATGTTAGACTCCCAGGGTAGAGATGGGGGGTCATCATTTGAGAGGCCAAGAGCACGTCATGACCCTAATGTAGTTAGGGTAGCCGTGGTCCATCCACAGCGTGAGCATATGATTATTCCTTCAGTTGTGAAGGAACATGTAGAGGCCAACACTCTAGGGACCATTAATGCTTTGACACAAAACCTCATCCATTCCATGAGCCCATTAGTTGAGGGGGAGCCTTCTATACATCGTGGTCACATGTGCACTTCATGCGGATCCCTATGCACATTTGGCATCATGTCGGAGATGGTGCAAATGATGGGTTTTTCACTGATCAGTTCTTGAACGAGACATTTTGCATTCACACACAGGTAAATTACTAATTTGATCACATTTCATACGTATAGTGAATGATTAATTAATTAGGATTTATTGACATTGTTCAAAATTTAGGGTCAAAGTGTTCCTGGGCCTAGCAGCGATCCTCTAGGCCCATTTTTTGTCCCTTCGACGAGTCCTGAGGTATGTATCAATTTAATCATTTTAATTAATACATATATTTATTACGTAATCATATTAAGGATTAACCAAAAAAAAATGCATGTGCATCAGTTCTCCACAGGACCCTCAACCTTTACCACAGTCACAGAGCAAAGACATCATACTAGCTTCACATAGGTACAGTTGTTTCATGTTAATTTAATTCATTTGATTATATTTATTCCATGTTTCATGTTAGATATAACGTGTATTGTATGACATGCAACTCATGATGTCGGATACACCTCCTCATCTGCAATAGTCTGTTGATAGTGGAGTGGCCGCAGCTGTGGCTAGCTCACAGCCACTAATGGAGGTATGAAAGAATTTTCTTCATTTTAGTTTTTTTTTATAATAATTAATCTCAAAATTTCTAATGTTATTTATAAGTGATTATATTTATTGAATTTTTCTAGGGTCTTGTCACGCTTGATCATCCATGAGCATTTGAGGTGGACTTACAGAGTGACTATTTGTTGGTGGTAAGAAAATAATTGTTTTTGTGAGTACATATATTTGATTTCAATGTATAATAAATATTGATTCATATCTACTTTCTTTGTATCAGTTGGACCTAGAGAAGAGCCTCAACAAGAGGTTAAGTGAGCATGTCAGGAGGGCCCCTTCATCTCCACTGTCTCCCTCCATACGATGGCAGAGGATGTCGAGAGACTTGTTTGCTTCCCCTCGTGGGAAGGAAAAGATGTAGTTGAGATATTTGATACACATATATATAGAGAGAGAGAGACTTTTTTCCTTCCCCATGTATATATATAGGCATCTGAGAGACATATTCGATACACATTTGATGTACATATGACATTCTATATTTGATGTATGACATTATTGGTTAATATATGATATGTTTGTTCATATATGACATTATTGGTTATCATAATATATTATGTGTTTGTTAATGTATATGACATTATTGGTTATCATTTTATATTATATGTTTGTTCATGTATGACGTTAAATTAGATGTGTTCGTGTATGACATTAAATTAGATATGTGCATGTATTAAATTAAATTCAATTGCTAGAGAGTTGCCATTATGTCTAACAATTAGTAGATGTTCTTTTTTGCTTTATTAGTATTTCTCAAAAACTACAAGGAATTTGTTTCTGGTGAATAGTTTTGAGATAATGGGTGTTGCACACATTGCATAATATTGTTATTTTATTATATAATGTTGTACCTAGATGGGCGTGCAACATGTAAATATTTCCATGGAATATTCTTCATGAGTTGTATTGTAACATTGTGATAATATTTGATGTAATTATTTAATACTGGGGAAAAGAATTAAATGCCCAATATTAAATGTGGGGTCAGTGGGTTAGGTAGCACATGGTTTTAGCACATGTTTTATGTAATACCACTTGGTGGTTTTGTGAGACTTGCTACTATATAAGCAACCACAAGGGTAGTTGTTGTAGAGAGAGAGAGAGAGTGACAAGGAGAAGACAAAAGGCAAGAGTCAAGCAGGACAAAGCTTGACAGGTTAGCCAAGGGAGCATTTGTGAAGGTTGAAAGCATGACATGGGATGTATGGATTCATGCTTGTTCACATAGTTTGCTCGGTTGTGGCTATGGCCATGAAGGCTTCCATGGTTGTATGGCAATGGTATTTTTTGGCTGAATAATACATGGTGATGGATGCTTTTGGAGGCTGGGTTTTTCCCTCAATGAGGGTTTCCCAGGGTATATCTTGTGTCACATTTTGTGGGTATGTTGTCTATTCTCTTGCATGTGGATTTTAATTTTGTGTTTATTTTAGATTTATTATGGGTTATATGAAAATGGTTATATTCTTTATTGCCAAGTTTCTTTACAAGTGGTATCAGAGCTATGGTTTTATTATTGTAACCCTAGATTGAATCCATGGGAATGCATTAGAGGATAAAAGAAAAGGGCAAGATATATGAATGATTTATTGTAGATCTGAGGGTTTTGGATTTTCTGTTATGATGGGATGTTAAAATATTTGGGCATATGAAATTGTTGGACAAAAATATTTTTTTTCGGATGTTTCATTTAAATGAGGGTTTTGGGGGGTAGCATGTAGAAATGACCTCCTGGGTAAAAACAGACCTCACCATTGGATCCGGGTCGACATTTCCATAAATTTTGATATATAATATGCCCTAGTTTGGCCATGTTTAGAGGAAATGAAAGAGTTTTTTGGTTTCAGCCCATGATGGCCGTCAAATTTAATCCCGTCAAAATTTTCGTCACTGGAAAAATTAAAAATGAAAAATCGTACTGAAAATGGTAAAAAGACTGTCTTAGTAAAATGGCCATAACTTTCTCTCAGAATATCGGATTTCAGAGTTCTTATAGGTGTTGGAAAGCTAATTTAGAGCACTACAAGATGGTGTAGGTTTGGTTCTATGATTTTAGAATTTTGTAAGGTTTTGAGAGCCCTAAAGTTAGATGTTCTTTATTTTGAGCACGAATTGGGGCATAACTTGGGCATACGGAGTCAAATTTTGGACTTCAAGTAGTCAACGGAAAGCTCTTGGAGATCTCTACACATTGGTTTAGATTTTTTGTAGGTTTGGCATGATTTATTTGTTGATATATTGATCTGAACAGTTTATAGGTATATTTTGACTATGGTAACATTGTGAGTTTATGGCATTGGAAATTTAAGATTTGATGCCATTGTATACTTAGTACATATTTCAGATTGGTCTCATGATGATATGGTTATCAGTGTTTGGTTTGGATATGCATGATGACTTGTTGGATCTACAAGTTGTGCAGTGTTGTAAGCGGTCTATACTTACAGGTTGCATTTATAGCTTGGTTATGGGTTGTCTTTGCCCATTGATCTTTCATTATTGATGCATATTCAGATTGGTGGCTTGGATTTGGGTTGTCTATGCCCTAAGTCACATGATTTTATCTTTATGTAGAAGGGATGAGATGTTGTTACCAGGTACAGTCATGGTGGAGGATTGTGGTTGACTATGCTAACAAGTTGGACATATTGAGAGCCAGATGCTCGGTTCATGGATGTGATCATGGTGTCATGGATTTTGGCATGACATGATTGTTTATACAGGTACATCCTTGATGTTTATTAGCTTGGATTTCTAATTTTGTTATGGTGGTATATCTTCTTGGTTGAGGATCATGGTTATTTAATTTCTTTTGAGGATCTCATGATGTGCACTTTGAGTTCTTTGATGGTTTGATGCCTTGGTTGATTCTCATGGTTAGAGGATGGGTTTTTCATCATGATGTCATGGATAGCTTGGATACATGGTTTAGTGGGAGCTTGTGATAGTGATGGGGTGATAGTGCATGATTAGTTCCTGGTTTGGTTTATATCTTCTTGGTTTGGAGAGGATGGATTTTATGATGCCATAGGTGACTTGGTACCACAGTTGAGTGGGAGTTTTTGGCATTGATATATTTATTGAGTGTTTGCAGATGTTGGAGGTTTGTCTTAGATCCTATTGCTACAGAAGCGTCTTTGACATTTGCATGGTGCACTTATTATCGTCATAATGTGTGAAGATGGTTAGATCTTGAGGACTCATGGAGTTCTTGGTTATCTTCATGGTATGTGGAGATGGTTTTTCCTGGTATGTGGAGATGATTTTCTTCATGGTGTGTGGAGATGGTTGCATCTTGAGGACTCACAGGGTTCTTGGCAAAGGTGTTGTTTATGCTTTTATTTGGCATGTTATCCTTGATATGAGGATGGTTTCATTATTATATCATGGTATACTCTTGATACATGTTTAGAGTTGTGAAATGTTATGGTGTGTTCATGTAGAGCATGTTATCTCTTTGGTTGATATGGTAAGATCATGTTGTCATGTTTATGTTCCTGAGGCCATGGTTGGAACTTTGACATTGATCTTGGTTTAGTTTCTTGGTATTGAGTACACTAATCATAAGCTGGATACTTCATGATATTGCTATGTTGCATTTGGAGTTGGCATGGATTGATTGGTTACAGGTGCTCATGGATACTTAGAGACAGTGGTGATGCTGATTTCTCTTGGATTAGAGAAGTATTTGTTGAGACGGTTGATGGTTTCAGCAGGAAGTCCGAGGGGCAGTCACTTGATATGGACTTGAGAGGAGATTGTTCTTAGATGAGTCTTGGTTGGAGACTTGGGTATCTTGATGAGCATTCTCATTCCCCACTCTTGGTCTACTCGGCGGTTTTCTACTTGATAGATATAGCCCGTTGTTTCTCTCAGTTGCATTATATTTATGCTTGTCTTTCATGGATATGGATCTTGAGCTATGGTACATGAGTTAGTTCTGGAGGGTTCATTTGAGAGATGGTTTAGCATTGGTTATCTCCATATGCATATGTTATTATGTTGGTTGAGTTTGGGAGATGGTTTTAGTTTGGGCATTTTCCTTGGATTAGGAATGGTTATTCCTTGGTTTAGGAATGGTTTTATGAGTTTGATCTTCTTGTGATAGGCTTACATCCATGATTAGTTATATGGTATGGTTTAGGTGTTGTTGATGCTTCTTGTTGGGGTTTTATGGAGGAGATCATACTTGCACAGTTTACATCTAGAGGTGTGTGTAGAAGGACATGATACAGGTTATGATTTCCATGGTTTCTCTAGTCTTGGTTATCTTCCTGGATGTTCATTTTTGCCTACATTGGATTCGAGATTGGTTAGAGATTGTGATCACTAGTTTGTGCTCATGTATGTCATGTGAGAGATGACATGATTATTTCTTTCTCTTTTCTTTGTTGGTTGTGGTGAACTTGGGAGAGCATTGGGGACTTGTTATAAGAGTTTTTTCTTGCGGGATATTGGATTATGTATTGTGGATGTCCTTGATACTACATGGATTCACTTCTTTGAGATGTTGTGAGTGGATTGGTTATAGATTTGACATTATCTTTTGCAATGGGAGCTTCTTGGTATATATGTGGCAGGTATTGCTCTTGAGGCTTGTGATTGCAGATTATAGATTGGATATGTCAATGATATGAGATTCACTTGTTATACCTTTTGAGGTATGGATAGTTGGATGGGTTTGGCACTTTGCTGTGGGTGTTGTTTCAGCTATGGATATTTTGACAACTACGGATATATGTGATTACCTTTGGATCAAGTTTTTTGTGCTTGGAATTTCAGTTGGTACAAGATTTTATGATCTTCTAATGTGATAGGTTGGGTGGCTTTCTCTTTGGATGACTTCTATGTATGTCTAGTGGGAGTGGCATAATAGGAGGTGAGATCATTAATTTTTGAGATGCTGGATACTTTGATTTTGTTGTGGGTACCAAGATGGAGCACTTGGTGTATTTTGATCCATGATGGTGGATGTGCTGGGAGGGATTGTTCCCTTGTTCATTTATGTGGCTACAGATTGACCCTATGCAATGTATACAACAAGTGAGAGATTTTTGAGATAATGGGTGTTGCACACATTGCATAATATTGTTATTTTATTATATAATGTTGTACCTAGATGGACATGCAACATGTAAAGATTCCCATGGAATATTCTTGATGAGTTGTATTGTAACATTGTGATAATATTTGATGTAATTATTTAATATTGGGGAAAAGAATTAAATGCCGAATATTAAATGTGGGGTCAGTGGGTTAGGTAGCACATGGTTTTAGCACATGTTTTATGTAATACCACTTGGTGGTTTTGTGAGACTTGCTACTATATAAGCAGCCACAAGGGTAGTTGTTGTAGAGAGAGAGAGAGAGTGACAAGGAGAAGACAAAAGGCAAGAGTCGAGCAGGACAAAGCTTGACAGGTTAGCCAAGGGAGCATTTGTGAAGGTTGAAAGCATGGCATGGGATGTGTGGATTCATGCTTGTTCACATAGTTTGCTCGGTTGTGGCTATGGCCATGAAGGCTTCCATGGTTGTATGGCAATGATATTTTTTTGCTGAATAATACATGGTGATGGATGCTTTTGGAGGCTGGGTTTTTCCCTCAATGAGGGTTTCCCAGTGTATATCATGTGTCACATTTTGTGGGTATGTTGTCTATTCTCTTGCATGTGGATTTTAATTCCGTGTTTATTTCAGATTTATTATGGGTTATGTGAAAACGGTTATATTCTTTATTGCCAAGTTTCCTTACAAATAGTTGTAAACAATTGTGATCATCAACTTCATGTACTCATGGCTTTGGCTGTGAACACTTGTAACTTTGGCTACAAGCATCCATGGCTTTGGCTATGTGCACTAGTGGCTTTGGCTGTGAGCATTTATGGCTTTGGTTGTAGGCACAATATAGCCTTGGCTATAGGTTGTCTTTCTTGCTGCATGTCAAAGTTACCTTCAAGAATATCATTAGTCTAAGATCATTACAATTAAAATACTATGATATAATACCTTGGAAATAATAGTCTTTAACCCATTACTTTATTTGTTAAAACATCATTATAGAATTAATTTATTTTAAATAATAGAAATAATCATAACAAATAGATAGAAATAAAAAATAATAATTTTATACAAAAAGTTTTAATTTATTTTAAATAATTAAATAATAGAAACATCATAGAATTAATAATTCAGTATAATCATAACAAATAGACACTAAACAATCCCAAATTCAAACATACGAAGGTCCAACTAGAATAATGACTTTAAATAACCAAATACCAAAGCCAAACAAAGGAAATGGGACTTTTACCTTTAATGAATAAATTGCATGAAGAAGGGTGGCTAGCTGTTTGGAAATCTACTTATTTTTCTTCTCTCCCTCTTGTCATTCAAGAGAACATGCAATGAAAGAAAAATATCATCACAATAAGAAAATATGAAAAATATTGTTCTAGCTTTAAAAAAATTGGAGACATCAAAACATAAAATCTAGATTCTAAACAAATCAAAAGATAAAATCTATGATTTAAACTAAATCTCATCACTTATGCATCATAACAATACGGTCCACCTTAGTCATGTGGATAGTCTTGGGGAAGAGGTTGCAACAATGTATTTGGATCTAGTTGATCACTCTTTCTCTCTCTCCCTCTCTCTGTATTCAATCTAATGAGCCAACTGGATCTGCTCGACATTTTAATGTCTCAAGTATTGCCTCGTTATCTGACTCGCAAACTTTCCAAAGATTCTTATTATGTGGTTTTCCACCATATTTTATCAAGTGTACATTTGATGTGACAACAATATTTGAATAATGAAGAATCTTCCTCTTTGTTTGCCAATCCTCGAATAACCACAAGTTAGGGTTCTTCATAGAATATCGTCTAAGCCATGTGCCGGTTACAACCACCGCACCGACATGGTACTCTAAAACTTCACCATCTATAACCGAGTGATCCAATTTTTGTTTGGCTTGAACACAATGACACAAATAATAATATTTCCCTTCTTCATTATCTTCAAGTGTAATAATAGCAAAAACATGGCCTATAGTGACAAATGTAAAAAATGCGGTCATTAATTCAAAAAATACTTGCGTAAAAGTTATAAAGTTACATAATAAAATTACAAAGATATATAAATATATATATTACCAGGTTGTACTAGATCAGACAAGTGGTCAAAGTCAATAGATGATTCCATCTATACCATTTCCAGTGCTTGTGGGGGACGATAGGTGTCAATTGGGTCCAAAACCTATATATCCCATTTGTCCACCCATTCAATCGACTCACAGTCATCTCAATTTTCCTCTGCACATGATGGACAATAGCATGCCATTTTTCGTGTGTGGATACTCCATGAACCTACATCAGAGCTTCTAAAAGAGTGCAACTCACTGGATCCTGTTAGTGTGCAACAATTCTGATATGGTGCAATGTTAGTATTATCTATCAACCAAAAAAATCTACAAACCATAGACTCACCTTTCTTACTTGGACCAATTGTAGCGTTACACCACTGGATGATGGATTTTGCATCTGTCAATATTGCTCCATCTTTGTACTTTAGTTCTTCACGAGTTAAGGCTCTTTTGATGCATGCTTTTGCACCATCATTCTCTCCCTTTCCATCACCAGCCTCTGTGAAATTCCACATGTATTGAATTCTACACAACTTGTGCATCCTGCTCAACCAATAGAAAATCCGTGCATTCTTGAATTGAGATGCACAATTGTCTGACCAAATAATGTGCTGATGATATGTGATGCTTTTGTTAGCCAAATCTCCATAAAATAGTTGAAAACAACCATGTACGAACTCTGTAGAATGTGATCGATTATCGCTGATGTAAAAATAGCACTCCCTCAAAATCTTCCTGTCATCCTCTATACTTGTAGGTGAATGCATGAATGTTATGTGAACAAATATGGAAACCTGTTGAGAAGTATAATACTTTGCTTGCACCTCATTTTGTGGTTGTAGTGTGTAGTTCTCTGCAAAATCTACAATGGAAATAATGGTATCCAGTGGAAACATATCCTTGCACAACTTGAATTGCAAATCTAGCCATCGAGCTCTATGGATATGCCTTGCATACTCATAAATAATGTTTTCACAAAAAATCTTTATGAACTCATAAATTGGAATCTTTTCAATGACTAAATCACATCTTTTACCATGTTTACCATATTTTAGAGCATATGTCACTATCTTAAATTTTTTGTAATCTACTATTTCATTTCCAATTGCATGTGTACTATCCATATGTTGACAAGTTGATAAAAGTTGCAATGAACCCCAAAATAAGCACGTACCATCCAAGCATGCTGTCTTGTAAAATTGTTGGTTGTCCCTTATTTCACATAAAATGTTGGATATGAATTCCCTTGAATATCTTGGTGGCTCATTTATGCCACAATCCTGCAAAACACAATGAGAATGCAAAATTACGCATATATGCCTAAAAATATCAAAATGGTTAGAAAATTCAATATGTATCCTACAACAACAAGTTGTGCGTGTGTGATTTATCTTCACATAAAAAGGTTTACTCATCTCAAAAAATCTTTGACTTATTCAAATTTGAGGATACATACCAATAAATTTTGCAAAAAATTGTGTCTGAGTTGTGTCCAAAAAATGTTTCGCATGTGGCTCGCGATTTTGGCTACCAATCCTCCTTCTTACAACATCTCTTTGATTAGGGAAAACACGTGTGTTATTTTTCCAAAAATATTCGATCAATGATTTCAAAGCTTCACTAATTTCTTTATCCTTTCGCGGTAGTCTACCGCTAAATGTCCATAACTCATTTTTTGTTGGATCTTCCAATCTCTCACACCTTA
This sequence comes from Cupressus sempervirens, assembly GCA_028749045.1. NCBI lineage: Eukaryota > Viridiplantae > Streptophyta > Pinopsida > Cupressales > Cupressaceae > Cupressus > Cupressus sempervirens. The sequence goes on along the minus strand of CM053792.1, from coordinate 677,331,960 downwards.
GCATGGCTCTCCTTAGAGTACCTCTACCAATTTTTAATGTTTTTCTTGTCTTTCTCATGAGTCAATCTTTCTTCATTTGGCTACTTACTATTGTCGATGTAAGTACTCATCTTGCGATATTACAATATTTGGTGTGTGATTCAGAACCCACTTTGTCATAAGCATTCATTAGATTCTTTACAATATTTTTTTCATTTGAATCATCCATCATTCTTAGCCCAAGAATCTTCATGATAGGACTAAATTTTAAATTTCTCATCATTTCAAAAAATAATTGGCATTGACCTATAATATTTAATTCATCAAAACATAATCTCCACATACGATTAACTTTTCTTTGACAAGTACGCTTGCTAATCTTGTCAGGTATTGATTTCAAAATGTTACTATCAATATCAATCAAATATTTTGGTCTTCTAAAAAAAATTCTAGAAGGTGTTATAATCTCTTCAATTCTCTCAACATTTTGAACATCAACATAAGGTTGATTGTATTGCATACCTTGAACCGAAGATGATGTGCCTTGGCAATAAGATGGAAAAGATGGAATATCACCTACTTGATGTATTGATGTTGTGCCTTCAACATGACATGATGGAGTGTGTATATCGTCGAATCTACAAATTGGTGTCTCTTCAACATGAGAGGACGATATGACTTAAACATTGGAAGATGGTGTAGTGGACGATATGACTTCAACATTAGAAGATGGTATAGCTTCACAATTCAATTGTCTTCTTGAGCGTAACAGTCTCATTTGTTCTCTTTGTCTTTCCAATTCTTCCTCTTTGTTTCTTGGTACCGGTGGTTCTTGATCCTCTTCAAAATTCAATTCTTCATTATTGCTTTGCAATTTTCTTTGCTCACGTAGTAATTTCATTTTATCTCTTTTAATTGCCAAATCTCTCTCCCTATCTTCATTTGTTTTATTTTTTGGTTTCGTCCTTGGCATGATGATGATTTCTACATGTCAAATTATTCAAACATTTGAATTACTCAAAATGTGTAAATTACAAATTATTCAAATACATATAAAAATTATAATTATTTGAATGAATACACAATATATATATATATAAAATAATTTGTCAAATTTCTAACCATTTCAAAATAACATTTCATTGAAACATACAAATTTCAATGAATTCACTATATAATAAACATGTCAAATTATAATCAAATTTGTATCTATATATCAACAAACAATATTTAAAATAGATTGCACTAACCTTTTCTATACAAGGAATATTCAAAAAGTCTTCAAATCATGTATCCAATGATTGAATTTGGTGTTTGCTAGCTTCCAAAAGTGTTTTCCACCTTGGAATAGTGTTTGTTAGCTTGAAATAGTGTTTGTCACCTTGAAAGAGTGTTTGTTGTGTTGAAACCCACAATTTCTGTCGGGATAACAGAGTGCAGAATAGAACAAAAGTAGAGAATGAATGAAATGGGCCCCAAACTTGCTTTTTGACTATTTTTAAGTGATTTCACATAGTGCGTACATGCTATAGCGCGTACGCAATATGTGAGAACGCATCACTCTCCACCCTCCCTACTCTCTCTCTCTCTCTCTCTACCTACTCTCTCTCTCTCTTCCTACTCTCTCTCCCCTCTCCCATCCCCTACACTCTCTCTCTCTCCCCTCTCCCATCCTTTACTCTCTCTCGCTCTCCCTCTCCCACTGCCTACTCTCTCTATCTCTCTCACCCTCTCTCCTCTACTATCCCCTACTCTTTAGATCTCTCACACACACTCCCATCCTCCCTCTCCCACTTCTTACTCTCTCTCTCTCTCCCGCATCTCCCTACTCTCTCTCACACTCTCACATCTGCTACTCTCTCTCTCTTCTACAGATACATACTCCCATCCCCCTCTCTCTCCTCTTCCATCCCCTACTCTCTACTCTCTCTCTCTCCCATCCCCTACTCTCACTCACACACTCTCTCCCATCCCCTACTCTCACTCTCTCTCTCCCTCCCATCCCATTCTCTCTCTCTGCCACCTCCTACTCTCTCTCACACTCTCTCCCATCCCCTACTCTCTCTTACACACACTCCCATCCGCCCCTCTCTCCCATCCGCTACTCTCTCTCTCTTGGGTTGCTCTCTCTCTCTCTCTCCCCTCTCTCACCACCTACTATCTCTCTCTCTCCCTCTCTACTCTCTCTCTCCCATCCCCTACTCTTACTCTCTCTCTCTCCAATCCCCAACTCTCTCACACACTCTCCCATCCCCAACTCTCTCTCACACTCTCTCTCATCCTTTAACTCTGTCTCTCTCATCTCATACTCTCTCTCTCTCTCTCTCTGCCACCTCCTACTCTCTCTCACACTCTTTCCCATCCTTTCACTCTGTCTCTCCCATCTCATACTCTCTCTTTGCCACCCCCTACTCTCTCCCATCCCCTACTCTCTCTCTCTTTCATAGACACACACACACACACACACACACTCACATCCCCCCTCTCTCTTCTCTCCCATCCCCTACTCTCTAGATTTGTCACATGCACTCCTATCCCCCTCTCTCTATCTCCCTCTCCCTACTCTCTCACACTCTCTCCCATCCCCTACTCTCTCTCTCACTCTCTCCCATCCCCTACTCTCACTCTCTCTCTCTCTCTCCCCCATCCCATTCTCTATCTTTTCCACCTCCTACTCTCTCTCACACTCTCTCCCAACCCCTACTCTCTCTTACACACACTCCCATCCACCCCTCTCTCCCATCAGCTACTCTCTTTCTCTCTCTTGGGCTACTCTCTCTCTCCCCTCTCCCATCCCCTAAACTCTCTCTTTTTCAGATACACACTCCCATCACCCTCTCTCTCCCCTCTCCCATCCCTTACTCTCTAGATCGCTCAGACACACTCCCATCCCTCTCTCTCCTCCTCTCCAACTCCCTCTCCCACCACCTACTATCTCTCTCTCTCAAGTTCTCTCTCTCCCTCTCTATTCTCTCTCTCTCTCCCATCCCCTACTCTTTCTCTCTCTCTCCAATTCCCAACTTTCTCTCACACTCTCTCCCATCCCCTACTCTCTCTGACACTCTCTCTCATCCTTTCACTCTGTCTCTCTCATCTCGTACTCTCTCTCTCTCTCTGCCACCTCCTACTCTCTCTCATACTCTTTCCCATCCTTTCACTCTGTCTCTCCCATCTCGTACTCTCTCTTTGCCACCCCCTACTCTCTCTCACACTCCCACACTCTCTCCTATCCCCTACTCTCTCTCTCCCATCCCCTACTCTTACTCTCTCTCTCTCCCATTCCCAACTCTCTCTCACACTCTCTCACATCCCCTACTCTCTCTCACACTCTCTCCCATCCTTTAACTCTATCTCTCCCATCCCGTACTCTCTCTCTCTGCCGCCCCCTACTCTCTCTCTCACTCTCTCCCATCCTTTCACTCTATCTCTCCCATCCTTTCACTCCGTCTCTCCCATATCGTACTCTCTCTTTGCCACCCCTTACTCTCTCTCTCACTCTCACACTCTCTCCCATCCCCTACTCTCTCTCTTTCACAGACACACACACTCTTATCCCCCCACTCTCTTCTCTCCCATCCCCTACTCTCTACATCTATCACGCACACTCCCATCCCCCCTATCTCTCTCCCTCTCCCTCTCCTACCACCTACTAGATCTCTCTCTCTCAAGTTCTTTCTCTCCCTCTCTACTCTCTCTCTCTCTCTCTCTCCTATCCCATCCCTTACTCTCACTCTCTCTCTCTCCCATCCCCTACTCTCTCTCACACTCCCATCCCCTAATCTCACTCACTCTCTCTCCCATCCCGTATGAGCTCTCTCCACCACCACCTACTCTCTCTCACACTGTCACACTCTCTCCCATCCTCTACTCTGTCTCTCTTACACACATTCCCATTCCCCCTCTCTCTCCCTCTCCCTCTCCCTCTCCCACTACCTACTTTCTCTCCCCCATCCCCTAATCTCTCTCTCCCCTCTCCCATCCTCTACTCTCTCTCTTTCATAGACACACACTCCCATCCCTCCTCTCTCTCTCCTCTCCCATCCCCTACTCTCTAGATTTGTCACACACACTCCCATCCCCCCTCTCTCTCTCCCTCTCCCACTCCCTCTTGCACCACCTACTATCTCTCTCTCAAGTACTCTATTTCCCTCTTTACTTTCTCTCTCCCATCCCCTACTCTCACTCTCTCTCTTCCATCCCCTACTCTCTCTCACACTCTCTCCCATCCCCTACTCTCTCTCTCTCTCTCACCCCCATCCTGTACAAGCTCTCTCTACCACCTCCTACTCTCTCTCAAACTCTCACACTCTCTCCCATCCCCTAATCTATCTCTCTTATACACATTCCCATTCCCCCACTCTCTCTCTCTCACACACTCCCTCTCCCATTACCTAATCTCTCCCATCCCCAACTCTATCTCTCTTACACACTTCCATTCCCCCTCTCTCTCTCCCTCCCACTCCCCCTCCCATCACCTACTATCTCTCTCTCTTTCTCTCACTCTATCTCTCTCTCTCTCTCCCATCCCCTACTCTCACTCTCTTTTTGCCACCCCTACTCTCTCTCACACTCTCACACTCTCTCCCATCCCCTACTTTTTCTCTTACACACACTTCCATCCCCCCTCTCTCTCCCTCTCCCACTCCCTCTACCATTTCCTAATCTCTTTCTCTTCCATCCACCCTCTCTCTCCCTCTCCCACTCCCTCTGCCATTGCCTACTCTCTTTCTATCCCATCCCCTCTCTTTCTATCTCTCTCCCCTCTCTCATTCCCTACTCTCTCTCTTTCACACACACCCATCCTCCCTCTCTCCTCTCCCATCCTCTACTTTTTCTCTCACTCACTCTCCCTCTCCCACTTCCTACTCTCACTCTCTCTCACTCTCTCTCTCTCTCTCTCTCTCACTCTCACTCTCTCCCTCTCTACTCTCTCTCTGCTACCCCCTACCCTCTCTGACATTTTCACACTCTCTCTCTTTCTCTCTTACACACATTTACATCCCCCCTCTCTCTCTCGCTCTCCCACTCCCTCTCCCATCGCCTACTCTCTCTTCCATCCCCTACCCTCTCTTAAATCCCCTACTCTCTCTCAAGCTACTCTATCTTCCCCCTCTCCCATTCCCTACTCTCTCTCTTTCACACACATGCACTCCCATCCTCCTCTCTCTCGCTCTTCCTCTCCCACTTAGTCTCCCACCACCTACTCTCTCTCCCCCATCCCCTACTCTCAATCTCTCTCTCCCAACTTGTACTCTCTCTCACAATTCCTCTCTCTCCCATTCCCTACTTTCAATCTCTCTCCCCCATCCCGTACTCTCTCTTTGCCGCCTCTACTCTCTCTCACACACTTCCTCTCTCTTGCATCTTGTACTCTCTTTGTCACCCCTACTCTCTCACATTTCCTCTATCTCCCATCCTATACTCTATCTACCACCCCTACTCTTTCTCATTTCCTCTCTCCCCTCTCCAATCCCCTACTTTCTCTCTATCTCTCTCACACACACAAATAGCCATTCCCTCGCCCCACCCCCCCTAGCTCTCTCTTGGTTTTGGTTTGCAATTTAGTTCTCAATAGTGCATGTGCACTATAGCACGTGCGCACTACCTCAAATTCAATAACATTTAAATAGCGCATGCGCGCTATAGGGCACACACGCTATTCAAAGCTTTGCATTAAAACCAAGCCTAAGGCTTGGTTTTTCCTTGGAGATCCAACCCAAAGGTTTGGAGTTTATAAATAGGTCTGAGACGTGTTTTCCAGAAAACATACAAAAAATGATTGATTTTTCTTGTGTGCTCCCCTTCAAGATTCCTCGTGGTTGGGTATCGATAAGATCAGGTTACATAACATTATAGGTCTCTGTGTTAGCTATCTAACCATATAATTTATTTTTAATTTGAACTATTTTAATTCTTTCATCTATAATTTCTTTTGAATGTATGCTCATTTTTTGTCAAAAACCACCATTTACTAATTGGGCTGTAGATTTTAGCTCATTCATCGAATTTTGTAACAACTTAGTTTTTTAGAAACTAGACTCCATTCTACACACTTTGAAAAAAAGAAGTTTTGATTTTAGATTAGTTTTCAATCATTTCTAGGGGGAGCACACAAATATTTCATGTTTTTGGGATGGGTCTAATTAAAAAATTCATTAAAAAAAAAATACACATTATAAAATTACTTGAAAAAATTTGGGATAAACTAAATAGTGTTAGGTAACTTTTGACTAGAGCGATTAAAGAATTTCAAAAAAAAAGTTAAAATTTTTGGGGGGCCACACTTTGTACTATGTTATGTTTTTTTGGAATAAACAGTACCACTTTCTATGGCCCCTTTTTTTGAGGACCTAAAACTAAACCATTTTGAAAAAAAATTAGTAGTTTAGAAACTAGATTCAAAGGACTACGACTTTTGTTTTTTTCATATCTTAAAATTTTGAGCATAACTATCTTCAAATTCTTGTTGAAGTCTAGAATTTACTGATTTCAGGAAAAATGTGTCCACTTATACCCCCGTTTTGGCACCACAACTTTGTGCACTTACCCGGAAGCAAGGTGGCACTGATGTATCATGCTAAGATGGACTAGTGATGTGGCAGGTGCATCCAAGGTGATGAGATGGTAGTTTGGTGGTAGTCAAGGAAACAATGAGATGGTGCCATGTAGTGCCCAGTTGGAAGGGTCAGATGATTGTGTAGCATTCAGCTAATCAGGGCTTGAGATGTAGCAAACATGATCAAACTAGGTTTGACCCAGATAGAAAATTGAAGGAAATTTCAAAGTCTTAAAATTGATTTTTTATTATGTCTTCTCAGATACACACACTTGTTGATTTTAAATAAAGTTTGATTTAATGATATAGTCCAAACTTTATAAAATGTCAAATTTTTTGACATTTTTAAGTGCTATTAAAGTCATGAATAGGAGCCTAGATTTTCAAAGGGGCATTATAGGGAAATTTTCATTGAAAATATGGAATCCAATATACCGTTAGAACCAAGAAGAGATGAGCTATCCATTTCTGAGGTCAATTTTTGCATAGGTGTTCACTAGTTTGAGTTATAAGCAAATTTGTGATTCTTGAGGCATTTTTAGTAGAACAAGCAGTTTTCATAATGGAGCATTAAAATCAGTAGGGGGGAAAATATTGTAGTTGATTGAAGCCTAAATGAATTCTGAAAAACTTTTTGTGCTTCTAGAGTTCATCTTTTAACTGATTTTTCACTTTTTCCTTAGGTTCAAATTCGGCATCAAAATCAATTATGATTTTCAATCAAATATCTTAGACATTTCTTTCTTTTTGAGGCCAAAATGATTGGAGATTTGATATGTAGTTGCAGAGAGAGATTAGAGAGATTATTTTCACTACTAGGAGAGGGAATTTTAAGTAGACACATGTTGTCTTCACAATAGAGCTAGGAATTCACTCTCCTCTATATCATTCTCTTTCTTTCTCATTGTACAAGTTCTAATTTTCTGAGAAAAACTTCTCACTACTGAGATGCCATTCTTCAACAATTTCTCTTGTATGAATAGTAGAAGGAAAGATAATATAGCTAGTTCTAATATGTTGGGTTTTTTCATTTTTTGATTTCATGCATTTTGTTGTATTGTTTCAAGGAAATGAATACAAATGAGTAAGAATTTCATTAGTTTCATTTTGATTCTCATCTCCTATCTCAATAATCTGTAGTCTTATGTTTTCTAGGAACAAAGAGTTGAGATCTATTGGCATCCCATTAAGGTTGTATGTCAGATGTGTTTTGCTATTGGAATAAAGGGCCAAGTAAATGCTTGATGTGTTCGATAGGGTTGCTTGTTATTTGAGAACAATATTTCATGAGAATGAGGTATTGATGACCACCGATGTCTGATTCACAAAGTGATAGGATAGATCTAATGTCTAGGTGTATGAAATATGTCCTAGTATCATAGATGTATGTATTGAATTCATGAAATTTCCCAATAGATAGGGCACTGATCAATTAGAGGATCATTAGTTCTTGTTGTTTCATATTTGGATTTGTGTTGAATTCAACATTATTAACGAAATGTTTTTCCGCCTTTCATGTTGAAGAGCTAAAATAGGATTCCCTCACTCAGCTTGTGAATATCATAGAGTTGCAATTTTCTACTACAAATCTATGTCATTACATAATTATTAGAAGATATAATAGTTATATGTACTTTATTAGATTCAGGAATATGTTTTTGCACTGGTACCATATTAATTGAATCTGAGCTCCACCCGCCTAGATTTTGCAGAGTTGAAGTAGAAGAAGGGTCAAGCCTTATAGTTGGCCTAGTGTCTGAAATGATATGTTAAAGATGGAAGTTAGTTGCCCCTAGATGTACCATATTCTCATTGGGGTGATTTGAAACCTATAACGTTTCAAAAAACCAATAGTGTGCAAGAATAGAGACAATAAATTAGAACATATGAGAACATAAATACACCAAAGGACTAGAAGTCTCCAAGATAGGAATAAGAATTATAAAGGTAAATCTCCTACAATGAATATCCAATAGTTGACAATGTGAGGGGGACCCAAATGGTAAGAAGAAACTACCTCTAGACAACATGGTTACCTAGTTAGGCTTCCACTCCCATCGTGCAAGGAAGATAATGAATGATCCACATACAACTAATCAAACCATAAAAAATTCCTAGGAAATGAATCCTAATAGCCAAATCTACCTCAAAGGTAACACAAACTACTCAAGAAGAAAATATAACCAACATTGAAAGAAAATTCATCCAATACCAACACCACATACCAAGTCAACATACATATAGAAAATATATATCAAGTACAAAAGACATGAGAAAAATTCCACAAAAGATATGCACTTCAAATAAAAAGACACATGCCAAAAGCATAATCACCATGAATCACCAATCATCATCAATGAAAGTAAAAATTAACAATAAATACATCCAACAATAAGAAGAACACAAATAGCTACACCACTAGAGGTAAATATAAAATCTATGGAGGAGACTTAGGCTACATACTATGGAGTGTCATCACATGGTCAAACTACTTGAGTTACCCTAGACTGGTCACTCTAGACCTTGGACACTCAACACAACACATGCAGAACCACAATACCCTCTCATGAAGATTAGAATCATACCTATCACTAGGTATCATCACATTCCAATCCTTATCCTATACAAGCACTCAAGGCATGAGCGAGGCACATCTCTAACTTATCTTTTTAACGTATCTCAAGGAAAAAGGGTTAGGCAAGATATTTTAATTACTATGTTATCACTTATTAAACAACTTACAATAGGTTACCCTAGTACTAACCACTTTAGTTCCTAGATCCCAATAGCAAGCCACTCCCAAAGACACATACCTAGACAACCTGCACTAAGCACATAAGCCACAATTGTCTCCCAAACCACAACACCCATAATGATAGAGCTCAGTTTCTTAACAAGAAACCATAAAATAATTTGGTTCTCAAAACCCAAGTAAAATTTTCAACAAAATAAACCTCATAAAACATAAGTATCAATTTTGAATCATAAAGTACATTACGACCTCTAGTCAAATAACCATCATAAAAGAAATCTTAAAATACACCTCTACTGCACATCCTAGTTTGGCCAACTAAAAGGTTCACATAAAAGACATCATGAAATAAACACCACATTAAAATTTCCAAAACCCATCACAAAACAAATACCACAAAATGTCAATTAGACACATACCAAATAATACAAGCTTCCATCAATGATTTAGATTAGACTATTTTCATAAGTTTTGTTTGATTATATAAAAGTTATAAAAGTTTAGATAAATTTATTTTGTTAATTATCTAATAAGTTTAGAATTAAATATTTTATATGTTAAATTAATAATATTTAAAATAAAGATAAGACATTTTTAAAGTTCATAACATTGAATTTTTATGTATTTTCTCTATGTAAATTAGCTAGTATTTTAAAAGTTATAATCTCATATGGAATGGTAAAGATCTACAACCTATATCGATGGAAAGATAATTTAATTTTACAAATTCATTTTTGTTACTAGTCCTAAAGAAAATTTCATTTGAATGGTGTAAAATATGAATCTTCCTAGTAGCACTATTTAGATTTTACTATTTAGAATTGAACCGTTGAATCTTCATGAAAATCAAGAAAACTATTCATTTGAATAGACTTATTTACAATCAAAAAGAAGGATTTTTCCTAAATATGTAGCTTGTAAAATTTATAATTAATTGTTCATGTGTCTCTAATTGAAAAATCAAGCTAAAATAGGCCTTAGTTTAGCATGATAGTCAATCTTTGACTATGTCTGTACAAAAAAAAAATCAAACATGAGTTTTATATATGTTAAATGAAATCCAAATGGGTGTCTAAAAGTATCTTTATATTTTTGATAAAATATATTAAATAAAATTTATATCAAAATCACAAGTTTCAAACCCTCAAACTAACACACAAGTAATCACAAACAAATTTATTCATAATCAGGAAAACACAAAAAATGCAATCTTTCCAATATAAATTGCAAAGAAATTTTAAAACCCCTACCTTCAAACACCAAGTTGATTTGTTAAGAAGAAGAAGAAAACCCAATTGTAGACTTTACTCTCAAGCTTTGAAAAAAATCTTTTGCATCAAAATTTGAATGCATAATCTCTAACTTGTCTTTTAAAATCTATGTTCTGAATTATCTTATTTTTCTCCAAAAATCTTCTCCCCCCAAAAAGACCAGAATGACCTCTTAATAAATAATAAATAAATAAATGAAACTAATTGAACTAAGGTTTCTAAAATAAGTAAACTTACAAAAGAAAGTAACTCAATTAAAATAAAATAATAGTTCCTTTTGTTTTCTTATATTTTTTAAAAATAAAATAAAATCACTTCATTTATTTATTTTTATTAAAAGAAATACACAATTTCTACTTTTTCCAATTTCTTTTAATGTTAAATAAATACATATTCTTTATTTATTTACTTTCCTTTCACAAAATAGATTTATCTTTTTATAACAAATGAAATAAATATCCTTTCTTTTCAATTAAATAATTTGTTCCCCGCTCAAAAATCTTATTTTAATTTCAATAATTAATGTGCATATAATTAGTTTAATCATCAATAATAATTAAAGTCCATTAATCATGTGCAACTCTAGTTGTATTATCATTTATTAAATATTCATGATAAATCAATATTTAGTCTTTAATATTTTAATTTATCCTTTTCCCAACTTTCATATTTTGACTTTTTAAATCAAGTCTTTTAAATAAAAAGCAAATATTTAATTAATTTAATTTTCTAATTAATTAAATAACTCAATATTATAATTCTTTTCTTTTTTTTGAAATAATGTTTAATAATTCTAATATTATGTGATTGATCTAAATATCACAATTAAACCTTTTACTAAATACATAAAATAGTCAAATCTAGTAAAGCAAAACTATTCAAAATCCAAACTCAAACAACACACACAAGGAAAAATTTGGGGTTTAAAAAGCAGCGGGGTAGGCGAGTTAATGAGTTGGAGAGCACTCCCCTCCTCTCTCTCTTTATTAAGGTAGGCAAGGGCCTATATAACTGCTCTCCCAGCAGAGGGTGGGCATAAATGATCTAAATGATGACCTGCCCCTACACTCATCCTACCAATTCAAGGAAGTCAATGTCCAGTTCCTGAAACCTACATAAAAGACAAGCATGTACATATGAATATATATAACTAAACTTGATAGGAAATGGTATAGAGTAGTACATCATGTAGATCTCGAATAGAAGGTGACTATGACTCCCTCCCTTAACCATATCAAACATGTCAGACATACAAGTAAAATAGATAGTCACACCATACACATGCAAGTATGGGGTAAGTACCATAATGAACCATGAGTCAACTCATCAAATGCTCAAATATAACAATGCATTACTATGAATGTAAACTAATCATCATTAAAGACATATCATCTAACATCATTATGAAAACAATCATATTTATTAACTAAGAATCATTAAGGCAATGTTAACACATAACTAATCATAATCATTATACAACACATGAAATATAATCAAATATGCAATCATAAATGATATTTTCAATTAATGAAATAAAATCATACCATATATATCTGAAACTAACACATGTACAAAATAGGCCTAAAAGAGTTCATCATATTTAATATAAAGAAAACTATGGGTGGGTATTTCAGTTATAACTGGAATGCTTGACATATACAAGAAACTGTCTTCAATACTCGACTGAGCTTGGAAATTATTGACTTGCTCGATGAGGCTTGACATTTTGTGTAACATCAAAGAAACCATAGAATTGCATAATTATTTTCACCAATCTCCCTTTGTGACATTTATGGCAACACAACAGGTCATAGTACAATGAAATTTTAGAAAAAAATATAAGGATAATATCCTTAGTTTCATTCTAATTCTCATCCATGAGAACTCCATCTATTAGTGAGAACTCCCTCTAACATTAACATCTTCCTCTAGAATGATTCTTTGATTTCTCTAACTACAATTTCTCTATTTGACAATAAAACTCTCCTTTACTGATACAAACTTTTTGATCTCATATAACATTGAACTCTCCCTCTTTGAAATCTCATGCCAAAGAGAATAATTAATGTATTTTCCATGTACTTGATGTACTAATTCATATGCATTCTGCTCTGACAATACAACATCGGTCTAGTAGATCCTCAAGTGCTCAATTGATGCATCACTAAACTTTGTTTAATGAACTTCAGATAGAGGAATGACCCCTAGCTTACCTCTTAGATACAAAAATGCATTCTTAGGTAATGGCTTGATGAATATTTCTGTAATTTGTTGCTTTGTATTCACATATTCCAATCTCTCCTCCTTTTCTTGCACTAATTCTCTTAAGAAATGATACTTTATTGCAATGTGTTTTGTCTTGGTATGTATCATTAGATTTTTTGGAAATGTTGATTGCATTGTTATTATCACAAAAGATAAATATTAGATCTTTGATTTCTTTCTTCATGCCTATCATCAATTGCCTAAACCAAATGATGTTGGACCAATTAACTTCTACTGCAACATATTCTACTTCTACTATAAACTGAGAGATGTAATTCTATTTCTTCTTTGTCCAAGACACTATCATTTTCCCAAGAAAGAATGCTCCACCACTAGTGCTTTTCCTATCATCAATACTTCCTACCCAATCAACATTAGTGAAGGCTTTCAATTCCAAGTTGCCTTATTTCTTATACCACAAACCATAATCTTTAGTACCTTTTAGATACCTCATAATTCTTTTTATTTCCATCAGATAGTTTTCCTTTGGATTAGTAGAAAATATTGCCATCGTATGAACTACTAATTCAATATTAGGTCTTGTGTGTACCACATACTAAAGTTTTCTAATTATTGATCTATACGTAGTTTGATCTACCTCTTTGAATCATCATTTATGGAAAGCTTATGTCAAGTAGACATAGGTGTTGTAACTGGTTTGGAATCTTCCATTCCAAATTTTCTCAATATCTCCTTGATGTGCTTTGATTGAGTAATGTAGATATCATCTTTTTTTTATTGAATTTACAAGCCAACAAGGAATTTAATCTCTCCAAACATTGACATTTCAAATTCTTTGTTCATTTCCTTAGAAAAATATTTGCATAAGTCATCATGTCTAGTGAATAATGTATCATCTACAAAGATTTATGCCAGTGCTATCTTTTTATCTAGTCCTTCCTTGATGTATAGGCTACTATTGTCATTTTTCCTTTGAAAACCAATCTTTACCAAATGATTGTTCAATCTTTCATACTAGGATCTAGGGGCTTGTTTGAGACCATATAAATATTTTTGTAGTCTGCAAACCATATCCATTAATTTAAGGATCTATGAAACCTTCAAGTTTCTCAATGTAGGCTTCTTCTTCTCAGATTCTATCCAAGAAAGTTGACCTTACATCCATCTAATAAACATAAGAAAGAAGTTTTCTAACACTTTCTATTCTTTCAATACAAGAAAAAGTCTCCCCATAATAAATAAGTTATTCTTGACCATCACCTTTGCATACTAAGCCTACTTTATTTCTTGATACTTCTCCATTCTCATTCAACTTGTTTTTGAATACTCATTTTGTGCCAATTACATTTTTTTCCTTGGCTCTAGGAACAAGATTCTAACTTTTTCTCCTTTCAAGATGATTAATCTCTACATTCATTTCCTCAATCTATCTTTCATTTTCTAATGCATCTTTAATAGTTGTAGGTTCAAATCCAGTAAGAAAACACCTACCTTTTAATTTTTTCCTTGTCATTATCCCTTTAGATTAATCTCCAATGATTTTCTTAGGTACATGATGCCTTCTAACGTATTTAGCAAGTAAATGTACCTTCTTTCTAAATTCAATTGGTTCACCATGCTCAAAAATGATCTTCTAAATCATGCTTGGGTCCCACTATCTATGACTTAGGTACTTTAGACTATTACTTAGTTTTCGCTTGCTGAAGCTTAGGTCCTTTTGACTAAGACTCATGTCCTTGTGACTATGACTTGGGTTGTACTAGCTACAACTTGGGTTAAACTAGATATTTAGGAGACTCAAGTGGTGAAGATTGCTGATTTCCAATTGCATTTTCTTGAGTCTTAGGTATAGTATCAGATTCAAAGTAGACAAATTTTATGTAGTTTTGAGGTTCTTTTTTTCTTTGTTCTTCATTCTTTTCTATAAAATCATCAATTTTTATATGTATATTTTCTATGACTTTGTGAGTAGAAATATTCATACATTTATATGCTTTTCTTTTATTAGAGTATCCCAAGAATATTCCTTCATCACTTTTCACATCAAATTTTCCTTTGCTAGATTCTTTCAAGATATAAAATTTTCTTCCAAATAGTTTAAAATAAATACAAAAGGTATATATCTGTACCATAATTCATAAGGTGTTTGATCAGAGTCCTTCTTCAGTTGAATTCGGTTCAAGGTATGAACTATTGTGTTAATTGCTTCCTTCTAGTATGTGATTGCAACATTTTTCTCTATCATCAGTGTTCTTGCACAATCCATTATGGATATATTTCTTCTTTCTACTATTCCATTCTACTAAGGTGTACTGGGTGCATGTACCAATCTTTTTATTCCTCTTTTATTGAAAAACTCATTGAATTCATTTGAGATGAATTCTCCTCCTCTATCTGACCCTAGACATTTTAGTTTCCTTCCTATTTCTTTCTCCACTCTAGTTAGATACCACTTGAATTTTTAAAATTATTCTAATTTTCCTTTTAGTTGCATAACTATCATCATCTTAGAATGATAAATAATAAATAAAATAAATTACTTATCTCAAAATAGCTTTCTATGCCAATGGGTTCAAAAAGATATGTATGAATAAGCTCAAGAACTTCTTTCGAATGATAATTTTTTCTTTTGAAACTTGTCTTTCCCATCTTCCCAATTTGACAAATTTTTCACATGCCCATATTAGGTTTCTTTAGAGTAGTAATGTCTTTCACTCTTTTATTCTTTCTTATGTTGACTAAGTAATCAAAATTCACATGACACAACCTTTTATGTCTTAACCAAGTTTTCTCTACTTGAACTAGGAAATATGAACTTTTAGTTATATGTGGATAGGAAATATAGTGTTCCAAGTGCTCAAACTTAGATTCATCACCAGTCATGTTGTGAGAACAACCATTATCAATAATCCATGCATCATTTTTTCTAATATGAGAAATGAGGGTCATCTTATCATTTTCATCATCTATTTCATCTTTTATAATAGTGTAAACTATTTCATCTTCATCAGTACTACTAGAGCCTTTAGCCATGTAGAAAGATTTCTTACCTTTATCCTTGTAGTCTTTATATCTTTTTAAATCTTTCTTGCCTTTTTATTTGTCATGCTTATTTTCGTCTTTGCCTTCTTTATTTTGACACCTTGCAGTAGTGTGACCAACTTCTTCACAAGAAAAATAGACTAGAGATATCTTACCTTTGTGCTTTCCTTTTCTTTTAGGGAATCTTCTGGCAAGCAAGACTTCAATGACTTCAAGGTCATCATCAAAATTGTATTCATATTCACTGTCATACTTTTTTTATTTTAGAAGTTCCACCTTTCTTCTTGAGCAATAGTTTAGCCTAAAATACACAATCAATGGCACCAATATTAGGAACACAATTATCAAAGTTATCTAACTCAAAAGGTCATCAACCTTCATACTAGTGCATCTAAAGTTATATTATTTTTAGGATCACATTTCATCTCTTGAATAGATGTCACTCTAATTACATAAATAGGAAGAAGAATTATGAGTACCTTGTTAACAATTGTCACATTGTCTATTTTCCCTCATAAGGCTTTGATTGCGCTTATACCTGCTTTGATTCTTTTACTATATTGTGCAATGTTTTCATCTTCTCTCATCTTCATCTAATCAAATTAACCTCTTAGACTTTCTACCTCAACTTTCTTTACATTTTCATCTCCTCCATAGATATCATTTATCTTGTTCCAAATTTCATGAGAAGTAGGAAAATCTTTGGCTTCATCAATTCCAGCATAATTAAGAGTAGTGGAAATGTCAATCATCATTATGTTGTGATTCTTCTTTTCCATAATTTGATCCATAAGCAAAGGTCTAGTAGATGCCACATATTTTTTATCTATATATTTCAAGCATGTGTCTCCAATATTTTCCAAATGTAGCTTCATGAGTTCCTATAATTCTTGGAATTTATCTGTATTCAGTTTGGGAATCTCCCTTCTATAAGACATGTTGATCTTTACCTTAGTTCCTTGAAACCTTATCTATAAGCACCAAATTCTTTGATTCCAATAATTAGAAATGAAAAGGAGTAACTGAGAGGGAAGTGTTGAATCCATTTCTATAAAAACAAATCCAAAATTCCCTTTCAGATGTCAACACAATATAAAACTGATAACTTGTTGTAACTTAGTTAACACTAAATATTTCATGGTGACTCAATTAACACTGGATATACTAATATCACTTTGTTAGAACTAAACATGTAGATCTTAAGATATTTAAATATGATTAACCTTAACTAACTTGGTTGAAGAAACATAAAGTAAATAACATGAATACATGAGACACCAAGATTTAACGCACAAACCCAATTTGGGAAAACCACCAATTGCAACTAGTTACTATTTTTCACTCTTCTAAAGTGAGCCATGTTAGGAGCTAATATAGTTAAAGGTTAAAAAAATCACTGTTAGGTGTGGTCCTATTAGGGGATTTAATTCATCCTATTAGGAGTGGCCTTGTTAGAGATCTTTAGACACTTCAATCTAGAAATATCACCTTGTTAGAAGATTTATCAAATAATTGTTAAGCTAACTCTATTAGGAGATTTGACTCACTCCTACAATTATTAGAGAATAATAATGACTTGACTTGATTGCTAATGCAACTAACTTTATTGATTTAGATCTCTATTATGGCTTAAATACTTTATCCGCTTTGATAAGAATGTTATTTGCATCCTGGTCAACTTAGATACTCTGATATCCTTCGAATTCACTTCCTTAATTTATCTTCTTCAATCACATGCTTTCTCATTTCAATCCTCAATTTTACCTTATACTTATAAGAATAATCTTGTCAAGTTGGCCTGAATATACATTTAATCAAACAATTTTCATCTTGTAGGTTAGCTAGCATTAACCAATATATCTATCAGACTCAATATGTTGTAAGTTTGCTAATATAGAATTGAGTTTTCAATGAGCTTAGAGAAACTCTTTGTTCATAGATCCAACTTGGTCAATATTGATTCTTAAATTATTTTCCTTTCATAACTAAGTGAACTCTATCAACATAAGATCCATGTCAGCTTTCCTTTGGTAACCAAGTAAACTCGGTCAACACAAGATCTACCTTTGATGCCCGAGTAAGCTTGGTGAGAACTAACTCTGAACTTGGTTATAACTAGAATGCTCGGCATACACAAGGAACTATTTTCAATTCTCAAGTGAGCTCAACAATTACTAACTTGTAGAGTAAGGCTTGACATTTTGTGTAACATCAAAGACAACACAAAATTGCACAATTATTTTCAACATCAACAAAATAGGCTAAGCTTCTAGACAAAACAGTGTTAACTAGTCTCTACTGTAAATCATGTTATCGGTGTTAATCAAGCTAGTAGTGAGTAGTTCTAACTAAGTTGACAATATCTACCAAGTTCTAGTGTCAACTGAGCATTTGGCTTCAAGTAATGTTTACCAAGTTACTAGTATTGACTGAGTTATCTTTTCTCATTGAGTGATCAATTTGAACCAAGTGTACAATGTTAACCAAATTCCATAGTTGTCGAGTTCCACCGTGTTTCCCATATTTAAGCACATCAACCAAGTAGATAATTGGACCAAAGTATTAGCATTGAGTTGACCTAGTATATTATTGTTTGGAACTATTATGATATCTTTATAGATGACTTATTAATGCAATTGATTTGGATGGATATAAATTCAAGTTACTTTGTTTATCCAAATGGGAATTATCAATTAAGGAACATTACATAGAAGTTAATATGATAGAGAAAATTAATTAGAAGGCTAAAAATAGTATATAGAAGAAGTAGAGATTCATCTATCATAGTTAGGATATAGATTTACATCAAATTATCTTATTCACCAAATCAAGTTTCAAAGAAAAGATCAGTTCACTAAGTCTTCTTAATAGGCACATTAGTCAAATCCTTTTACTAGGTGGATCAAACATTCCTTCTTACTCTTAACTTAGTAGATCACTAGAAGTTATCTATTGTAACCTTTAGTATGCCAACATTATTACTATAGTAGTGATGAATTGTGGGTGTCATCCCTACCTAATTTTTACCTTCTACTTGGAGGTTTCTCAATTACTAATTCTTGTGTCAAAGTGTTATGCTTTTGTTACCTTTATTGCTTTATGTTTCATGCATGCAAGTAGATTATACAATCTAATAAGGTGGGATTGAGTGCAAGAAGTTTAAAGTGGTACCTGATTCACCCCCTACCTCTCAGCCATTTGGTTATCATTAAATTTGCAACATATCATTCTCACTTTCAAAAACCTTAAATGCTTAATGCATTTGAACACTACGCTTATAGATTGTTTATATACATAATTAACATCTGACTTGAAAAATATTCAAAAATTACATTTTAACTCGCTTGCCCTAATAAAGATATTATTTAATGCTTAAAACATGATTTATCATATAGAGAGCTTGCAATTAATTGGACAATATCTTTGAGCAATGGTTTATTTTGATATAATAAATATATGAACTTCTAAAATTTCCTTTTTTATAAATTTAAACATCTTATTCAAATTCTATAATAATCATTTTCTACTAAATTATATGCTTTCACAATAGAAATGTAATTGGTTCACACTTGGTCTTCTTTTCTATTCCTTAGTTAGAAATTATTTTAGATTGGGTTCAACCTGAACAACCATCATGCCTAGGTTTAAATCCTAGGAAAGCCCCCTAGCAATCTAGACCAAAACTAAGAACTACTTTGAACCCTTCACTAGATTTTCTTTAAAATTGCCAAATTCATAACTTAATGTGGAAGTTGATGTTGAATTCTAGTTTACCAAACTAAGAGTGTTGATCCCATACATATTTGAAATTCATATTCAATACATAAATTTATCAATAAATAAATCATATGCAAGTTTTAATAAAGGAAGTTTTTTCTAATAGAAGTTATAGAAATTTAGTCCCAAACATTTAAAGATTTTAGAGGTGACATTATAGTGGCGACTATAAAACCAATGACATTGTGTAAAGTTCAACTCCTTTAGATAACTCTAATTTGAAGAAAAAGTTTGTTGTACCAAGGATAAGTAAACAACAAAAGGTACGAGAGAAAGTTCCCAAGATCATCATCTATATTTGAATATCAAGCTAAAAAATTGTGCTTCTCACCACTGGAGAAATTAATATGGATAATGGTATTAATGATACAAACTCTATAAAAAGTATATATGACCATGCTTCAAGTATACATAATTAAATATTTGAATTATACCTTACTAATGTTAAACATTTATAGATAATTAAATATTTATACTATTATAGATGAGTCTCTTGATTTCATTATGTTGATTGTGATGTTCTAGATATGTTTCTCTTCCATGCTCCTTTAGTGCTTGAATAATGATATAATAATTTATTTTCTTATTTGGATAAATAAAATACCTTATACTTATATACATCCAAATAGTTCCATCATATGTTGGCTACAAGATAGATAGTTCCACAAACAATCACCAAGTTGTCTCAATGTAGTAACTTAGTTCTGGGGGGCGGCTGGAGGTGAATCAAAAATCACTTAAACTTCTTCAATTAAACCCCTATATTAATTTTTCTAATCTACTTGCATGCATAAAACACAAAGCAGTAAAGTAGCAACACCATAACACAATATTCGGTAACCCAAAAACCATCAAAGTAAAAGGTAAAAATGGGGTGGGAATGACATGTAGAATGCCTCATTATTGTAGTAATAATTTTGGCCTATTAAGGCTTAAAAATGATAACTTCTAGTGATTTTACTTGATTAAGAGAAATAAGGAGTTTTAGGTCTACCTTGTGAAAGGATTTATACAATATAATTAACTATGTACTCTATTAGGAGTTTCTGTAAAGGACTATTAGGTCCATCTTGTTAGGGGATTTGGGATTGATGCACTTGTTAGGATTAATATGTTTATTTTTCTCTAAAATAAAACTCTAATTGTTGATGAAGATCCTTTGAAATAAATTGATCACCTAACTATTATAGATGAGTCTCTTCATTTCCTTATGTTGATCGAGACCTTCTAGATATGTTTCTCTTCCATGCTCCCTTAATGCTTGAATAATGATATAATAATTTATTTTCTTATTTGGATAAATAAAATATCTTATACTTATATCCATCCAAATAGTTCCAATGTATGTTGGCTACAGGATAAACAGTTCCACAAAAATCACTAAACCATCTCAATGTAGTAACTTAGGTCCAATGGCTCACTTGAGTGATACTAAAGATACTTAGGAAATTCTATCACCTTTTCTAACATTGGTACTTGGTAGACACTAGATACTCCATTCATACTAATCAATCGATAAATACTTTTGACTCAATTTGTACTATTCTTCCTACTTTATTATCACCTCAAAACAAAATTGCTCTATTGACTTGATTCACATTGGAGCTCGGTACACACTGTCAACTTAGATGACACTAAATCTAAGTGTGAAGTGTGAACTTGGTTGACACTACAACTTTCTACAAGGTTAATTTTATTTCTCAAGGCCATTTTTGATCTTAGTTAATGTTGCATATTAGTACCTTGATTACTACTTTCTTTTCATTATGACTAAGTGTTTTGACACTAATTGACAATATATCTTGCCACAAGATTAACAATCAGCTTCTTTGGTATTAGAGACAAAAACACTTATCATAGACAAGATTTAAAAGAAATTCTTCAGTCAAACTCCCCCTTTGAATATGCTCTATTCTGTAGCTTGGTTTGTACTGAAGACTCTTTAGCTTTGTTTGAACTAAAAACTCTTTTTTTGGTTTTAT
The DNA here is from genome assembly GCA_028749045.1 of Cupressus sempervirens. Taxonomy (NCBI): domain Eukaryota; kingdom Viridiplantae; phylum Streptophyta; class Pinopsida; order Cupressales; family Cupressaceae; genus Cupressus; species Cupressus sempervirens. The sequence continues at coordinate 677,310,375 of CM053792.1, read as the reverse complement.
TTTCAAATTATTTTTTCTTTTCTTATATCGACATATCTTTCCTACTTTACATATTTCCCTTTACATTTATATAAGTAAATACATTTACTTTCTCTATATACTTTCCCCCTTTTTACACATTCTTGCCCCATTATTTTTGTTATAGATGCTAAAATAGTTACAATGTTATGCCAAAATGAGAAAGAAAATCATGGTGTACCTTCAAAATTATAGAAAAGGTGTTATCCCACTTATCTTATAGCACATTTAAAATGTGTAGGTCAATCTAAATCTCTACTAATTCACAAGTGATAGATTTGCATCCTTGACCAATGTCCTTGCATGATCCATTCTCTTCTACACATTCTCTTCTACATAATGTCCATCTAGAGAAGTATCATACCTTGTATATCAACCAATGTTTCCCTTATTCTAGCCTTTTCCCTTAGTAGTGATGCTTGAAGATCTGTCAAAAATATGTTTTTTTGCAAAATAATTGGAACTAGATCTTGGATGAAGTGTCAACTAATTTTCACTATCCTTCAAGTCCACATCAATCTTAGCTAGTTTCTCATTTATTTCCTTGGTAAATCTGGTAGAATCACTCAACTTGACAAATAAGGATACAACATTCTTGACAACAATTTGTAATGAAGAAATTAAATTAAATAGTTCTACTTAATCTATTGCTATCTTTTGTGCTATATTTTCTAGCAATTTATTCTCAAACTTCTTTTTGTCTTTCATAAGGAGTTTATCCTACCCATTAGTGTCCTCAATGAACTTGTGTACAATAACAATTAATTGATCAATGATAGGGGATTTATCATTTACCTCTATAGATAGATCATCTAAAAATATTTTATTGATGTATTCCAACAATTTTCTCCTATCTCTTTCAAATCTTAGCATTTGTTTCCTTTCTCTTTCCTTCCATTGATCTCCCAAAATATTTATTTCCTCAACAAATAGATTGGATTGGTGATATAGAGGCATTGGTATCCTAGGTTTTTTTCACTCCAAATGATCCTCTTGTTTTCTCTAACAATCAAATGGTTAGCCTTGTTAGGATCTTCTCTTAATTGGGATCTCCAATATCCTTGGTATCAACTTCTCCTCCAAGGTATATTTGATCTTGAGAAGATTCCAAGATCAGAAAGTTGAACTAGTCCAACTAGTTCCCAAATACCTAGCCTTCTTTGCTAGTTTTTCCTCCTAAAATGTCAAACATCTACCCAGGATCTTTCCACACATTCCCTCAAACACTTATTATTTTTCTTAGTCCATCTATAGTGACTCTAAACCCTTACCCACACTTATAGACCCTTCACCAATCCAATTGGTCTCAAATTTGCTAGGAGACCTAATTTCCTAGACCCTTTAAGGCCTACTTTCATTGTTTTGAGCTATAAATTTCAAAACCTTTAAATGAACTCACACAATTCATTGAAAATATTCAAGATACATTTTAGTAATTTCAAAATTCAAAATCTTAGCTTCTGGTTATACCCATAACCTTAGTTTCTACCAGGTCCTAGTTTTAAACCTATTAATTAGGCCTTTGTACCAGTGAGCATAAATAATTGTCAAAATGGTTTCCAATACATTTTTCAACTCCTTCCACCTTTTATTCCTATTAGTGAATATCAAGGGAATCTGTATACTTCATCTAATCTTTTTAAACAAAGATATGGGTGCATTTGCCAAAGCATTATTGTCCCTATTCTAGCTCAACTATATTCAACAGTAAACCATAGGGAATTCCATTTAATTCAAGAAACTCATTGAAAAAGAATATAAAAAATATAAATATATACCTTAACCATACTTCCCCTGACCCTAACCCTACTTCCCCCATGGTTTTAGTTAATTCCATTAGTGGGTTCTTAAGTTAGAGACATTTCTACCAATACAACATTGTCAAGATGACTTCTGACCAGTGACCTACAAAATGCTATAACCTTTTACACCTAGAATGTCAAACAAAAATATCTAATGAAAGGGAAAGATAATAGAAAAAACTACATCCTCATGGACTTTGATCTCCTTTGTCAATCTGTACAAGAAGTACTACAATAGGAAAACAATACAGTTTTTGCAAAATGCTGCCATAACCATTTGTACTGGAGTGTCAAATTTTTTTATTACAATCCAATATTCCATTAACATTATCCAAACATTGAATAAATTCTTATATCCCAATCATGGGTGGCTATAACTAATCTACCCACATCTTTCTCCATTCTTGCAAAAGTTGTCAAAGTTGCTTGAGAATTTTTTCAAAATTCCTAGCAACTTTTTGCATAATGAGCATTTTGGCTCATTTTGACAACTTGATGGGTGAGTTTCACCACCTTGACCCTAGATAGGGTATATAGGGTCCTAAAACACTCTTAAACCCATACCACCAAAATATCAAGGGATCTCTATTATAAGCCAAAATAGAACCTTTTCACCTAGCGAGCACTATAGGCTCTTACAAACACATAGTTTACCAACCTTACATCAAACCTAGCGGGTTTTATTCAAACACACCCAAAAACATCTAAACTGACCATAAGAAAAAAATAATAATAAAAAATGGGAGGTTCTTTGCACCATTCTCTTCTAGGAAAAAGAACTCAAATCCCTTGAGTTATGATGTCTTCAATGGTGTCCCCATGTTCTAGAATATCCACCTTTGTCATCCAACTAGCTTCAGCATTAGGTAGTCCCTGCCACTTGATGAGGTAATCCTTTTAGTTAACCTTCCTTGTCTTTTTGAGTACTTTAGAATTTAGCATATTGTCTAACTTCATAGATTTCGGGTAGGTGAGTCTTGTTGAGTGTTCATTTTGCACAAGGTCAACGACAAGAATCAATAGTGTAATTCCTCTCTTGGAAAGAAAATATTTTTACCTATCCGCTCCAAGGTTTAGTATTTGTCTTGCAACGTACCAAAATCTACTTAGTAGAAGATAAATGTGAGTGTTCACAAGGAGGCCTTTGCTGGTTCTAATAATTTTTTATCTCAGAATCGAAGTGAATCTGTATGCTGTCTCAAAATATCACACCAAAAGAACAATAGTTTTTGTATTTTCTATTTTTCAATGAATGCAACTCTAACAATGCAGCTACTATGAGGTCTTATTCTAACAAGAGGTTAGCAAAGAAAATAAAAAAATTGAAAGTAAAATAACGTGAAATCAAAAGACATGAAATTAAAATTCCTAAATGGACATAAGCTACAAAACACAACACGCTGCGAGTTAAAACCTTTGAAGAAATCAGTAGGAAACTAATGAAAATAGGAGTAGCACTTCCTAGAATCCACTAATGCAATTTTTGGTGAGAATCTTTAACAAATTGAAATATGTTTCACTCCTCATCAAATCACAAGGCCACGAAAAGTGTGCTCGTGTGCGAAAAAAAGCTACGTAGATACAAATCGGGTGATCTCTTCTCAAGCTCGTTACTTTAGTGGAATTCATATATTTGTAGCAAACATCAGAACTAAAAGATTGCATAACAAAAAAAATCCAATAAACCTTTGTCTCAATCACAATCTCATGAATAAAATCCACAAAATAATGACAAATTCAGGCAAGAAGAATTACACTCTGTATGCTAGTACCAAAAGCATAATTTTATTACATAATAATGGCAGTCCTGATTACATATTACAATAGGGTATTTATAAGAAATTGTCTCCTCAATTTGTGTTGAGAGTGAGAGATATCTTCATGCAATAAGATGCTTTTAAATTAATAAAACAAACTAATTATATACAAACTACCTATCTAAATGGTGCTTAGTAGGACTCCATCCATTTTATATTCATTAATTGGATGCATGAGCCTTTACATGTTAAAAACAAAGAAATTATGAGAGAAAAACATGTGAAAGCTTTGATTCAAAGTGGAAGTGTCTGGAGATACCAAATTAGAAGCTGATCCTTCATAGGGCATTAGTCACAGTTAAACTACCATCAGAATGTGTTTCCAATGCATGGAAAGCTCTATTTTTTGAACTAGCAGTTAACTATCGGTGCACCTCTAGAATTGCAAAGTTGTGAAGCTATGGACCTGTGTACCTATGAAGCTATATACCTATGGACCTCGGTAGGTGCAAACCTACATAGTTGCAAAGCTCGAAAGGGTCCAAAAATCTCAAAATTTTACTAAGTGTCAAAACTAAAATTTTGGCAGCTTGGTTTTGTTCTTCTTCATCCCAAAGGTATGTTTGGATGTTTTCCCTTGAATTTCTCTATAATCTCAGTGATTTTGGTTGCATCCAATAAATGAAAAGCATCATATTTGTCCTTGAGCTTTTGTCTATAATTGTCTACCTCAATTCAAGTATCAGTAAAATCCCCAAGTTTGGTATCCAATTCTAACAATGCTTCCTCAATTTTGAAGGCTTGCTAAATGTCCTCCTCCTCATCAACTTCCACAAAAATCCACTTAAAATTCCCCACTACTATATGTATAGGTATCAATCTCTCATGTTCCTTATCTTCAAAAATATTGAAGCAAGCATCACTATAGTGTCTCTCTACTTCCAAAATTTGCTCTCAGGTCTAATCCTTGAGCCAATGAATTTCATCATGTAATGTTTCCATTACTTTATTGCTATCTAATATATTTTCTATCCACTCATCAATCATATCTAATTCGTCTCCTGTATATACATCAATCAAAACTCAGTACCTTTGCCCCTTTATGGCTTTTAGAGTCTGTAAATCTTTGCTCCAAGCTCATACTTCATCAATAATGTTGAAGTCTTGCTTCAAAATTGCCACCATTTTAGTTGCTTTTTCTTGTGTAGCATGCAACATTTTTAGCTTTGTTGTGATATTCATGACTCCTTTCTCCTCAAAACTCTCTCACCATTGCTGACAAGCTCTCAATAATGGATCCATATGGATTTCTCCCCCTTCTCTAAGAACAGTATTCAAGGTCTCCTCAGAGTGCTCAAGATCAAGAGAACCAAAAAATCCATCCAAATATCCCTTAAGGATCTCAACCTACCTTCAAAATGCTTGGATTTGCATTTCATCCTCCCCCATGTTCTTCATAATTTCCTTAATCCTCATGGTCACCATTAATTGGGATGTATCCTGAGCGGGTTTTTCCAACATGACATTTTTCAATTCATAATCCTTGGGACCAAGGCATTCTACATCTATATCTCTAGGAGAAATAGCTACCTATGTAAACAACTCCAAGTTGTTTCGTGTACTTGTAACAAATGCCAATGGTATTGCCTCATGTGCCAAGGACTCAAGTTTATTCAAATTTTTTGGAATCTCACAAATGTCTTCCTCCAAAGCTCAAAATCTAGGTCTGTAGCTTCTTATCACTTCCTTTTGTAGCCACCTTGGAGTGTGTTCAGCTAGAGGTCTTATTATTGAGGATTAACCTGAGTATGTTCAGCAACTTCCTTCCCATTATCGCTCCTCCTCGAAGTTTTTTTTGTCTATGAGGGCTCTCCTTCTATTTGTTTCATCTCAATGGACCTTGTAGCTTGCACCTCAGTGTCTGGGGAAGGTGATTGGGAATATTCGACTATTTGTCCCTTCTTAGACACTTCATTGGTCACCCTTTGTTCTAATTGATGCTCCTTAGATGGTTCCTTTTGTACTTGTTCTTCTGATCCTAGAAGTGAAGGAGTAACTTAACCTTTATCTACCACTGTAAGTTGTGGTGGAGATGGAGAAGCAGGATTGGGACCTTGTGTGCCTAGTGGTATCTATGTCCAACCTTCCTATTGGGATTTCCATGTAAGAGTATGCCTAATCTTTCCCTCAATCAATGTCATTCCCATAGTCATGACATAAAAAATAGACATTTTAAATACATAATCCCCTTCTTCACTTTTCTCATTTACCCACTGTTGCACTTCATCTTTTGAAGAAGACACTTGTAAGGGTCTTGGCTGAGTGGATGCTAATATGCTCGAGGTACTCCTTCTAATTTCTTTCTCCATGCCTTCTTCTTTGTATGGGAAGTTCTTCCTCTTCATCTGTCTCCACTTCTTCCTCTTCTTCTTCTTCTGGGATGGTTTTAGGAATAGAAGGAAAAGGCACCATTATCTTAGTCACCCTTTTCCTTTTCTTCATTCGGATCTTAATCCTCTTTTGTTTTGTGGAGGCGAAAGGGGATACTACCTGTTCTTGAGTAGGAGGCATAGAAACTTTTTGACTCTCTTCCTCTTTAGATTGGGAAGGCACAAAAGGAGGTAGTGCAGGATTATCTTGGACTTGAGTAGCTTTGATATCCTCAAATCCTTTTACATCTTCTTGTTGTTGTTGGGAAGCTGCTTGCACTTCACCCTATTATGCTTGAATTATTTTTAGGGAAGTCCTCCTCCTTTTATTCTTTCCTATCCTCTTTGGAGGATGATAGTATCCAACTGGGCGGTCAAGTTGGTATACTGTCTCTTGCCTAATCGTTGATTGGAGCACAAAGGTAGGAACTGTAACTTTCCTTCCTCTACCTTTCTCAATGTGGGCTTGAGCATGGAAGACTACAATGTCAAGTATGGGATCAAGTCAAAAAGGCTACTTGATCTATTCCTTCATCATTCTAACCACATGTCTTGCCTAATGATCAATATCACTGAACCCCTTCCTGTCAACTTCCCCATTCATAATGGGTCTTCCTCCAACTTTGTCTAAGTTTAACAAGAGGTCCAATAGCTCCTTAGAATCTTTTTGCCTTATTTTCTCTAGAATATTGAGATTGAGGGTCTTCCCTACAAGATATAAAGGCATCCTACAATAATTTCTTATGTGGATATCATATTCATTTATTGCTTTCATCCAATGATCTTCAATAGCATCTTAATGATGAGATTCCTTATCGGCCATACTCTCCCCTTTCCTGACATTATCAAAATGAATCCTAGGGGAATTATACTTCTCAAGTAGATAGTTCTTGCATTCCCACTCAAAAGTTAAAATATCTTGCTTCTGCTTTACCTAGTTTGATCCAATGACAAGAGGCCATGTCAAACAAGGTCTTCTTTGTCTTTTCACCCTCTCATATGCTAATTCCATCTATCAAGAAATTTCTAGTAGCACTAACATGTCACTCAGATATCTGGGGAGCTACTTGGGGTTAATAGTGGCACCACCTACCTATATATATGTGAACTTCTTAAACTGAATGAAGTAAGCCCCAAGTGCTGATACTTGTGCTTTTGCTTCATTGGATAGCCTCTTGGCATAATCACCTTCTATGAATTGGATGATCGCAAAAATGAATGCGTCATTCATGATTATATATTCTTTGCTCTATACTCAGAGTTTCTTCTTCACCAATTGAGGATAAACAATGTATGGCCAAGCATTGGGATCTTCCATACTACCTCTTCTAAACAACCTAGGGTAGTCTATCACCCTCACTGCAAGCAAGTATACTGCATAAGACATCATATAAAACTTTTTTTTGTTCTTCACCCTCCTTAATTGCTCACAAAAGTTTTCACTTAGTGTGGTGGCCAAGTCCAATGGTATCTTTGATGTTTTGATGGTCTCAATGAAGTTGATCATGAAGGTACTAAGGTGGCTTGCTACAATTAAACCCACAAATCTTCTCAAAAGGATGATGGAGTAACCAATATCCTCCTTCATATATCCCCGAGTCATATCCACTTTTCCTGTTATCCTTCCTTGAGGAGGTCTCTCAATAAGGTAGCATGACTGTATAATATATGTCACCTGCTTCATATGTTCCCTATACCATCTCTCTTCTAATTCATAGGAGAGCCTAATGAATTGATCCACTGTAGGGAGATGGAAGACCCTCTCAATGTTGTTAGGTTGAAGATCAAGGACCACTTCTCCTATCCCACTTTTCACCACTCTCTCTTCAGAAAGAAAATGATGTGCCTATGTCATTACTAGTTCTGTTGATTGCACTGATATGGGATGTGATGCTAGGTTCACCAACTCAGAACGTATCAAGGAAAAAACCAAGTCTAGTCTCTTGGTTGGTTTATTATAAGTTTTCAAGAATTCCCCTAAGTTAGTGTGTCCTAGGTCAGTATTTTGGATCTCAGCATAATCATCATGAAATCTTGATTTGGATGGTAAACCTTGGAACTTGAAGACTACAAGCTTAGGTGCTACTCGAAATGTGGATGCCATTTGATTATCTACGCACAATGAAAAAAAAATTCATTATTCAAAAGATAAGATGTAAAAACTATTAAACTAAAAAAAAAAAAGCATTAGGAAAAAAAAAGGTCCCTTTTGGGTGTGTGTGTATATATATATATATATATATATATATATATATATATATATTTCCACAAATTTTAGACTCCTAACATTTCTAACTATAATCAACTTTCTTCTCTCGAATCTTGAATTGCGAGTCTGGGAATCAAGAAAAGATAGGGGGTCCCTATTCCTATTGAGGAATGGGGCATGTGTTCTGGACGCCAAAACAAATAGCCCTCAAAAAAGGAAGAAATGACCAAGGTATTTCTTCATCAGCAAACACTCCTCTAACGTGTGTCAAACACCAACCATACTTTGAATATCATGAGCATCTTCCAGATGACCTAATAGTCAAAATCTGACAATTTGAAACCTTCAAGCTTAGTGTGTACATTGTGTATTTGTTCCTTCTAATATTTTTGGGTATAGTCAATTAGAGTTTTCTAACAACTTAAAAGAATCTTCCACTCTTCCTAGCCTATTCATTCAAGAACTCTAGAATGGCTTTTATCAATCAATTGCTTGACTAGATGAGAGAGTCAGTTTGAGGGCTCTTGGTGAGATGCCACATTCTTTCAATTTCTAGATTTTGAGTAATTGCTCTATATCATTTAAAACATTACTTCTGATGAAGCAATATTTTGAATTGAAGATACTTTGTTTTATAAATGTATCTTTTTCTATTTTAGATCTTGGAATCCTTTAGTCTTAACACGATAATTTTCTTTTTTCTTTTTCTTTTTTCTTTTTTTTTTGTATCTTGACTATACTTAGACTATGTAATCAGAACATTAGTGTCATTTCATGGATTCAATCTCTTATGAACATCCCTTGCATTCCTCTCTTAGAACTTTTTTTTGGAAAATTCTCATGCCAAACAATGATCTTCACCAACCCTTTGAGGAGACTCGTCCTGTTTCAGCTAGTCAGAGCTTGGATTGATTCTTATCATGTTTGACTTCCAATTGGAAAATACCTAAACAATCAAATCTTTAAATTTGTAGAGTGTTGAGAACTTGGTGTTCTAGGCCTCTGAATTTCAAACTGAGAGTCCACTATTTCCATAAGAAATATTTGCTAGTTGGTTGGTATAAGACACACAATCATTCAAATATTTTGACAAAGAAATACTTCTTCCTAAAATAAGAACCAAGAAGTGGTTAGTGAAATCTTAAGAGAAAATCCCGAGTACGCCTTTCCCCCTAGGACTAATGCAACTTTGAAAGGAAACATACAACTAAAAGAAAACACACAACATGAAAGTAAACACACTTGTGGAAAGAAACACACTTATAGGAATGAAAATCTAAGCTAAATGCAAAAATGAAATCTAACTTTTTTTTTAAATTTTTTATTTTTTTATTTTTTAGGCCTCAAAATAATGCTTCAAAAATTGCCCATTTAAGGGAAAATGAAGAAATTCCCCCTGTAAGGAACTTAGTCTAAAAGTGTTTTCTCCCAGGATCTCCACAATTTGGTAATGGCCTATCCACAAGCATTGAAACTTGGTATGACTCCCCAACTTTTCTTTTGCCTTATCCCAAAGTAGGACAAGGTTGGAGATCCTAAATCATTTGATCATGGTTCTCTTATCAAACCATCTTTTAACAACAACTTGATGTTTGGCCATGTGTTCTAATGTATCTATTCATTTCTCATCCATTTTCTAGAAGATCCATTAATCATATTTTTACTCTATTAGCATCTTCAGCATACCTACTCATGAATTTCAAAATAGGAATCTTGAGATTTAACGGGAACACTAGTTCTTGTCCATAAACAAGGAGATATGTAGAAGTCCCCAAGACATTTTTAACTCTAACTCGATCCATCCACAAGGCATATTTTAGCTATGTATGCCAATCCCTAGGATTCTCTTTCAACAATCATTTTATCTCAGTGATCAAGTTCTTGTTTGTAGACTCTGCTACCCTATTTCCTTGTAGGTAGTAATTTGAGGAGAACTTGATAATGAATTTTTTTTCAAATGCCCATTGGGTCAAGAATGCAGATGCAAATGCAGACCCATTGTCACATACAAGAGTGAATGTCATTCCAAATCTAGTAACAATATGTTCTTCCAAAAATTCAGTCACCACCTTAGCAGTGCAATTTTTGAAAGTCTCTACCTCCGTCCATCATGTGCAATAATATGTAGCTGTAAGAATCAATGCACGTCCAATTGATGATGGTGGATTTACTAGACCAATGAAATCCAATCCCCACTTTGTGAAGGGGCGCACCTCGTATACCGATTGTAATGGCATTGGTGGGTGCCTCTCTTTGTTAGCACTGGTTTGGCATATATGATAAGAACACACATGTTCAAAAGTATCCTTGAATATCAAGGGCCAAAAATAAACCAATCTTAAAATCATGTGAGTTGTTGCTTCAGCTGAACCATGTCCTGTACCATACTTGTCATGAAAATGTTCTAGAACATCCTTAGCTTCTTCATGTCCTAAGCATTTCAAATAAATCCCTTCGTAGTTCCTTTTATATAGCTTGTTATCAAGTAACTTGTAAGACTCGCATTTCATCTTAAGTCCCCTACATTGTGAACTGTTCATCCATTTGGGGCATTGATCTTGTAAGAGATAATAGACAATATCTTGGTACCACACATCTGCCACTACACCTTGGTTGATATAAACTTGTGATATAACCATCTTCTTTTGATCATCTTCATCTATCTCATTGTCAAATTTGAATTCCCTTTGATTTTCATCTTGGTTATCAACTATCATTTTTGATAACCCTTGGCCTCTGACTAATCTCATAGATTGAATTTCAAGATCAAATTCTTGAAGTATGGCCATCCACTTTCCCCTCCTTTCACCAACTTTATTCTGCATCAAAAGTCTCTTTACTGTTGGATCAAGTGCAATTGCATACACCTTACTTATGAGTATGTAGTGACAAAACTTCTTTACTACCTTGATTAATGAAAAGGACTATTCTTATCAAGATTTGAATATTTCAACTCAGCATTCTTTAGAGGACAACTCATAAAAGAAATTGGTTGCTCATCTTCCTTCTCTCTTTTTTGTGTCAAGATCCATGTGCAAGAGTGTTCAGAAGAAAATGAATAGATCCTAAATGGTAACTCATAATTTGGACTCACCAAAACTAGGGTGGTGAAAATGGAAATCTTAATATCTTCAAATGATTTCTTTATCTCTCGTACCCATTTTGTTTTAGCCCCCTTTTTTAGTAAATCATTGAGGGGGTGGACTATCTCTGCGAAACCACTTATGAATTTTTGTACAGAGTTTATCTTTCCAAAGAAAGATTTCAATTCCTTCTGACTATGTGGAGGTGCTAACTTAAAAATAGACTCAACTCTATTTGGATCAATGGAAATTCTAACTTCAGAAATGACATGTCCCAAGAGCTTCCCTTTAGTAACACTGAATGAACATTTCTTGGGATTGAGTGATATGTTGTACCTATGACATTTATTGAATACCTGCCTTAGATCAACAATATGAGTACTTCAATCTTTCAAAAATACAGTCAAGTCATCCATGTAGGTTACTATTCACCTCTTTATCAATCCTTTGAAAGCTTTGTCCATTGCTTGTTGAAATGTAGCTCCTGCATTAATGAACTCAAAAGGAATCCTTGTGTAAGAAAACGTTCCCCACTTGGTTGTGAAAGTAGTCTTTAGCCTATCTTCTTCATCGACCATCACCTAATTATATCCTGAGTAACCATCCAAGAATGACATCATCTTTGAACCATTAACAATTTTCAATACCTCATCTAGTGAGGGTAGAGAATAGTTAGCCTTTTGAGATGCTAAATTCAAGTTACAAAAATCAACACAAAGATGAATCTCTCTAGTCTTCTTCCGTAAAAGAACCAAAATTTCCACCCATGTAGAATGACAGATAGGAAATATGATCTTAGCATGGAGAAGTTTCTTAACTTCTTTCATAATCAATGGTTCAATAATTAGATTTACTAGTCGTTGTCTTTGTCGAAAAGGTTTAGCGTTTGGTTTCAATGAGATGTCATGTGTGATAATTTTAGGATCATAAGTCTTTAACTCTTCATAGCTCCAAGCAATAACATCTTTATACTCAGTAAGCAATTTGAGCATGTCACCTCTTTCTTGTTGATTGCACACTTTTCCTATTTGCACCATTTTTTGTCCTTCATTAGTGCCCAAATTGTACGAGTCACATTCTTTGATTCCTTTTTCTTGAGTTTCCCTTCTATTGAGTGCTGATTCATCATGATCAAAGATGTGTTAAAGTTCAACCATTCCTTTTGGAATGTTGTTGGTTTTCAAATTAAGGATTCCATCATCATCCTCAAGCTCATCATCTTTAGGCTTGTCCTCAAGTGTATCATCAATCTCTTGTCCTTGAAAATGGCTACTGCACATAATAAAATTGAGTATATGTTGATCATTCTGAAAGACCTAAAACTTAGTGATGTTTCTAGAAATGGAAGGAACAACAACTAATTCAACTGAGAATCTTTTTAACTTTTTCCTTTCAACTAGTTGCAAAGTGCTAGCTGAAATAGCAAGGGCATCTACTACCACATTCTTTCTTCTTTGAATAGATTTGATGTTTAGAGCTTCAAAGTCATTCATTATATCCCATACCCTTTTCCTATAGTGATTGATCTTTTGTCACTGCATGAGTATATGGATTTTACTTGTCATATAACCAGTTGAGAATCCCCTTCAATTTTGAGAGTGGTGACTCCTTTTTCCAATGCAAAGAGAAGTCCTCAAATCAAAGCTTCATATTATGCACCGTTGTTAGTGCATCTAAATTGCAATTGATATATGGCATAGAAAGACCTACCTTTTGGGTTGATTAGTTCAATACTTACATCGACTCCTGATTTACATATAGAACCAATGAAGTGGAGTGTCCAAACTGCATTTTCCTTGGGTTTTTTGACTTTATGCTTATTTGTCCTTATCTTTTCTTTTACTTGAGCCTTGAATAGCTGTTTCTTGGGAACCCATTGTAACTTTCCTTGTGTAGGGCTTGATGAGTCCCCTTCATATCCTATGGATAGAGGAAGTGTTTTTTTTTCTTGTTTCTACTAAATTTCCCCTATTAGCTCTTTGATTTCCTTAACTTTAGGTTTAAGATGAATGACTACTGAAGTCCATCCTTTTCCTCTCACATATCGTCTTCTTCTTTGAACTTTAAACATCCATAGAGAGGGAGAAGATAAACCTTCACATCTAAAGAGGTATCACTATATGATACATTTAAATCTTCACTTTCTTCTTCAGTCTATTCAATAAGGTTGGATGAATTCATTGAATCTTGACTTTGTATGAGCTCATGTTTTGAGGTCTTTGTATCCTTGTTCTCCATCATGTGGGTCAATACCTTCGTAATTGCTGCTTAACATGATGACCATTCAAATTTAGAGTGAATAACTTTGTGTAATCAATAAAATCCCAAAAGGAGGAGAATGTTGGGTATTGGCACTTTAGCTTCTTTGTTTTGATCTTGAGTTGTATTGGTTGAAACTGTATCCAATGCCATCACTTTATATGAACCTAACTTTGATTGCATGAATGTTATCTCATTCAAGGCATTGTAACCTGTGATCATTGCTTTCAATTTGGGTTTAGCATCAATCTTGATTTGATTGTTCAATCCTTTCCATGGCAACCATAGTTGGGTGAAGTATGTGGAAAACCATCCTCTTAGGCATTTCATCCATTTTTTTCTCAAGAGTAAGCCATAAGTTTTTGGGATATCCACCACATGTATATCAATAATATCCTGAATCCTAGGATCAACTATTAATTGTATCCGCACATCCTTCAATACATCGATGACTTTCACCTTTGTTTTATCCAACTATATTACCACTTGGTTAGAGGGTTGAGGATTAACTCCTAGCCTTTGAGCTATTGATAATGGCATTAAATTACATGAAGATCCTAAATCAATAAGACAATAGTGAAGATTCTTCCCATATATCCTTATGCTTAGCAAAATTGGGGGTACCTCAACTTTGTCCTTGAACATAGTGGGCATTTCTTTTGCAGCATTTACTTGTTGTGGCAACCTCTTTTGAGGGACAACATTCATATTATGGGAAACCTTTGTATTATCCAACGTCTTCATGAGTGCTTCTCTTTATTGTGGATAATTCTGCAACATGTCAAACATGGACATATTGGCTTTAGTTTTCTTCAAATCTTCTACTACATTATACTTTCCGGTAGACCAAGTGGAGTTCTTCAGTATTGTTGATATGTTCACTTGATTCTAATACTGTTGTCCTCCTTAGGCTAGCCTTACCGGTGGTGGATTGTTGTTTGCTCTAGGAATAGGTGGAGTTGGTTGCAAACCAAGAGGAATTCCATCGGTCAAGGGATCCTTTTTATTTATGAGATTATACGTATTTCAATTGTCATTTTCAAAGGCAAACATCTCATCATGTTGAAGATCGGGTTCTTGACTAAATGGGAATGAGAATTCCTCACTTATGTGTTGTTCCACTTGTACATTATGTGTAGAATTGTAAAATTCTATTATTATTGCATTGAATTAAATAGGAGGAGGATTATCATTCACTTGTGAGTTTTGATTCACCTCTTGATTACCATTATAGTATGCACAATCATTGCTAGGCACATTTTGGCCATCATCATATTGATTGATATCAACATACTGAACATTGTTGTTGTTGTTATCAGCAGGAATGCTTCCATTATTCAGTCAAGTATTCCATTGTTAGTTTTGTCTTTGGAAGCCATTGTTTTGATCAGGAGGATTGAAGTTGTTTCCTCCGCCATTGTTTCCTGCATTGTTGTTAGTTTTATTGTTGAAATTCTTCTTGTAATTCTGACCAAAATTTTTGTTGTAGGGGCCAACATTATTTCTTTGGAAGTTGTTACTTTTTCCTTGTGACAATCTAAGATGTGTCAACTTGTTGTTCATTTATGACATGGTCTTCTTCATTTGACCAACTTCTGAAAGGAGATTGTTGTTTGCTTCCATGGGAATCGTTTCTTTTTGTTCAAAGAAAGCTATTTTTGGGAGTTGATACCTTGGATATGTTATTGCTTGAGTTTGTGGAGTGGGTGCCTGCTACAATGGAACTGGGTTCATAGGTATGAGCTTACTAGGCACAGTGGGTGCTCCCACGAGTTATGTTGGCATTATAGTGACTGCTTGTGCCAAAAGCATCATTCCTCCTCCATTAGGATTAGCTTGCTTCGTGAACATGATCGCTTCTACAAAGACTTCTTCCAATGTGTCAATATTTTTTGTAGGAAGCCCTTTTAAAAAGATCAAAGTAAGAGGGTCCATAGTATTCAAATAAATCTAGATGGCAGCTTCAACCGGTATTGTGTATGGTGTTTCAAACTTGTGGTAGGCCATATGAAAGTGATGGTTGAAGCGTGAAACTATCTCATCTAGGTCCCTTTTTATTGATATTAATTGTTGGTGTATCACTACTAGATTGATGAATGTTTTGAATTGTTCCAAAAATAAATTTTCAAATGTATCCCAGTTTCAAATGCACCCAGGTGGCAAATTGACATACCAATTGAAGGCAATTTCCCCTAAAGAGTAGGGAAACAAATGAAGAACCATGTCCTCATTAGCCACTTGCTTTTAGTTGCAAATTTCTTTGAAAACTTTGACATGATCTTTAGTAGTTTGTGTTTCACCATAGATGAATCTTGGGTAAAACTTATCAAGATTCTTTGGGAGGTCATGGAGTGCACCTCTCAGGTTTATTGGCGAGTCTACAAAATTTGCAAAGAAGGCCATGGGAGGATTTGGCAGACCTAATGGTGTTTTTTGGGGAATAGCCATCGGAGTATGTGGTGGTTCACCATGTGGTTGGAATGGAGGTAGAGTTGAAGAAGATGATGAAATTTTGAAAGGGAGTTGTTGGACTCAAGATGTTCCCTTATCACTATTTGGTTTAGGAAAATGAGTAAGCTTAAGCAATTCATGTGTACTTGGCATAGATCTTATTACTTGCTAAAATGGGGATTTTGGATCAATATCCTCTAGCTTGCATCAAAATTTGGAGAAAAGTGCACCTCTATAGAAGTACACTTTCTCATAGTTCTAGATTTTATGCACCATAGAGTTTTGTGTACCTACAGACCTACAGACCTGCATACCTACAAATCTATGGACCTTTGTACCTACGAATTTCTGGACCTAAATTTTTCAAAAACTCAGGAAATTTTTTGAACTTTTGTGAAGCGCAGATTATTGTAGAGGTGTAAAATTTCAAAACTTGGACAATTTTTGTTCCTTTCTAGGAATATGTTTAGTTTGGGCCCTCCTTCTAGCACCACTTCTATTGGGTGTTTGTATTGCACGAGGTTAATGGTAGGAATCCATAGTGTAATTCCTCTCTTGAAAAGAAAATCTTTTTACAGATCTGATCCAAGGTTCAGTATTTGTCTTCCGACATACCAAAATCTGCCAAGTAGAAGATAAATGTGAGTGTTCACAAGGAGGCCTTTACTGATTTTAATACTTTTTTATATTAGAATCGAACTGAATCTGTCTGTTGTCTCAAAATATCACACCAAAAAAACAATATTTTTTGTATTTTTTTTTTTCAATGAATGCAACTCTAATAATGTCGATACTATGAGGTCCTATTCTAACAAGGGGTTAGCAAAGTAAATAACAAAACTGAAAGTAAAATAACGTGAAATATAATGAGTTGAAATTGAAATTCCCAAATGGACATAAGCTATAGAACACAACATGCTGTGAGTTAAAACCTTTGAACAAATTAGTAGGAAACTAATGAAAACAGGAGTATCACTTGCTAGAATCCATTGATGCAATCATTGGTGAGAATCTTTAACAAATTGAATGACGGTTCACTCGTCATTAAATCACAAGGCCACGAAAAGTGCGCTCATGCCAGACAAAAAGCTATGTAGATACAAATTGGGTGATCTCTTCTCAAGCTTGTTACATTAGCAGAATTCATATATATGTAGCAAACACTAGAACTAAAAGATCACACAACCAAAAACAACACAATAAATCTTTGGCTCAATCACAATGACACATTCAGGCAAGAATAACTACACTCTGAATGCTATCACCAAAAGCATAATGTGATTGCATAATAACTGCGGCCCTAATTACATATTACAATAGGGTATTTATAAGAAATTGTCTCCTCAATTTGTGTTGATAGTGAGAGATATCTTCATGCAATAAGATGCTTTTAAATTAATAAAACAAACTAATTATATACAAACTACCTATCTAACTGGTGCTTAGTAGGACTCCATCCATTTTATATTCATTAATTGGATGCATGACCCTTTACATGTTAAAAACAAAGAAATTATGAGAGAAAAGCATGCAAAAACTCTGAGTCAAAGTGGAAGTTTCTGGAGATGCCAAAATTAGAAGGTGATCCTTCATAGGGTGTTACTCAGAGTTAAACTGTGTAGTGCCTACCCTAGTTTGCATTTTGCTATTATTGTTGAACTCTTTCTCGGTGAATTTTTTATTAATTAAGCCCAATTAAAAGATTTTATTAATGGTTTAATTTAATGGAAAATTAAAATGATATTTTAATATTTATTTTATTTAGTTAATTGTGAAATTAATTAAATAAAAGAATTAAATTTGAAGATAAAAGTTATAAGTTTAAAGTTAGAATGTGACAATATTTATTTAATTTAATAATAATATATTTAGAGTTCATTTTTAAATAAATGCTAAATAATATTATTATTATTTAAGTTGATAAATATTTTATCAATAAAATTTCGAAAGAAATTAATTTATTAAAATTTCATGACCACATGATAAGTGCATGAGACTTAGAATAATAAATTAAATTAAAAAGAGTAAAGTGATTGTTAAATGAATTAAAGTGCATTATTTTAATATTTGTTCATATAGGAGTTTGCAAATTCTTGGGAGTTGTCATGTAGACAACATAGGAGTTTGCACTCTAATTATGCGCATGTTGTCTACACTTAGGAGTTAGCATATTATTTAAGCACATGGTGTCTACAACATTCTAGACACCTGATCATGCTTATCTTCTTATCATTGAAGATATGTGCTTAGTTGTCATGCTTATCTCCTAGTTCTTTCTAGATGCATCTTAGGGCCCTTTATATAGAGGCTTTCTTAGTGTGTATGGACATCATCATGTGCTTCTACGAGCTTGAATGCTTCGACAAGCCCATAGGCTTTTACATGCTCATAGGCTTCTAAAAGATGGTGTGCTTCGACATGCTCATATGCTTACTACATGCTTCTACATGCTTATAGTCACTTAGGGGTTTGATTCTTGGAGGAGCTGCGAAGATTGGGGAAGGAAGGGATTTTACTAAGGATTTCTGAGGAGTAGTGAATTAGCATCAGTGTCTAGGTAGGCACTCGTGATTATTTCGCATATTCTATTATGCTCTCTATCTTCTTGTCTTTGTCATGTCTATTGAATGACTATTGGATAATTCTTGCAATGAATTTTTATATTGTGAAAATTCAGGTATGCATATTGATTCTCTTTTTGTGCAAAGAAATTATGAGAAAACCCAATTTAAAAAAAAAGGATAACTGGCTGTAATTTTCTACAAGTTCATATTTAAAAATTATATATATATATATATATATATATATATATATATATATATATATATATATATATATATATATATATATATATATATATATATATATATATATATATAAACATCATTATGGAGGGGAGTTTTCTTTTAATTAAAGAAAACCATAATCGAAATTATAGATTTAATTCAGAGATGGAAATTATAATTTATAAGTGGAGAAGAAATTGGTTTTATATCATATATATTCTTGTTAATAAAAACAAATTAAATGAAAATTGAAAAAATATATAATAATTAGAAAGCCACTTAATATATATATATATATATATATAAACATCATTATGGAGGGGAGTTTTCTTTTAATTAAAGAAAACCATAATCGAAATTATAGATTTAATTCAGAGATGGAAATTATAATTTATAAGTGGAGAAGAAATTGGTTTTATATCATATATATTCTTGTTAATAAAAACAAATTAAATGAAAATTGAAAAAATATATAATAATTAGAAAGCCACTTAACCTACCCCATCTTACCTTTATACCGTTCACGGCTTCCTAATTCTGAAGCATGTACGTGATTTACACAGTACTACGATTGGTGGGGGGAGCGGTTTTAATTAAAAACTATCGTACGGCTATGATAGGCTACATGGCTATTCATATGCAATACTCCAGCGATTTTAAAATCGTTTAATACTTTTATCGCCTCCCTTTATTATATTGTAAGGTTTTCATATTATAAGGTGACATTAGCACAGCTGCCCAATAATTAGTTTTAAGCAACAACTACAATTTCTATGGATATTGATTGGCTTGAAAGTTTAGATTTTCTCAGTCTTCCCATATCTCAGGCAGCACCTCCTTAATATTGTGAATGCTTCTAAGAGCAAAATCTGTTGTCCGCACAGAACTGCCTACCGGTACGGTATGCAAACCTACAGCTTTGGCAGCTACTATGTTACATGTACTAGCATCAAGGATCTACATTTGCTATTTTCAGCACAAACTCCATTGCCTCCAACCAAGGCTTGCAAAGATTAAGACTAGATTTGAGAGTAGTAGTAGTATTGCCATTTTCTTGGCAGAGATTGGTAGTTTCTAAAACATTATCATTAGCGAGTTCCCTAGAAGAGAGTTTGGGAGCTTCCAAGTCATTTGTGTTATTTAAGGATTGGATGATGGTTCTGAACCAAGAACATATTGTTTGGCATAGCAGGCTACAAGCATTGGTAGGAACAATAGAAATGTGGAGGAAAGAGCGTTAAATTGAGAACTAACAACTAGACATCACTAATTTTCCTTTATCCTTCTAATTTACAATCTTGCATGAACTTTTTATTTAAAAATATTACCTATTTTTCTACATGTGATGCATATATATACATCTGCATAATTATCTGTCACTTCGTTTTGATTTGGAATCATCAATGGACGATTTCCTTGTTAGTGAGATAACATTTAATATGAATACCTCCGTGGGCTGAGGATGTTGTAACATTCAAAGTAAAGAAAGTAGAAGGAAATCCAAAATGTCATTAGATAAATTATTAGATAATTTCTTGAATCAGGAATACTTTCAGAGAAACCATCGGCTATTGCATGTGGTCATCATTTCATTCTAAATTGGGGCAGACATTATAAAAACTTAACCTTCTCTTTTGTGTTGTTTGAAAACTCTGTCTTGTTTTCTATCATCGTCTAAATTCTTTATTGCACCATGTTAATGACTTGAAAATGTATCTCTATCTTCTATCAACGCATGTAATCTTGGTAAATGTTGAACTATATTCAATCGCTTCCTTGTTATGCATCAGGACTCAATACAGTCGCATGTATTTAATCTTTGATGTGGTCCCTGCCATTATACATGAAGCCGCTAATATATGTATATACTCCAGTCCTTTGAAAATATTATTGCAACTTTATCAAGCCATCTTAAATATATTTCCTTTCATTTTCCTGTGTGTGTTTATGACTTCAAATGATGGTCCATACTTCAGTTGGTTTTGAAGGTCTAATATTTGCTGAAACTCTTCCTTACTGAATTCGCAGATGGACTTTATTGACAGCAAGAAAGAATATATATATGTATGCTTTAGAATAACATCGCTGATAAACTATGGTAGATTCTAAACTACATGTATTTTATTGTTTCCATCGCATGCACAAGTTCATTGTTTCCTTTAAACTGAACTCACAGTATGATTGTGGCTATCGTATGTCTTATCTCAGTATGCTAAATCTGATTGCTGACCTGTGTATATTTTATCATCTCTCTTCAAAACAATTCTCAAATATATTCATTCATATTGTTGTTTTCACATGATGCTTCTATCAATGTCTTTTAAGTCACTTTGAACATAAACTTAGTACGTTGCTACTGTATGTAATATATTGCTGCAAATAACTTCATTAAAACCCATTCAAACCTTTTATAACCACCGGAAATCCTTGTCTTTATTATTAAATTGCAGCCTTAAACCAATTCATGGTATCAGATTTACATTTCTTATTTGAAATCTTAAAAAACAATTCTCAAGAATTGGTTATGGAGCTGATTTAAATTTTAAAAGTTTGCATGTTTCTATCAGATTTCTTGTAGCTGATTTTACTTGCGCAAAATCTGATTTTTATAAATGTTAATTTGGTATAAGCATCAGATTCTAAGTGGGCTGCACAAAGTATCAGCTTGGTTTAGAAACCACAAATGCAGATTTTATTCCAAGGTTAAAACATAGTTGAGAAAAATCTGATTTTTAAGAGTCTTTTGTCTAACCCTCATGAGCATCCATTTTAAAAAGCATTAGAGGCTGTTATAGCCAAATCTTAAGAATAGCTTTTATTAGTAAATTTTGTTTGGTTTTGGGAGTTTTGATTACTTCTTAGAATCGGTTCCTTGTGCCATTATATTGAGTGCAGATTTCAGCATAAATTAATATGATTTGGGGTTTTATTTAATTATTAATAAAATTGTAAGTTGTTTTATTTAAAAAAAAATAATGGAATTATTTGTGATAATATATGGTTAGTTATCCTTTAATTATTTTTGGAGAAATTGAATTAAATATTAAGGGAGTTTTATTTATTTATTAGTAACATTGATTTTTAGTGAAATAAAGCGAATGATTTTATCTAAAAGTCAATGGGAACTAGTTCAATGATTTAAAGTAAGTATTAAGACTAGTTAATTTTGTTGTTTTTTAATAAAGTTATAATCTTCTTATTTGAAGATCGATAATTGACTTTCTTATATTTTAAAAGAATAATGATCCCTTGATTATGGTTGGGGAAGTTGAATTAATGTTGAGGAAGAGTTATGATTTTGATAAGTAGGAGATAATTTCCACAGCTAGTCAAATTGTGATATGAATATCAGGATTTAACTGTGTGATTTTGAGTCAAACTCGATGACCCATGTTTCATGAGTAGTGATTCAACATGAATCCATCTCTCATGAGAATAAATGGAACACTTAGCACTCATTGGATCTAGGTGATGCTCACAGGGGTGAAGCACAGGGCTGGAGTAGTACTGGGATGGGTGACCTCCCGGGAAGTCCCGGTGCTTCACCCCTATGAGCATCACCTAGATCCAATGAGTGCTAAGTGTTCCATTTATTCTCATGAGAGATGGATTCATGTTGAATCACTACTCATGAAACATGGGTCATCGAGTTTGACTCAAAATCACACAGTTAAATCCTGATATTCATATCACAGTTATGATTTTATTAAGTGTCAATGAAGATGAGTTTAATGATTTAATAAGTAAATATTCTTAGACTATTATTTTAAATGATGAAGTGATAATCCTATGTTTTATTCGAAAGGATACATGGGTTGACTTGGAGATTAAACGATGAATCTTTACACTTGAAATATATTTGAAATGGAAATTGAAACCTTATAT
The DNA here is from genome assembly GCA_028749045.1 of Cupressus sempervirens. NCBI lineage: Eukaryota > Viridiplantae > Streptophyta > Pinopsida > Cupressales > Cupressaceae > Cupressus > Cupressus sempervirens. Next base: position 677,287,696 of record CM053792.1, on the reverse strand, counting down.
TTGGCTTAACCTTGTGATTGCAAAAAGGAAAACTAGAATCATGTGTTTTCTTTATGCGATATGTTTGGGGTTTGGGTGGTCCTAGAGTGTTGACCAATTATAGGACATCTACTAGAGGCTTGAGGGTTTATGAGATGTGATGGCATGTTGATGTCATTTGGTCTCAATTCTTTTTAAAACCCAACCATGGTAATGTGATAGGTATGCTCTATGAAATGGTTGTATTTACTCTTCCCTAATGCTCATTAGTCTTCATGTGTGAAGCTGAGATGTATGTGTATGAGATAGTTGACCTAATCATTTTTGAGTCATTGATCAGTTATATTTGGTTTACTTTCTAGTTGCCTTGATGGGATTGAGGTGTTGATTTATTCTTGATGATGTCATGTTGTGACATGTTTTGACTTGACCATTTTTGGAGTCTTCAATCAGTATTATTTTCTTTGAGATGCTTTTTTGATCGCTTGTTGAGAACCAATGGATATTGTGATTATCATTGATACCTTTAGTTGCCAATAGAGAATTGTTGTGGTCATGATTATCAATGGATGCTTTTCAGTTGCTCATGGAGATTTGATGTTCTTATTGTGGATTTTTTTTGGTATTTTTTCAGTCGCTTGTATAGGACTATGGTAATTTTGTGATTTATGATTCCATGAGCTTAGGGTGAGTTATCTACTTGTAGTGTCAGGAAGTGGCTTGCAATAGGGGTCGGGGCCCTAAGAGGCTACTAGGGTAACTCATTGTAAGTTGTTTTAATAAGTGAAAATATTTACACTAAATGGGGATTAAATGAGCCTAATAAGATAATTGTTTGTTCTCTCCCATGCCTCGAGTGCTAGTACAAACTAGGATGGGAGTAGAGAGAACGCTTGGTTGCAATTTTGCATTTCATAGTATGCCTCGTCTATATGAGAGGATACTAGTGGCCGCATAGGGAACACTAGGGGGTTAGGGTCTATTGAGAGACTATCGGGTTAACTCTAGCGTGATCCATGCAATGACACTTTCCTTCTTGCATATTAGGTTTCCTACAAGTCTTTGTTGTGCCTCTGGGATTAGATGTCAGTTTGTGATTGGAACCTTTGAGTTAGTAAAATTTTAGGATTCCTAGACTTAGAGAGTACTTATGTTATGTGATTTTTTATCTTGTGATATGTGATTTGATAGCCTATTTGGGACTTGAGATTATCTCCTCAGCACGATGGGAGTGGACCATTTAGGTTTCATGTAGTTGGGTGGTAGTGTTTTTTCACTCTTACCATTTGAGATCCGTCTGAGACACCATGGCTGATGCATTCCTTGTTGGCATCTATCTTCATTCTATTCTTGGATTATGATGATGGACATGTATCTTTATATTGATGATTAGCATATTATAGATGATGTTGTTTAGTTATGCATGATTAGATTTCTGATGCATATGTTGTAGCATGTTAGATTGCTTTCTGCATATGATATAGTATGTTTTAGGAGTGATGTCCCTACTATGATAATACCAATGATCTCTTCGGTGACATGGGGTGTTACACATGGAGGGATGGCTAGGGCCCATGATGGTCTAATGATACTATTGAAAATTGGGAGGAACCGTGCACTTAGATAATTATGTGTTGTGATGTATGGTTATACTTTATGATGGATGTTTATATCTTCTATGATGATGTATCTTTATTTTTACACATGTATACTCTTTTAAGTCTTTTGTACTCTATGTCATGTACAGTGGATGATTGAGCATTCCAAATTTAATTGCCAAGAGGCATTCAAAACAAATGTGTAATATGGACATTGGACTTTCTATTTATTTTTTCATGTGGATGTGGTAGTTGTTAGACTTAGTTTTTATTAGATTAAATGTGACTCAACATCTTGGGATCCTTAAGGAATGTAACTTGTTATGAATGTTTTTTGTATGTATGTTATTACTTCCGCTACTATGTGTTTGATATGAATGGTTTATCTTTCATGTTTAAAAAAAAAATGCTACTAAACTTAGTAAAATTTTAGGTTAAATCTTTGGATTCCTTGGTGGGGCATTACAAACTGCTATCAGAATGGGTTTTCAATGCATGGAAAGCTCTATTTTTGGAACGAGCAGTTAACTATCGGTGCACCTCTAGAATTGCAGAGCTACAAAGTTGTGGAACTGCATACTTGCAAAGCTGGGGACCTACGAATCTACATCACTATGGAGCTGCAGAGCTTGACAGGGTCAAAAAATCTCAAAATTTTAGTAAGTGTTCAAACTGAAATTCTAGCATCTGGGTTTTGTTCTTCATCATCCTAAAGGTATGTTTGGATGTTTGTCCTTGAATTTCTTTATAATCTCAGTGGTTTTGGCCACATCCAGTAATTCCAAAGCCTGATATTTGTCCTTGATTTTTCATTTATAATTTTCTACAGCAATTCGGGTATTACCAAAATCCCCAAGTTTGGTATCCAATTGTAACAATGCTTCCTCAGTCTTGAAGGCCTACCGAATGTCCTCCTCATCATCAACTTCCACAATAATCTTCTTAAAATTCCCCACTACTATATCTATAGGTAACAATCTCTTGCATTTCTTATCTTCAAAAATATCCAAGCAGGCATCACTATAGTGCCTCTCTGCTTCAAAAAATTTCTCTAGGGCTTGATCCTTGAGCCGATGAATTTCATCATGTAATGTTTCCATTACTTTATTTTTAGCTGCTATCTTTTCAATCTATTCATCAATCATATATAATTCATCTCCTGTATATACATCAATCAAAACTTGGTACCTTTGCCCCTTTATGGCTTGTAGAGTCTGTAAATCTTTGCTCTAGGCTCGTACTTCATCAATAATGCTGAAGTCTTGCTTCAAAATTGCCACCATTTTATTCACACTTTCTTGTGTAGCATGCAACATCTTTAGGTTTGTTGTGATAAACATGACTCCTTTCTCCTCAAAACTCTCTGGCCATTGTTGATAGGATCTCAAAAATGGATCCATATGGATTGCTCCCCCTTCTCTAAGAACAATATTCAAGGTCTCCTAAGAGTGCTTAGGATAAAGAGGACCAACAACTTCAGCCAAATATCCCTTTAGGATCTCAACCTGCCTTCAAAGTGCTTCAATTTCCATTTCATCCTCCCCCATGTTCTTCATAATTTTTTAAACTCCCCTGGTCACCATTAATCAAGATGTATCTCATGTGGATTTTCCCAACATGACATTTGTCAATTCATAATCCTTAGGACCAAGGTTTCCTATGTGTGTATCTCTAGGAGGAACAACTACTTGTGCAAACAAATTTGAGCTATTCCATGTACCTGTAACAAATGCCAATGATATTGCCTCATGTGCCGAGGACTCAAGTTTATTCAAAATTTTTGCAATCTCATAAATGTCTTCCTTTGAAGCTCAAAATCTGGGTCTAGAGCTTCTTATCACTTCATTTCGCAGCCACCTTGGAGTGTGTTCACCTGGAGGTCTTCTTATTGAGGACGAAGGAGTATATTCTGCAACTTCCTTCCCATTATTGCTCCTCCTTGGAGTTGTTTCTATCTGTGAGGGCTCTCCTTCTATTTTCTTAGTCTTAGTGGACACTATAGCTTGCACCTTAGTGTCTGGGGAAGGCAGTTGAGAATATTTGAGTATTTGTCCCTCCTTAGACACTTCATTGGTTGCCCTTAATTCTAATTGATCCTCTTGAGATGGTTCCTTCTAAAAAATTTCTTCTGATCCTGGAAGCAGAGGAGTAACCGAACCTTTATTTACCATTGTAACTTGTGGTGGAGATGGGGAAGCAGGATCGAGACTTTTTATGCCTGGTGGTATCTGCAGCCAACCTTCTTGTTGGGATTTCTATGTAGGAGTACACCAAATCTTTCCCTCAATCAACATCGTTTCCAAAGGCATGAAGTCAAAAATAGACATTTTAAATACATCATCCCCTTCTTCACTTTGCTCATCTACCCACTGTTGCACTTCATCTTCCGAAGAAGAGACTTGTAAGGGTCTTGCCTAAGTGGATGGTGATATGCTCAAGGTACTCCTCCTTTCTTTCTCGATGGCTCTAGCCAGCTAGGTTCTTCTTTGTATGGGTGCTTCTTCCTCTTCATCTATCTCCTCTTCTTCCTCTTCTTCTTCTTCTAGGATGGTTTTAGGAATAGAAGGAAAATGCACCATTCTCTTAGTCACCCTTTTCCTTTTCTTCATTCAGATCTCAATCCTCTTTTGTTTTGTGGAGGCAAAAAGGGATACTGCCTATTCTTGAGAAAAAAGGCATAGAAACTTGTTGACTCTCTTCATCTTTAGATTGGGAAGGCACAAAAGGAGGCAGTGGAGGATTATCCTTGACTTGAGTAGCTCTAATATCCTTAGATCCTTACACATCTTCTTCTTTTTGCTGGGAAGGTGCTTGCATTTCACCCTGTTCTGCTTGAATTCTTTGCAAGGAAGTCCTCTTCCCTTATTTCTTTCATGTCCCCTTTGGAGAATGATAGTATCCAACTAGGCGATCAAGCTGGTATACTATCTCTAGCCTAATGAGAGATCAAAGTGAAAAGGTAGGAACTGTAACTTTCCTTCCTCTACCTTTCTTAGAGCGGGCTTGAGCATGGAAGACTATAGTGTCAGGTATGGGATCAAGTTGAAAATGATGCTTGATCCATTCCTTCATCATTCTAACTACATGTCTTGCCCAATGATCAATATCATCGCCCTCCTCCCTATTAACTTTTGCATTCATAATGGGTCTTTCTTAGATTTTGTCTAAGTTGAATAGGGGGTCCAATAGCTCCTTAGAATCTTGTTGTCTTATTTCCTCTAGAATCTTTAGATTGAGGGTCTTCTCTACCAGATACAAAGTCATCCTACAATAATCCCTTATGTGGGTATTGTAGTCATTTGTTCCATTCATCCAATGATCTTCAGTAGCATCTTCATGATGAAATTCCTTACCGACCGTACTCTGCACTTTCCCAAAAATATCAAAATGAATCCTAGGTGAATTATACTCCTCAAGGGGATAGTTCTCTCATTCCCACTCAAAAGTTAGAATATCTTGCTTCCACTTTACTTGGTATGATCCAATGATGAGTGGCCATGTCCAACAAGGTCTTCTTTGTCTTTTCACCCTCTCATATGCTGATTCAATCTATCAGGAAATTTCCAATAGCACTAACTTGTCACTCAAATATCTGGAGAGCTTCTTGGGGTTGGTAGTGGCACCACCTACCCATAGATATGTGAATGTCTTAAACTGAATGAAGTAAGCCCCAAGTGCTGATACTTGTGCTTTTGCTTCATCAGATAGCCTCTTGACATAATCACCTTCTATGAATTAGATGACCACAAAATTAACGCATCATTCACAATTCTATATTCCTTGCTCTGTGCTAAGAGCTTCTTCTTCACCAATTGAGGATAAACAATGTATGGCTAGGCATTGGGATCTTGCATATTGCCTCTTCTAAACAACCTAGGGTAGTCTTTCACCCTCGCTGCAAGCAAGTATATTATGTAAGACATCATATAAAACTTCTTTTTGTCCTTCATCATCCTCAATTTCTCACACAAGTTTTCAATTACCGTGGTGGCCTAGTCCAATGGTATCTTTGATTTTTTGATGGTCTCAATGAAGCTGATCATGAAGGTAAGGTGGCCTACTGCAGATAAACCCATGACTCTGCTCCAAAGGATGATGGAGTAACCAATATCCTCCTTCATATATCCCTGAGTCATATCCACTTTTCCTATTATCCTTCCTTGATGAGGCCTCTCAATAAGGTAGGATGACTATATTATATATGTCGCCTCCTTCGTATGTTCCCTATACCATCTCTCTATTGATTTGTAGGAGAGCCTAAAGAATTGATCCACTCTCGAGAGATGGAAGACCCTCTAAATGTTTTTGGGTTGAAGATCAAGAACCACTTCTCCTATCACACTTTTCACCTCTCTCTCTTCAAAAACAAAATGTTGCACCAATCTCATTACTAGTTCTATTGATTGCACTGATATGTGATGTGATGCTGCATTCACCAACTTGGAATGTATCAAGGAAAAAACTAGATCTGATCACTCAGTTGGTTTATTATAGGTTTTCAAGAATTCTCCTAAGTTAGTGTGTCCTAGGTTAGTATCTCAGTTCTCGGTATAATCATCATGAAATCTTGATTTGGATGGTACGCTTTGGAACTTGAATACTGTAGGCTGAAGTGCTACTCCATATGTGGGGGCCATTTGATTATCTACAAACAATAAAAAAAAAATGTTTATTAGTCGAAAGATAAGATGTAAAAACTATTAAACTAAGAAAAAAAGCATCAGGAAAAAAAAAGGTCCCCTTTAGGAATTTTTTAAATATATATTTTATTATTTTTATTTTATTTATTTTTATTTTTTATTTCTTATTAATTTTTATTTATTTATATATTTTTATTTTATTTTTAATATTTTAATTTAATTTTATTTAATTTTATTTTTTGCAAATTTTAGACTCCTAACATTTCTAACTATAATTAACTTTCTTCTCCTGAATCTCGAACTGTGAGTTCGGGAGTCAAAAAAAGATAAGGGGTCCCCATTCCTATTGAGGAATGGGGCATGTGTTATGGATGCCACAATAAGTCTTTTACCCTATCATCATCCTCCAAAGCTCCAAGAGTATATTGACCTTAGTCTAAGGGTGGCCCCTTGTATGGATATAGATCACAAACATTGAAAATTGGTGAAACTTTTAAATTGAGAGGTAACTCCACCTCATAGGCATTTTTGCCACACTTATGCACAATCCTCAATGGACCTATCTTCTTCATGAGTAGCTTAGTTTGCTGACCCTTGGTTAGTCTCTCCTTCCTAAGGTAAGCAAGTACTAGATTCCCTACCTTGAACTGCAAATCCCTTCTTTTTTTATCATCTTTGGACTTATACTTCTCCACTTTCTTTTGTAAAGTCAGGGTGACTTGATCATGAAGTTCCTTCATTTGTTCTATAAATGACTTCCATTGGGAACTCCTTTTGTCCAATAAGCTAAGATCTCTCAGCTCTAGGATCCCTCTAGGATGAGCCCAATACATTATTTCAAAAGGGTTTTTCCTAGTACTCCTATTGATGGAATCATTATAGGAAAATTTAGGTTGCCCTATGATATGATCCCAAAACTGGTCATGCTACTTTATTAAGCATCTTATCAAATTCTCAAGTGACCTATTCACTACCTTTATTTAACCATCTAATTGTGGATGGTAGGTTGAAGAGAATGACAAGTTTATGCCAAGTTTCTTCCATAAAAGTCCTCTAAAAGTGACCTAGAAACTTGATATCCCTACCACTTACTATATTCAATGGAAATCCATGAATCCTCACAATGTCCCTAAAGAATAGCCCTACAATTTGAGAAGTATTATTAGTTTGTTTGCATGGAATGAAGCATGCCATTTTTCTAAAATGGTCCACTACCACAAGGACACTGTAATTACCCCTTGTTATCTTTGGAAACCCTAATAAAAAATCCATACTAAGGAACTCCCAAGGCCTTTGCGGTATGGCAAGTGGTTGATACAACACATTTTTGTTGCTTTGTCCCTTTTCCTTCTAAAAAATTTGGCATTATTCCAAAAAATTCCTTATATCTGACTACATCTTAGGAAAATCATAATTCCTATGCACTTGTTCTATAGTTTTATCGACTACAAAGTGAACTCCCAAACTTCCTTGATGTTTCTCCTTTGCAATATTCTCCCTCATTGAGCATTGAGGTATTCACGTAAGGTGTCCCTTAAATAGTAAGCCTTCCTACAACAAAAACTCATTGAAGTCTACCTTTATTTCCTATTGAAATTGAACACATGTGACATAGGCTTCTTTGAAATCTTTGTCCTCTTTGTAGAGATCCTTCAAGTCATCCTTCCCTATTCTCTGTAGTTGGATCTATTGTATGGTTAAAAATCTTTTGCTAAAAGCATCTGCTACCTTGTTACTAACTCCTTTCATGCTCTTTATGGAAAATGTATAATATTACAAAGATTCTACCCACTTTAAATTCCTTCAATTCATTTTTTCTTGCCCATTCAAAAAACTTAGAGCATGATCGATAGTGTAGACTATAAATTCTCTAGGTAAGAGGTAATGTGTTCATTTTATAAGATCTTGTACCATTAAATATAACTCCAAATCATAGGTGTAATACCTTTCCTTAGCATCATTTAACTTCTCTAAGAAGAAAGCCACAAGGTGTCTTTCTTGGCTTAATATTTCTTTAATGGCCAACTTGCTAGCATCACACTCCACTAAAAATAGTTGGTTGAAATTAGGAAACCTAAGAGTAGGTAGCTCTACAATTATTTTATTCAACATTTCAAATCCTTAGTCTACTAAAGTTGTCCATTTAAACTAACATTTGACCCCACCTTTATGGTGCTGAGGATAAGGGTGCATACATGATTGAAGTTTCTTACAAATTTCCTATAGTAAGAGGCCAAACCATGGAAAATCTTAACATCCCCTATGTACCTAGGTGCAATTCATTGATTGAATTAACTTTATCAGAGTCCATTTAGTGCATCCATTAGCAACCACAAATCCATGATCAACTAATTCAATTTTTAGGAACTCACACTTTTCCTGATTGAGCATCAACTTCTCTAGGTGTAGCCTCCTTAAAACCATCTCCAAATGCTTCACATGCTCCTCCTTGGACCTGCTAAATATCAAGATGTCATCAAGGTAAAAAATTACAAACTTACCAATGAAATCTTCTAGCACTTCATTCATGAGCCTCACGAACGTGCTACATGCATTTTATAACCTAGAGGGCATAAGAAGCCACTCATACAACCCTTCATTTGTCTTGAAGGTTGTATTCCACTCATCACCAGGCCTTACTCTTAATTGATGATATTGTGACTTCAAATTGACCTTGGAAAAGTAACAATAACCTCCTAAATTGTCTATTGAATATTATAAATGAGGCATTGGGAACCTATATTTAAATTTGAATTTGTTTATATCCCTAGAGTCTATAAACATCCTCCATTTCTCATCCTTTTTAGGTGGAAGTATAATAGGTACAACACATGGACTTAAAATCTTCCTTATCAAGCCTTTATCCAACAAATCTTGAATCTGCCTAACTATCTCTACATTTTGACTTGGTGTCATCTTATAGGCTACTTTGTTTGGAAAATTTTCTCTAGGTATAAGGTCAATCTAATGAATCACATCCCTCATTGGTGAAAATGCACTTGTCAAACCATTATTTACTATGTCATGTTACCTTTCCAACAATGCATGTATCTCTGGTGGCATATTGGCTTTCTCCTTGGTCTTGTCCTTTGGTTTCACTACCACTAAACAAAAAACCCCCTTCTCCTTATTCATCAGCTTGAGAAACTCTTTCCCACTCTATTGGTGTTTGAAAATACTAGAGGGTTTGAAATTATCCCAATGAGAATATGACATGTCTAGGGGCAACTAACTCCCATCTTCAACACATCAATTTAGACACTGGGCCAACTATAAGGCTTGACCCTTCTTCTACTTCAAGCTCTACAAGGCCTAGTTGGTTAGACCTGATATTCAATCAATATCATACCAGTGCAAAACATATCCCTAAATCTATTTACTGTAGATGAAAACCCCTTATATCTCCTAATAACTCATGAAATGACACAGATCTACAGTAGCTAAACGCAAATCTATGAATCTCATAAGTTGAGTGAGGGTTAATTATTTTCAGCCCACTACACAACATGAAGAACTAAATTTATTTGATTAAAATAATTTGTGCAAACAACCTTCATATCAGCTTGCATCTGATTTAGTGATCAATGCCTTATCAATTGAAAAATAGAGTCATTACCAGCAAGATGACTTAACTTAATTGCATTGCAATCAAGTTTATCAACTGAAATCCCCTAATCCCATACTTATGCAATACCCCTTCATGCACCCAGCAACCCTATCAGAATGATGAAGCATTTACTTGATTGCTTGAGTCAAAAGCAACAAAGATCTAACATACAACTCATCCAAGCTACCTTAAATCAAATGAACATTATCCATTTAATTCCAAAGTTAATAACACATGAAGAATTAGGAGACAAAACAAGAGAAATCAGATAAATCATGTAAATTTCCCTTTTGTATTTATCCTTTGAAAGACCAAATACAAAAACTGGTAACATAAAATATAACTCAAGATATTTCACATAATCTAGCATCAATTTTCAGTATCTCAGAACAACAATACATAATATGAAATGAAAATTTTCACAGGGTGGATGTGTGGCCTTCACTACTATAGCTCAGCTCAATAGTCAGGAAGAAAAACCATCTACAATCCTGGTCTCAACAGTAGAACAGTGGAACCCTGCTAGTATTACCCAAAGCAAATTGCCAACAACCTTGCAAAAGAGAAGAAGGAAGGAAGAAATTCCCAAATTGAATCTACAACTGACATGTGTACCCTCAAAATTCCTTCCTAAGAAAATGAAAAGCCTCTCTCTATCTTCTCTTTATAACTGAAAATAAAATCCCCATGATTTAGGCTCTTAAAGGTATAAAGAATATCAAAAATTTGATTCATCCTCATAAATAATTTTTGAGGTTAGAATGAACACAAGGTAAAAAGTGAAAATCAGTTAACTAGCCTTTAGAAGCCAAGAAAATATCTCAGAATTGATTTTGTTCACATATAGACTTCAAAAAGCCTTCATATCTTCCTTTTATCTAATCCTAATGTTCCATGATGACTTTTTCTTATTCCACTGAGAATGCCTCAAAAATTACAAAACTACTTATAACATGAACTAGTGATTTGTTATGCAAAATCTGACCCGAAATTTGGAAAATTCACTTCTTCCTGGTTCCAATGGTATATTGCACTACCTAGTTTGGACAAAAAATGCCCCTCTAGTAGGAGTTTGAAAAATAGGTCCCTGGACTAAGAACAAAACATTAAAATGAATTTTTTAAAAATTTATATAGTTAAGACGATATAAAAAAATTTAATAATTCAAATATTTTATTTGCATTTGAAACTTCTTATTTTTACTTTTATGCTCATTTCCATTTCTCCTTATCTTTCCAATCTTCTAACACCATGTGTCAATCATCTATTGATCACCACATTTGAATTAATTAATTAATTCCTCCAAATTTGGCTCCTTGCTTTCCTTTACATTCCTACAGTGGGGTTTTTATTAATATTTTATTAACATTTTCAATATCTCGTAGCATCAGAGACCCCCAAATTTTGCTTTACGTGCATACAGGGGTGAGTTTGTTTAACACTCTCATGACCTGCCCTCACAACCTGAGCATATCCCTGAAAACCTCAAAAAATTATTTTATGCTTTCATGACCTGAGCAAAGCAGCACAAGGCTTTGAAATTTCACTTACGGGCATATTTTTGAAACATTCACATTGTGTCAGGAAGGTTTAACACTTTTACCTTGGCTCATATGATGACCATAACACCGGAGGACCCTTGAAACTTAGTTTACGCTCATACGCGAGCAAGTCAAAATTAGTTGACTTTCAAGCCTGTGGGCACCTCCACCCACGAGCTTGCGGCTTGTGTAGCCATGTCTTATTAGACATCATGATTTGTGAGTGGGATACTATTTACAAAACAAAAGAAACCCCCATGCGATCCATGTGGGATATATGGCTCTACACCATTCTTTTCATCATTGCTCTATCTTGACATGCAATTTCTTGGAACTCTAGTTGCTTCCTTCTCTCGTGGGTTTTCCTTCAAATCATAGGCACCTCCAAGCTATAAAACATGCTTCCCTTTCATGTTTCTCTTTACCACTCATATGAATTTTTTCCATGTCCCTTTTGCCTTCTTCCACTGTTGGTTATGCATCCATGTGGCTCACTTCAGTGATACTCTCTCTTGCAACATTTTCTTTGCCTTTGGATTCCTTTGATGCTGCACCTTCCTTTTTACATGCTTCTCTGAAATACTTATCGCTCCGTGCTATAATCTTGGCTTACTATTCTCTTGCTTTATGTGAGGCTTTGTTTCATGTGAGGCTCTGTTTCATGTATGGTGTGGTCTAGTATTTCTTGTGTTGTATGTTCTTTGACCAGTGATTTCTTACTTTAAAATAGCACTCCCAACTATGCTTTCTAATACTGTTTAGCATTTTCCCCTTTGTGGGCATCTTTTACAAATTGGTCCTGTTATCCATGTATGATTTTCTCCCCATTACAAAGTCATGGATGGGCTACTTCCTCTAACACCTCCCCTACTTGAGCTTTGGTTTTCAATGGCTTCCCCACTGTGAACACCCCTGCGTCCTTTTTTTTTTTTTTTAAGCATGAGAATTGCCCCTTTTTTCTACGGGTTCCTTTGTAGCATGGGGATTCCTTATGTATCCTATGTTTTTTATTCTAAAAGAGAGAAGCTACTTTGTAATTGGCTTCCATTACATGTCGTGAGCTTCTCTTTAATGTGTATGCTCCCTTTGAAATCTTTGCTCATGCTGACTACCTTTTTTCTTTAACATTGCATAAGTTCTCTCTTTGTTGGCTATGGGTTACTCTATTTAGAATGCAATATATGCTTAAAATATGTGTCAAAGACTCCAACATGATTCAAAATCCTCCACTTAGTTGCGTGGATCTTTGTGCTTTGACTTGCAGATTCTACCTTTAGTCAATGTTGTAGCTTTGATGCATGGACTCCCTTCTTCTCAATTGCCTAGCTTGGCATGGGAATCTTCTTTCCATGTACCTACGTTTTTGTCATGGGAGGCCTCTTTGAATAGCTATGTGGTCTTCTTATCTAAAAGAAGCTCCTTCCTATCATGCTTCCTCTATTGCCTATTGTGCAAGAGATTCTTTTCTCCTACTGCTTAGCAGATTTTCTATGACTGGCAGCTCCTCTTTCGTCACACGGCTTTACCTTTATGCCAACCTTTTGTATTATGGCATGAGGGTCTCTTCTTAAACTATCCTAGCTGTAGATTGAAGCTTTAAAAGCATGGGTTTTTTTTTTTTAACCACTAGCTCCTTTCTTTGTTACTCATGTGCCTTAGAAAAAGGCCTCTTCACTTTGTTGACTCGCGGCTTCTTGATTGCTTTCTAATGTAGCTTCCTTCTATTTGAAGTTGACCCGTCTATTTCAATGCATTTGACTATCACAGAGACAACCTTATTCTTTTCATGGCATCTTCCTATTCTTGGACTGCCTGATCAATTGCATACATAATAGGTACATTCATGTGAAACAACACTTGATATATGACTCCTCTTAATTAATACCTAGGTAGTGATGCTCATCATAAAAGAGAGCTTCCAACATCAATATTATCAAGCTCTTATATGAGATGACTCTAACTCAGCAATTCCTCTTCTAAAATACTTTTACTTCTTGGAGGTTCTGTCAATCTGATAAAATTAGTTAGACCCTAAAGTGGGTCCAACTAATTTTTTTTTTGTTTTCAGACAACTGAAATGCTGAATTGATCTGTCGACCTTCTTAAACTGATTATAATAAAATTTGATCATTGAACCAACATTTAAAACTCACTTTATTCACTGATCTGCAAACTATGAATTTCATGTCAAGAAGTCCTTTAACTGGCCTTAAAAATTGATCTGAAACTCTAACTGGGCTATAGAATCTGACCCACTGATTCTCTCTTCTACATACTCCTACCTTGTTAAACCTCATCTCATGATGAATTCTCAGTCAAAAGATACTGACTATCAAAGTTGGCCTCTTAGATTTAGGTGCAAGTAAACACATTAGAAAGGAATAAACTGGGTTCGAATTTGGCCTTGAAAACTAGGCAAATGAGCACATGGGGAAATGAAAACTGGGACGTTGGTTTATTGTCATGAGGGGAATATGGATCTATGATTTGGGCTCATGATGAATAATAGGAAGCAAATGGCGAGTGTTCAAAGTGGGCCACTTGGAATTGTTGACTAGAAACAATGACAGAAAAGTGATTTTTGCAAATGGGAATGGCCTGGAAAAGTGTGCAGAAGGATTCGTCATGATTTGAAACTTGGCACGCTTAAAATATTTTTAGAGTACAATAGATTGGTACAATCCATTTGATCTCACCTATCATAGATTCAGAGTTATAACATCTTGAACAAGGGTACTGGCAAATCTGCAAATGCTGACACCAGTAAAAAGTTAGAAATTGCATTTGGAATTGTGTTTGAAAACTAATCAAATGGATTCGTCATAACTTGAAACTTGAAACATAACAAGTCTCTGACATCTAAAATGCAATGCAAAAGGAATTTTAGCATTAGGGTCAACTAATCAAATGTTATAATTTGTCAAACAGGGCTTCCTAGAATTTAGAATTAATTGCATCAGCATGACAATAGTAAATGAGCAATTTTGAGGGATTCAAAACTTAGTCAAACGGACTCGAAACAACTTGAAATTTGAAACATATCCTTTCAAGTATGGAAACTAGATGCTCTCAAAGCAATGAGTCATAAAACATAATTGGGTGTGAGATATTTACTTGCAAACATAGCCTCCTATCGTTGTTTAACACTCGGCTAAAATGTAGATTTGACACTAGCTTAGAATGAGACTTCACAAGATGGCTCAAAATGTCAATTTAACTTCATGGAATCCATAGAAGTATTAAATGAAAGGTGTTAGAAACATTAAACACCTCAGGGGCATCAAAGGTATAGTCGGGTACACATGCATTTATGAGCAATTATGGGGCTTGATTTGATTCAAAATTTGAAACAAATGCTCAAAATGAGAATGCAATTTTGAGTGCCAACACACTCAATGAGATCATATCGCTTCCCACATGCTTCTCCTCACTAGGTTCTTCGAATGGATCCATTTTGAATTTCATACATTGTCTAGTGATCACATAGGTGTTCTTCTCAACATCGAGAATAAATTTGACATCATATTTCCATGGATGCCCTAAGAGTAGGTGGCATGTATCCATGGGAATTATGTCACATAGGACCTTGTCCTTATACTAACCAATTTTAAGTTCCCATTATTTTTTACCCCTTATTCAACCATCAAACTTAGAGAGAGTGGTATGAGATATCCTCCTTAACTTTAGTCTATCCACCATCTTTGTAGACACAATAGTCTTAGTGGAACCAGAGTCCACTATCATCTTGTAAATTTTCCCATGATACCTACAATTTATTTTGAATAGATTCTTCCTTTTATGGAGGCTCTACAATACTTGACACCTTCAACAAGGTTCTTCTTAGCATTAGGTTCTCTCCATCCACTACTAGCCTTGCCTTGCAAATGGGAGAAGTAACACTTTGTGTGTCATCCTCCTACACTAGCTAATTTATCCTTCCCACATGGAAGATTATGTATCCGTTTTAGGAAATCTTCCATTTTATGACCTACTTGGTTACAGTTATAGCACCTTCCAATAAATACTAAGTTAGTCCTCCCTTGTGATTGAGAACTTCCCCTAGGAGGTCCCCTTCCTCTATATCCTACCCTCTGAAAGGACCCCCTATATTAGCTACTACCATTGTTATCAGTAGACTAACCTTCATCAATTTTGTTAGGACCTTTCCCCCTTCCAAATTTGCCTCTACCTCTAAATCCTTTGTTGTTGTTGCCCCTTCCCCTTTGATAGGACTCATTCATCCTATTAGCTTTATCATCTACTCTTAATTCCATTTGGAAGTATTTATGCATGCTACCAAGGGCCATCATAGTGATCTCATATAGGATCCCTTTCCTTAAGCTATTAAGGTACCTTGCTACCTTTTCCACCTCTTGTTCTTGTCTTCTTGCTCTAAGACTCAACCTATTAAACTATTGAGTATAAACAATTACTTTCATGTCCCTTTGCCTTAGATTCTATAGCTTTTGATTAACTTGGATCTCATAATCAGTGGGCAAGAATTGTGCCTTGATTCTAATCTTCATTCTCTCCCATGCTATTATCTTCTTCTACCCTACTACTATCATATCATCTTACATCATATTCCACCATACTAATGTTGGTCCCTTCATCCTAGCCTAAGAACATTTGACTCTTTTCTCCTCTTGTACCTCTTTGTAGTCAAATTGGTTATCAATGGCTTCTAACCAACCTAGCAATTCATCCACATTTAGGCTACCACTATAGTAAGGGATGTGCTCCATACTCTCCTTTTTAAGAGACTTGAAAGCTTATAAGAACACCTTCTTATACTAATCCACTTCATCCTTACTCTCTGTTGTCTATCCTACAAAGCCTTCATCTTCCTCATCACTTTCATCTCCCCATTATGTGATCTTTTTCTTGCTCCTTGTCTCTGTCTAGTTAGCCTTGGCCAATAGATCCTTGACCAATTCCACTATGGAACCCTTTCTCATGGCCTTGGGTGGAATACTATCAGCTTCTTGACTTTCTTCTTTTTCAAACATGTACCAACCCACAAGTTGGCTTTGATACCACTCTGATGTAGAGGCTTTGATATCCTAGGTTTTCTTCACTTTGAATGCTCCTCTTGTTTGGTCTAGCCATCCAATGGTTACGATTGTTAGGACCTTCTCTTAACTAGGATCTCCAAGATCCTTGGTATCAAATTCTCCTCCAAGGTACAGTTGATCTTGAGAAGATTCTGAGGTCACAAAGATGAACTAGTACAACTAGTTCCCAAATACCTAACCTTCTTCACTAGTTTTTCCTCCTAAAACCATGAACCTCTACCTAGGATCTTTCCAAAAATTCCCTTAGACACTTGTTAGTCTTTTTAGTCCATCTATAGTCAGTCTAAATCCTTACCCACTCTTTTTGATGCTTTGCCAATCCAATTGGTCTCAAATTCTTTAGGAGACCTAATTGCCTAGCCCCTATTAGGTCTACTTTCACTATTTTGAGCTATAACTCCCAAAACCTTCAAATGACCTCACTCAAGTCATTTAAAATATTCAAGCTCTATTTTATTAATTTCAAAATTCAAAATCTTAGCTTCTTGTTGCACCCATAACCCTAGTTTCTATTTGGCCCTAGTTTTAAGCCTATTAATTAGGCCTCTAGAGTAGTGAGCATAAATAATTATGAAAATTGTCTCAAAATACTTCTTTCAACTCCTTCCACCTTTGAATTCTATCAGGGGATTATCTAGGGCATCCATAGACTTCACTAGAATTTTTTGAAAAAGATATGGGTACACATACAAAAGTGTTATTGTCCCTATCTTGGCTCACCTGTATTCAATAGTCAACCATAGAGATTGCCATTTGATCCAAGGAACCCATTGAAAAAACAAAAATGTAAACAAAAAATATATGTGCAGACCCTAACTATACTTCTCCCATGGTTTTAGTCATTTCCACTAGTGGGTTCTTAGGTTAGAGCCATTTCTACCAATAGAACATTGTTAAGGTGACTGTAGACTAGTGACCTTCAAAATTCCCTAACTTAAAATAAATAAAAATAATAATTAAAAAAATCCTACAAAGGAAAGATAATAGAAAAACTACATTTTCATGGACCCCAATCTCCTCTTGCAATCTGTACAAATCATACAACAACAAGAAAGTAATATAGTTTTAGTAAAACACTACCACATCCACCCATACAGGAGTGTCAAAAGTAATTATTGCAATCCAAAATTCCATTAACCTTATCCAAACATCAATTCCATCCTTATATCCCAAGCATGCGCAGTTATAACTAATCTAACTACATCTTGCTCCATTCTTGTAAACATTGTCAAAGTTACTTGAGAAAATTTTCAAATTTGCTAGCAATTTTTTGCATAATGAGCATTTTGGCTCATTTTGACAACTTGATGGGTGAGTTTGATCACCTTGACCATAGATAGGGTATATATGGTCCTAAAGCACTCCTCAAACTCATGATATGCCAAAATAGCAAGGTTCCATTATTCTAAGCCAAAATAGTAACTTTTCACCTAGTGAGCACTATAGGCTCTTACAAACATATAGTTTACCAACCTAACATCCAACCTATTGGATTTTATTCAAGAACACACAAAAAAATGTAAACCAACCCTAAGGTTCCATTATTCTAAGCCAAAATAGTAACTTTTCACCTAGTGAGCACTATAGGCTCTTACAAACATATAGTTTACCAACCTTATATCCAACCTATTGGATTTTATTAAAGAACACAAAAAGGAATCAAAAGGGGAAGTTACCTACACCAATTGGTCCCAATTCTATATTACAATATCCTCATTAAGATCAATACTATCAACTATGTTCCCTTTGCCCTTTCTCTTGATGGCTTAATATGGAATGATCTATTTACCCTTGTCAAATGAGTCCTTCTATTGTTGTATCTCAGTTGAGACTATGGGAGCCCATTTCTTGATTGATGCTGAGGAAACTTGTTGCTCAGTAACTTTTGGGATAGAGCTTGGTGAAGGTTAAATAGTCTTCCCTTTACTACTTGGTGGAACTGGGTTCAATTTGATAATTTTTTGCTAATATCCTGTTGGCTCATGGCCAGGGTCGACATAGCACGGCCGATCGTAGTTTACCTGAACCCTGCTCCATAAGGGACTTTAGTAGCCAGTGCCATCGAGGACTAGAATTGTCTCTCCATACAACTATAGTTAGTGCTAGCATGGCCAACTTGGGCCCCTTCTCCCACTATGCTGCTTATCTTCGCGGCCCCCTTCTAATCTAAGTTGGCCTAAGCAAAGTTGTCTCCAAACATGACCCGCCCCTCCCCTCTAATTCTATGGGCTATGGGCCACCCAATAATATGAAGGGGGGGATTATTTTATCATGGGCATTAACTTCTATTGAGTTTTTTTTTAAGGTTCTGCCACAGTATACCTAAATTTAATGAAGGGTTGGGGCATGTGTAGTATAGATGGCAGCATGAACAAGAATTAGACCCCCTTAGGAAGTGATGACATGACCTGTACAAAAAATTATCAGCATTAGAATACTCAATTTTTTAAATCTATAGAAGAGCTCTTTCTTCTTGATATCAAAAATTATTTTCCACATGTTTCTTGTAGACTACACAACATCTTCGATATCATTTGACAAAATTTATTAGGTATTGAATCTAGGAGTTTGTTTGCTTCCAAATCTGGACATTCATGATGGTAATATGACCAATCAATCAGATAAGGTAATTTATATACTTGTCATTTATGGCAACATATTTATTTTATAGATTAGTCATTATTATTTGTGAAGGAAAATTGTCTAAGTATTAGATAGTGTTACAGTAGCATGAAAAGATTTGATGATAGAAGAATATTCCCTTGGAATATTTTCTTGTGCAGTTAACTAGAGATGCATGATGTCAACCTGATGATGCATACCAATGCAGATGTTTGTATGAGCAATCAAGTTTAAGTTATGAAGAAATTAGTGATGCAGTTATGTTATAATGTAGAACAGAGCATGTCAGCAGAATGAGTTAAATGACTTGAATAATTGTTCTAATTATTAGTTCTTGATGAGCTGACTCTAAGGATGATATGTGAGCTAACTAAGGAAGAATTATTAATATGCTTGTTATAAATAAAGAACTTCATTTGCAAATTTAGTATGTAACATGAATGAAAGAATGTCATGCAAAGTAATGATATGTGATGCAAGATATGATGCAATTTTCTTTATGAGCAGTTACCCTTTGTGTGAAGAACTAAAAATTAGAATAATTGTGAAGTATAGCAAGTAATCTAGTTATGAGCAATTATAGACATTCAAAAGATTTGTGAAGTATAGGAAGTCATCTAGTTTTGTATGTATATCTATTCTCTTGGAGAACTTATTTGTATACTTGCATGTTAGGGCAGTGGGTTGTTCTTTCATAGATTTGTATATGTTCTACCAACTCCTAATAGGGTTGAAGCAACTCCTAATAGGGTTGAGGGTTCTAAAAAGGCCTAGTCTGCTAACATGGACTTGAGACACTATACATTCTTCATAGACTCCTAATAGGGTCAATATCCTTAACCAGATTCTTTATCTAGTGAGTCATCTTGTGGGTTCCATCCCCAGCAAGGTTTCCTTGGCCAAGGATTCCCTAGCTAACAAAATATGGTTTTATGAATTCTCTTCTTGTATGGTTGTTTATTTTATTTAGCACTATTGGTTATCTTTCTTATGCTTGTGCAATAGTAATTAATAATATTTAGTTGTGGATAAAAGGATAGAAAATGCTGATTCACCACCACCACCACCACCCCCCCCCCCCCCCCCCCCCCCCCCCCCCGCCCCCCCCCCCCCCCCCCTCTCTTAGTATTATTATTTATTTCTAACAATTGGTATTAGATCCTACTTATTTAGAAGAGGATTAACAACTTGAATAAGATCCCTATGGACATGGAACACTTAAAAAAGCATCTTGAAGAAGCTCTTGAACAAATTGATCTCCTTATTGATGAAAGAGATGGCCTTAAAGATAGATACAAAGACACAAAAGCTTACATTGGAGAACTAAAGGACAAGATAGATGATCTGAAGATAAAAGGACCTTGTGATCAAACCAGTGATGATGATATTAAAGATATAAAGAAAGAAAGTGAGATCCTAAAATATGAGTTAATGCTAGTTGAACTCAAGTTAAGTCTTAAGAAAAATGGAGGAAAGAATGACTCTAACATAAAAGTTGAAAATGCATATCTAAGATCCTAGTTAAGCAAGGTAACATCTAAATTGGAATCTATCAAGTTAGAACATGCAAAATTAGAAAAATACAACACTATTGTGAAAGGTGAGTTGGTGCAAACCAAATAGCAACTTGAGAAATTATATGCTAGTAGTGAAAAGATTGAAGAACAAATATATATATAGAGACCTAGTTATGACAAGACTGGTCTTGAATTCTTCCTTGGATAATCGACCAAGAAATCTATTGAGAGAAAAGAACCTAATACCCCTAAAGTCGAAAAGGACCTAAGCATAAGAAAAACATATGATACATCTAAAAACAAAGAGAATGTTACTCACTCTAAGAAATCTAAAGAATCTAATCAAGATGAGGATAACAAAAGAAAGGAATCTCATGCCTAGTATGATAAACTTGAACATATTGGAGATGATTGCAAAGGTAAGTCTTTTAAACCTATTTCAAAGTTTTATTGTCATAATTTTCATGAATATGGACATTACGTAGTAGATTGTAAGAAACCTAAAAATGATAGTGATAATGCAAACATTAGAATGTCTGGGAACACTAACCATGTAGGAAATAGAAAAAGATTTCACAGCAATGAGAGTGGAGAAAGAAGACAAATTGTTCTTTATAGATGCAACAATCTTAGACACATTGCAAGGAAAGAGAACCTAACGACCAATACAATGAACAAAGAAGAAATGTACCTAGATATGTTAGTTATGTAATAAATTTGGACACATAATAAAGTTCTACACAATGGATAGAAGAAACCTAAATAGGAATCAGAATTATAGAAGGAATAATGGAAGAAATGATGATGGTCTAAAGGAAAAAATAAAAGAGTTGATAGAATAATTTAAGGAAATATTTGTAAAAATAAGAGAAGTAGGAAGCTCTCACACAGTCCAGGAAGAAGCTCATCATAATATATCTGACAAGATAGTAAAATGAATTATTGTTTGTGACTCCTCCTACCAAAATTAAGAATTCTTAGTGAAACAGAGTGTCAATTATTAATAAAAAGTGTTAGAAAGAATATCATAAGTTACACACTTAATAGTATGTACTAGATATTGAGAAAAGTTTATAGCCAAGTGTACATTACTTAATATGATCAGGATAAGGATATATAAGAAGAATAAACTCTTTGTTATACAAAGATAGTATATAAAACTATTGGTAGATATTCATTTAATGTGATATATAGATTGTGAAAGATTTAAAGGATGCAAATTGATTTGTAAACATCATTTGTTTGTGTAAAATTTAAGTGCAAGATCAAAGCAAGATTTGAAGAGTTAAAGAGGTCAACTGATATGTGAATTCATTGGAAACCCTAATATGTGAAGTTAAGGTATTTTCTAAATTTGTTGAGCATATTTTTTTAGAAATGGAAAGACAAGAAGTTTTTAATGTGAATAATAGACCTAGATACAATTTCAAGAAACACCCATTTGTCTCTTTGCTTGATGACCCTATTGGGGCATTTTTTCATGTTCCAGAAAATGTTCTTCATGTTGAAGATATAAGAGGTTATATTCATTGCAAAATTGAAGGCATAGGCGATACATAAATTCATATGGAATTGGAGAAAATGTGCAAAACTGATTTGTCACTAAAAACAAAACATTAATATGTAGAACAACTTAACCTAGTTAAGTATATGTTCTACACAGACTTCGACAATCATGAATGGACAAGGATAATTCTAAGTAGAGTACATGATGATCTTTTATGGCTAGGAGATTCTATCATATGTATTGATAATAACCTAATTCACAAGGTCATAGGTTTAAACAATGAAGGATGCAATCTAGTGAACATTAAGAATGTGCACAAGATAGTTGAGACAAATCTCAACACATGTTTTGATGGTAGAAAAATGAAGTTCAACAACATTCAAGATTCTGGAGTAAGATTGATTTGCAAAATTTTGGGATACAAATTCAATCATGGATCTAGGATAGATTTAGTACCTACAAGATTTCTTCATGTAGCTTACCTGGTAGTAAAAGGCAAAGATCTTAATCTATGAAACATTATCTGAACAAAGTTGTTGGATAATATATCAAGAATCTTGAATCCCTACTAACTCACATATTCTTCTATCCAACTAAGAAGTTTCCTGGTATCATAAATTGGGATGGAAGTGAGTGAGCAATGCAAACAATCACTCGTGTATATAGAGCCAGACTTGAAATAGTCAGAGATAGTGATATTGACAGTATAATGAAATCTTTCCAAGCTGAAATGAAGCAAAGGTATAGCATACCTCCTGTGCTAGTGGAAAAGTATAAGGATGAACTGTGCTTCATGGTTGAAATAGATTTCGCTAGTATGGAGGTTGTAGTTCCTTGAGTTAAGTTTAATGAACCTGTGTGTTACAAGATGAGTGAGGAATTAATTGAAGGATATGCATAGATAATCCTACATTCACAAGTTGATTCTAAATGTCGTAGATTGGGGAGATAGATTGAAAAGATGAGAGGAGTTAAGACAAGTCAAATAATAAAGGACTCCAAGAAGAAGGTGGAAAAAGTGATTGATTCTATTTTGAAGGAATCTGGAATGACAAGAAAGGAATTTGATGTGGTGAAAGGGATAACCATGGAAATGAAGGCTACTGGTCAATATAAGCTATTGACCCCTACACCTACTGTAATGGCCAAACCTACTGAAGAGGTCACAGTTACCCAAACAAGTGCACAAGCAACTACTATGCCATATGCAATAGTTGTGCAGTAGCAACATCCAAGGAATCTAGCAAAGATTGAGGAAGCACTAGAACCAAGGAAGTCCACAAGGCGCGAAAAGACCAAAACCCCTCCTAATAAGAGTGTCAAGTAGACTACAAGTGGTCCAAGCAAGAAAAGAAGAACCTTGCAAATTAGTTCTTTTGAATCTTTAGAAGAAATTGGTGATAGACCAGTAGAGCCAATTGATCAAGAAGCAAAGACCTCAGCAGGAAGAAAGGCATAGAAACCCAAGGTAGAGAATCTTAACATGCAAATAATTGATGAAAAAAATTTTACAATTAAATAAATACTATAATTTTTATAATAATATGGATAGAAGACATCTAGAGAATGTTGTAATTAGGAATATGATTCTTAAAGATAAAAGGCTTGATAGTATAAGCGGTCAAATTACTAAAGACTTGTACAATAGACTAAGAAATAGAAAGTAGATTTATTGAGGAAGATAAGAAAATAAGAATTAATATGGTGAAAATTTTATGCACTATAAATAATGAGGAATAGTTAACAGAAATTCTGAAAGGAATAGCACCACTATTAAGGAATAGAAAGAGATCCATTCTCCTCATGGGAGGAAATGTGAAGAAGTAAATGTAGAAACTCAAAAGCCTATATTCTCATACATTTCTATAATGCCAAAGAAAAGTGTGCAGCCAGAAAAGGCAAGCCCTATGTTAGAAAAAAGTTTACAACTAGAAAAGGTAAGCCCTATAAATTCTAAGGAGTCTGTGCAAATAGAGGAAGCAAGTCCTACTATAGGTAGTCCACCTCATAGTTTTGAGCAGCCAACCAGAACACCAATTTCTAGTGATTCACCACATATCACCATTGGTAGTGAATCTATGCAAGTAGATAACACCAACATGTTAATTGATAGAACTGAGGATCCGTTCAAAGATTTTGGTGCTAGCATTATTGGCAATATTATGGATTATAGTAGCTCATCTGATGAAGAAGAATATCAACAGCCAAAGGAACAATATGTAGCTTCTACAAATAAAGTTGAATATAGTATTGAAGTAGCTACTTCAAGTGTGCCCTTAGCAACTACATCAACAACACCCCTTACACCACCTACTCAAGAAAAAGTGGTCACAGCAGAAATAGTTCAGTCAAATGAAGACGATCAAGCACAAAATCTCATATCTTCCTTGAGTAAATTTCTTGACAAGAAGAAATCAATCAAGTCCATTGAAAAGACTTTGACTTTAGTTCTGGACAAAATGGAAAAGATAGTAAGCCCTATTAACACACCTGCAGATATTTAATAGTGTGCAAAAAATTTGTGTAAAGCTTTTGATAATGAATTTACAACACTTACTAATATGGCTACAATTCAAGTGCAAATGGAGCATGATGGTAAACTCCTTAGTACTATGTGTACAAATATAAGGAATGATATATAAACTTTGAATGTATGCATTAATGCATTAAGATAGAGTATAGGAGAAGGAAAATAGGCTTATGCTAGGTGCAACTTGGCATACATCCATCTTCAAAGGTTGAATGACCAAATCAAAGAAAAGGTAACTAAGCTTTAGATGCTTACTGACAACTTTTTGAAATAGAATTAGAAGTTAGATAACATTGAGCATACAATGCAAACACTTCATGAGAACATAAGGAAAACTCAAGTAGAGAAAGAGGAAGTCTTGAAGAGATTCACTCTTTTGAGAGATCACTTATCCCCACAAGTAACATTGCTAGAAAATCAATTAGAGGAATGCTAGGAACCAAAGTGCTCATATGAAAAATTCATGGCTACAGGTTTGAATGCAAGATACATATGCCTTATGTACACTAATCAATGTATCTGATGCACTAAAAGATTGTTGAAAGAAACTCCTTGCATAGTTGAGAAATTATTTTAGTGATTGTTTCTCCAAATTTTGATGTAGCTACAAATTTTTGACAGTTCTTTCTCTTTTCCTTTTATTGGCACCTTTGTCATTGATGTCACGGGGGGAGAAATAAGGAAAAGTGTAATTGACAATTACATTTTGAAGTATTGTAGTATGTTTTGCTTCAAGCTAACTTCGTAATCAAATTCATAAGGGATGCAATCCTTTCAAAACATGAATACATTTTTTTAACTATGTTATGGTTATTTATTTTGATTGGTATGATAGCATGTTTGGGACTTAGCCAATTTTCCCAAAAATTTTCCATCAATGCCAAAGGGCGAGATTGTTGGCAATATGACCAATCAATTAGATAAGGTAAGTTATATGGTTGTCATTTATGGAAACATATTTGTTTTACAGATTAGTCATAATTATTTATGAAGGAAAATTGTCTAAGTATTAGATAGTGTTACATCAACATAATAAGATTTGATGATAGCAAAATATTCCCTTGAAATATTATATTGCGTAGTTGACCATAGATGCATGATGTCAACCTGATGATGCATACCAGTGCACATGTATGTGTGAGCAAATGAGTTCAAGTTATGAAGGAATTAGTGATGAAGTGATGTTACAATGCAAAATAGAGCATGTCAACAAAATGAGGTAAATGAATTGAATAATTATTTTAATTATTAATTTTGATGAGCCAAATCTAAGGATGATATGTGAGTCAACTAAGGAAGAATTATTAATATGCTTGGTATAAATAAATAGCTTCATTTGTGAAGTTAGTATGTAACATTAGTGAAAGAATTCCATGTGAACTAATGATATGTGATGTGAGATATGATGCAATTTGATATATGCATAGTTACCCTTTGTGTGAAGTTTTGACAATTAGAAGTATTACAAAGTATAGCAAGTAATCTAGTTATGTACAGTTAATGACATTCAAAAGATTTTCAAAGTACAAGAAGTAATCTAGTTTTGTATGTATATCTATTCTCTTGAAGGACTTATTTGTATACTTGAACATTAGGGTAGTTGGATCTTCTTGCACACATTTGTATATGTTCTACGACCTCCTAATAGGGTTGAAGAAACTTCTAATAGTGTTGAGGCTTCTAAGAAGGCCTAGTCTCCTAATAGGGACTTGAGACACTATACATTCCTCATAGACTCCTAAAGAGGTCAATATCCTTAACTAGATTCGTTATATAGTGAATCATCTTGTGGGTTCCATCCCCACTGGGGTTTTCCTTTGGCTAGGGTTTCCTTAGTTAACAAAATAGGGTATTATGAGTTCTCTTCTTGTGTGGTTGTTTACTTTGTTTAGCACTATTGGTTATCTTTCTTATGCTTGTGGAAAAGTAATTAATAATATTCAGTTGTGAATAAAAGGATTGAGAATACTAATTCACCCCTCCTCTTAGTATTATCTATTTATAAAAATTCCTTCCTTGATTTCTTTTTTTCAGAGAGATTAGGCATGAAACTTCTTAAAGTCTTCTCTCTAATATCCTTCTCTATTTTTTTTTCATTGGTCCAATGATGTGAAACAACCTTCAATAAGGCTTTAGGAGCATGCCCTTTCAGTTCATAAGGTTCATATTTCCATCTTTTAATCTTCTCAACTAATGCATCCACATTCTTATTCTACTCCTCTTTTCTTTTGGATTCATACTTGAAGTATTTAAATCCTGTCATACCCCTTTGTTCCCTTATATTTTTCAATTGTTTCTCAAAGGTAGGGGGTACCCTCTTCAAAGAGATTATTTTGATATTATTTTGATCTGCATCATCCTCATCTTCATCTTCTAGCCTTAGTTTCTTCCTTTCTTTTCTTGGCTTTGAGGTAGTAATCATACGAGTAAACCTTGTAGTTCTCCTTGGTGGAGGCTTGGATGGGGTCTTCACCTTCTTTTTGGGAGGTTCCTCTACCTCTTCATCTTCTTCTTCACTTTACTCTTCCTCTTTCTCTTCATCTTCATCTTCTACATCATCACCCTTGCCTTCAGTGATTATGAGAGCCTCTTCTCTCTCTTTAGAATTTTAGGAATCTGAATTTCGAGTGGAATTCCTATTTTAGCTTCATCATATGTCTTAAAGTAACTAGTCTTTGAATCCATTGGCTCATTGATGAGAGCTTTAATAATGTCCCATCAATATTCACCTCATATGATGGAGGTTTAACCCATGTTATCCTAGGTCTAACTTCCTATATGAGAACTCTGTCATAGTCAACCAAGAAGAATATATCTTGCTCATAATCCTCTACAAGTTTTTTAGGGATCCTAAGCCTACTTTGCATTCTTTCTTTGAAATTTTCAAACTATGAATCTATGATGCTTTCAAAGTTCTCACCCATATCATTTATGAATTCATTAATATAATATAGAACTTGGGTGTCTTTCTTCGAAACAACATTTTCTTTTGAAGGAAATAATTTATGTACATAAAATAACAAACAAACTAAGAGTGAAGTGAACTTACATGAGTTATTCTTGGAGGCCCAAATGTTCTCCATGGTCTTTCTTAGCTGGGTTTGTTGAAGCCTAGCTAGGTCAAATGATAAATTCTTCTTCACAACCTTGTATGATAGATCTACTACCTCACAAGGTAAATTGTTTGCATGACTTGAACCAAGTTTTGGTGTACAATGACATGGACGTCAAAACCTAATCTCCATGTTAGTCAGATTGTTCAACTTCATGCCTCTAGCATCTCATTCAGCTAGGGTTAGCTTTGTCAATTTTGATTGACCTAGGTTTTTAATAGCCTTAGATTTCTCTATTATTGGATACCTTGTTATCCTTGAATCATTTTCTTTGTGGTGGGATAAGTTTGTTCTAGCCAGAATGAAATATCATCAAATAAACTTAGTATAAACCTAATCCATTTGATCCAAAAGTTCCTTGGCATGTGGATGATGTGGGTCAAACCCTTGACCTCCAGATACTGGTGCTCTGGCTTCAACACATCATTATCAGACAATGCACCATATGCTTGATCTAGCTCAAGTTCCCTTGATCTTGAATAGAGAAATGATAAAATGACCTAATGTCTTGAATGAGAAGTACCTTTAGAGGGATTGATGAGTGGGCTCCTTTAGAAACTTTTTCCTCAACAATCACTAGATATAGCTAGAATTTTGAAGGAATGTAATCTAAACTTTTTATTGACATTTTTTAGCCCTTCTCGACCTTTCAATTGGAGGATGCTTTCATTATGCTTGGTTGATGAAAGTGTTGAAGCTGTTGACTTTTCCTGAGAATTTCCTTCAATGATCTTGCACCTAATCACTTTAGGGTCTTGAGGAGTTTTGCAAGCTTTATAAAAAATTTAATTCATGGTGAAAATTAAATTACACGATTTCTCCTTTTTATCAAATGATTCATTTTAGGTCTTCATTAAATGCTCTATATTTAGGTGGGTAGAAGAAGCTCAGTTTGATCTTCAACCCTTGAGTGCTTGGAAATCACTAATTAATAATGCTAGGTTGAGTCAGTGACTCAATCAAATCTATCCATACCCAATTGGATCTAAGGAGTGACTCAGTTAGGATTAACAACTCCGTTAGGCCTAAGAAGTATCTTAGTTAGAACTAACAGCTTAGACAAGTCTAAGACTTTACTTCTATCCAAGTGCATCCAATATGCTAACTTGGACTATCTTTCTTGAATGACTAGAGTTGATGTAGAATATCAATTTTGTCATAGTTCTAATGGTCTCCTAACCTGTTCAGGAAAAGATAATTTAATAATGCAATTCATTGGTTTGGGTGTCAATAATCTCACTAATTTCACTTGAATTCCTTAGAGATTTCCTCACCCATTGCTGCTTCATTTGAATCCTGATCTTGTTAGCCTTTGATTTCTTTTCATCTTCAACTTTACCTCTATTCATGTAGTTCTTTGCTAAATGAACAAGTTCTTTGTACACATAACATCTTTTGGTAGGATTTCTTTTTTTGAGGTGACTCTTCATGCAATTAGTTCCAATGTCTCTAAATTCTCCACATAGATAGCATATGCACCAAGTGTTGTAATACCAACCAAATATTTCATTAGCAATTTGTTTAGTAGGATTCTAATTCTTGGTTTTGCACTTTGAAGATTCATGGCCTTGTTTGCTACATGTGAAATGTTTTTCTTCAAACATAGTTTACTTTGTGCATTTACTTATCCTATGTCCATTTTTGTTACAACTATAACATTTTTCATTAAATTTTGACTTTCCATTGCTCCAACATTTATTTGAAGTATGCCCTATTTTTCCACAATGATTGCATGTAGGTCTTTTATTATTTTGAGCTCCTTGTTGTAATTACTCTCCTTGTTCAATGTAGCCCAATCCTACTTTCCCTTTATGTCTATTCTCTAAAATTTCAGCTAATTGATCCATACTTTCTTGTGATCTCATCATTCTTTCATTGGTTTCTCTTTCTTCTCTAAGATAATTCCCGAGTCTTTCATTTTTTATCATTAGATTGATAAGTTCTTGATTTGCATTGTTCAAATGATTTTCCTTATCTATCTAATGTAGTGAATTCTGGTGGATGTCATTATCTTTTTCTTCTAACCTAGTGTTGAGTAGTCTTCTATCTTCTTCTACCTTATTTTTTTCATTTTTAGCTTGGTTATTTTGTTCCATGATTTCACATATCTTGAGTGAATGAATCTCTTGTTCTCTTTTCAATTTTATGACTTCTTGAAGAATAAGGTTCCTTCCAAGTAGATCTTTTATAAGCTACATCTACTTCAATTGAACATATTTCTTTGCAAATATTTTCAATTCTTTCTTCCATGTAGAGATTGTCATTCATCTTTTCTTCATTTTAGAGATTGAGAGAGTTTCTGCTTCAGATTTAGATTCCTGATTTATTCCATGGACACATTTAGATCCAACTTTTCATTCTCAATGGATTTCTCTAGCTTGTATACTTCCATTATGTCTAATCTTTTCTCTAAAGGTGATAAAATTTTAGATATGAAAACCTTTCTCTAATACCAATTGTTGAAAATGTAATGCAAACTATGTGACTGAGAGAGGTGCGGGGTGAATCTAGAACCACTTAAAATTCTTCAACTAAACCACTTTGTTAAGTTGTCTAATCTACTTGCATGCATGAAACATAAAGCAATAATATAACAACACCACAAAACAATATTTGGTAACCCAGAAACCTTCCAAGTAGAAGGTAAAACTAGGGTGGGGATGACACCCACAATGCTCTACTACTATGGTAATAAAGTTGGTCTGATAAGGCTTATAAATAATCACTTTTGGTGATTGTACATGGTCAAGAGAAATAAGGACTACTAGGTACACCTTGTGAAAGGATTTATACAATACAGTTAACTATGTACTCTATTACAAGTTTCTGCAAAGGAATATTATGTGCACCCTATTAGGGGATTTGGGAATGATGCACTTGCTACCTAATGAATTAGTTGATTGATCTCTAAAATGCAACTTTTATTGTTGATGAAGGTCCTATGAAGTTAACTTATCAGTTGACTATGATAGATGAGACTCTTGCTTTCATTGTGTTGATTGTAGCCTTCTAGATATTCTTATCTTCCATGCTTGTTTAATGCTTGAGTAATGATACAATAATTTATTTCTTATTTAGATAAACAAAATTACTTGTACTTATATCCATCCAAATAATTCCATCATAGGTCAGCTACAACATAAATAGTTCCAAAAACAATCACCAAGTTGGCTCTGTGTAGTAACTCGGGTCTAATGGTTTACTTGAGTGATATTGAAGATACTTAAGCAAGATTGCCACCTTGGCTGACTCTGGCACTTAGTAGACACTAGATGCTTAGTTCATAATAATCACTTGATAGACACTTCTGACTTGGTTGGCATTGTTTTGCTAGCTTGATTATCACCATGGAACAAAATTGTTCTACTGACTTTGTTCACATTGGAGCTCAGTAGAGATTGTCAACTCGATTACATG
Source organism: Cupressus sempervirens (assembly GCA_028749045.1). Classification (NCBI taxonomy): domain Eukaryota; kingdom Viridiplantae; phylum Streptophyta; class Pinopsida; order Cupressales; family Cupressaceae; genus Cupressus; species Cupressus sempervirens. Next base: position 677,256,550 of record CM053792.1, on the reverse strand, counting down.
GTGTGAATTGTCAACTCAGTTGACACTAAAACTTTCTGCAAGGTTAACTTTATTTTCTTGGTTCCTTTGTGAGCTCGGTTAACACTATATGCTAGTAACTCAATTTCTACTGTCTTTTCATTATGACTAAGTGTTTTGACACTAATTGACAATATATCTTGCCATGAGATTAACAATCTCTCTTTTTCCATGCTTATTAAATGATTGGCTATTGATACTAAAGAACATCCCTACTCTCATAAGATGAAACTTTCTAAGTTGAGAGTAAGTGATTGATCTTATAGATCAAATATCATAAAAGGTGCTTGCACATAATAAAGTCTTTCATCAGAACAATAAATATAATAATATTTAAGAAAGAGTTTTCATGCATATATTTTTTGCTAGTTCTTTAGGAGAATGATCCTCATAACAAATATATTAATATGATTCTAAAGATAATTGTAAAGATCATAGATCAAGCCATTACACATATGTTAATAAATACTAAGTTTGGATAATGTAATAGAAACTAATTATACATTACCATAAACCAATTATGAGAGAAGATTCTTATTTGTTTAGGAGTTTTCTATTTTAGCTTTAATACATGATCCAAAATGATTTAGAATCCCTTCTAAAGCTATGTTTTCCTTTAAAAACTAATCATGGAAATGAAAACAATTCTTTAAGAGATATGATTAATTTACTCATTGCTAGTTAAATTCTCTAGTTCAGTTGCTATGGTAACTTTTTTATCTATACGCTAACCTAAACTTCATCATCTACTTGAATAAATGTATCATCAATTTTACTAGCATAACTTTGGTTGAGTTGATGAAAAATAACATACTATGGAAGATAAGCATCTCTGTTTGATATATCTACTTATTGTAACAAAGCAAGATGCCACATAGTAAATGGTAATCATCCCTCCTTTACCTATGTTCCTTCTTGAGAGAATGATATGTACTACATACAATAAAGTGAGCATATCTATAATCAATTTAAGAAAATGAGATACTACAGAATAAATAATAACCATTTCATTTTTTATTATTTATGCTATTTCTGAAAAAATAAAATATGACATTCAATAAAGTGATCATCTCTCTTTTAGCTAATACGGTGATTTTGTAATTAATTAGAACCAAATAATAGATAACTAAACATGCTCCTAATAAAAGAAATGCATATAAGATGTTATACATTCATAATTATGAAATCCAATTTTCTATGCAACAGTAATAATTTAATACAAGTGATCAATATCACATAAAGACTTCATAATTTAGCAACTCCTATTTTTATTCTATTACATCAATTATATAATATCATTGTTGAACGAGCCACATATAGGTTTTTTCATAATATTTGTATATATCCAAAGCATAGTAATAATAGATTGTTTATTGTGGGAAATTCTAAGAATTTGTTAATAGCATCAGAGGCGAGGTGCAGCAAATAAGAAAGGGATTACACAAAACAGCAATATCCTATGTCCTCTCCACCCACAGCCTCATCACATGCTCCCAAGAAGAAACATTCCCCTTCATCACAGTCCCCTTCTCCCTGGCAGGAGTCGTCACACGGAGACGGAGGATATGTGGGACCGCCGGGGCATTCATCTGCGTCTTTAGAAGGACGAACGAAATCAGATGCAGCCATACTTGCAATCACCAAGATTATTAGCACCACCCAAAACAACTTCATTGGCTTTGCCATTTTCTTTTCTCTTCTTTTCTCTTCTCTTCTCTTCACTTCTCTTATGTTGTCAAGGAGATTCAATTTATAGAGTGACATCGCTGTGTGTTTTTGACCTGCCGTCCCAAACGTTCCTCCTCGGTAGATCAGCGATTATTTGTTTTATTCACCTCGAAAAGCTCATACATAGAAGCGACAAAACAATTATAATTGCCATGCAAAACAATTTCCTTGCCCTTGCCGGATTTTTTTATTTCATTGCACAAACTCTATTCCTTGGCTGATTTAGTCGAGAAATATGCAGCCAACCGTAGTAGACATAACTCCTCCTTCCTAAATTTAATTTAAGAGCCAGTCCCCAGCCAACAATGACATCGTCTATGAACACAAATGTCTTATTCCATAGAATAAATCCCTTGATATGAATCGATATGAATTGTTCATCTATGACCACAAATGTCTTATTCCATATAATAAATCCGTGGATATGAATAGATATGAATTGTTCTGTGAATTTCCTCGTTATTTTGTTTTGTAAATTGTTCGCTTCTGAAATTATTAGATACATCACGATGAGCACCACCGTTCGTGAAGAAACCCATGACATGAATCGGTCCTTTTGTCCTAACCATTTGGATCTTGATCATATAAATTTGATTTTCTTGAATATATATTTGGATTTGATTTCGAATTCTTATATTCCAAGCATCAAGCACGTGTATTTTATAAGGGGGGAAATATGCCACAACCCTTTCACCGAATAAATTAGTATTTATTTACCACTTGAACTATTTTATGAATTTGATCTTTTATAAACTAGTGAATTTGAAATTATTCTTGGTAGTTATTTATTAAAATTAGTAGGAATATCGTTTATTATGGGGCGTCAAATAAGGAGACCACTCCATGATGGAAGGAGAGAAAAATGCACGTAAATCACTATGAATTGGGGTCGGGCAAAGGAAAATCATAGAGAAAATGGAAGATGTGGATGCATTAGTAGAGATTGGGAAAAAGCACTCAGCAAGGGTTGAAGATATAAAAATGTAAGTTCATAAAATTTTCAGAAGTAGCTAAGCTACTCGGCAAGGTAATGTGCCGAGACAAAGTAGTGCCAAGTTGCTCAATCACCAAAGGGAGCTCAATAGATAGGGAAATCAACAAAGGTAGAGATCGAGTTTCACAGTCAATGGGAGCCGAGTACCTTTTCTGAAACACAAGCCAAGTGTTGCGAAGGGAAACACTAATGTTCCAAAAAATGTGTAAATAGAGTTAATGGTTTCTCCTTCATTTTGCCAAAACTACTAACATGCATAGTGGAGTGTGCCAATAGAGACAAGATCAAAAACACAATAGATTGGAGATTGACAAGTATGTTTTCTTTCTTTTTATTAACTAAATCAAACTAATACAGATTTGGAGAATGAACTACAAATCCTAGAAGAATAAAAAATATCTAAATACTTAAAATAAACTTCCAAAAATGTATGGCTACATACAATAAACCTGGAGCAATCACTACTCATACATGACAAAACTTCACTTTAACAAAACTAAGAAAGTCATACACCCATTTGTTGTTGCACTTTGATGAACTCCTTCTATTGCTACCACTCTGCTGAACTCATCTCACTTTTAGAATTTCCGGGATCTATCTTTTAATGAGTAATACATTCTCCCCTTTTGTCTCTTCTTGTCCATACAAAATCTCCCTCTCATTTTTGAAATCAAATTGAACTACACCATTTAATCTTTCTTATTGTTGCAGCAGCAGTGTCTTCTGATGGGTAGGTGTATTAGAGGCTCACAAGACAACAAAAGATAATAAATATTCCAATGGTCCCCCTTTGTCCCAATCCAACATTACAAGGATCACTAGTGATCCAAATCAACTATGTCTAGACATCTTCTTAGGTGCACAAAACTTGCTATGCCCAATGGTTTAGTAAAAATGTCCATTAGCTAGTGCTCAGACTTACAAGATTCCATTTTCCATTAGCTCTCTAGTGAAATGATATCTAATCTCAATGTGCCTGCTTCGCCCATGAAAAACTAGAATTTTTTTTCAATGCAATAGAGAAATGTTGTCACAATAGATTGGAGATTGACAAGTATGCTTTCTTTCTTTTTATTAATTGAATCAAACTGATACAAATTTGGAGAATGAACTACAAACCCTAGAAGAAGAAAAAATACTTAAATACTTAAAACAAACTTACACAAATATATGGCTACATAGAGTAAGCCTAGAGCAATCACTGCTCATAAATGAAAAAACTTCGCTTTAACAAAACTTAGAAAGTTGTCCACCCATTTGCTACTACACTTTGATGAACTTATTCTACTACTATTGCTCTGCTGAACTCATCTCACTTTTAGAATGTCTAGGATCTATCTTTTAATGAGTAATACATTCCCCCCTTTTGTCTCTTATTCTCTACACAAAATCTCCCTCTCATTTTTGAATTCAAACTGAACTACAACATTTAATGTTTTTGTTTGTTGCAATTGTTGTGCCTTATGATGAGTAGGTGTATTAGAGGCTCACAAGAAAACAAAAAATAATAAATATTCCAATCGTCCCCCTTTGTCTCGATCCAACATTACAAGGATCACTAGTGATCCGAATCAACTATCTCTAGATATCTTCTTAGGTGCACAAAACTTGCTATGCCCAATGGTTAGTAAAAATGTTCTCTAGCTGTTGCTCAAACTTACAAGATTTTATTTTGATTTTTTCATTTTCCACTAGCTCTCTAGTGAAATGATATCTGATTTCAATGTGCCTGCTTCTCCCATGAAAAACTAGATGTTTTTTCAATGCAATAGAGTTGTCACAATAGATTGTGGTTTCATCCTCTTTCTTTTCATTCAAATCTACAAAGATTCTTCTTAGCCAAATAGCTTTACATGTTGCTACATTTGCTGCTATGTATTCAACCTCTGTTGTAGATTGAGAAACAATTGGTTGGTTTTTGGGTGCCCATGAAATTACACTTGAGCCAATATGAAATATATAAATGGAAGTTGTCTTTCTATTATCTAGACTTCCAACCCAATCACTATCAGTGTAACCAATTAGCCTAAATTCATTATCAACAGTAGAAAAAATGCAAAATCGCTTGTTAAAATTCACATACCTTAGTATCCTCTTTCTCACTTGCCAATAAGAATCCTTCAAAGATTCAATGAATCTAAAAATCAAACTAATTGCATGCATTATATTAAGTCAAGTTATTGTCAAATACATTAAGCTTCCAACCATACTTTTATACAATGTTGGATTCACAATACTATTATAATCTTCCTTGCTCAACTTTAGACCTATAATTGTTGGTTTTGGGACTACCTTACTATTTTTCATTTTAAATCTCTCCAAGATTTGATTTGCATATTTTTCTTGAGAGACAAAAATGCCACCATGTATTTGTTTTACTTCTATGTCTAGAAAGTATTTCAAAAAATCCAAGTCTATCGTCTAAAATTAAGTCTTCATGGCACCTTTTAACTTACCAATTAGGAAATTATCAATTTGAGTGAAAATTAATTATAATTGTTTGGCCTTTGTGGATTCAACTGGGCCTAGTGCTTATTATTAGCCTTTAGACTTGTTCTTTTTTATCTAGGCTTTTAATGCTTATTATCAGCCTTGTTTATGTTTTAACTCTTGGGTTTCAGGGTCTCTGTAAAACCTATTTATCTAATAAAAAACAATTAAAACGTTACAATTTGTTGCCTTGATATAGACAATGGACTCAACATCACAAAGCCATTTCTCATCAAATATGACTCAAGTCCACTATACCATGCTCATGGATCTTTCTTGAGCCCATAAAGAGCTCTCTTCAACCTATACGCATTGTGTTCCTCACTCAAAACTTCATAACCAAGTGGCTGCTTCACATAAACCTTTTCTTTCAACAGTTAATTCAAGAAGGAAAACTTCACATCCATTTGATATACATTCTATTAGTGTTGGGTTGCAATTGTTATGATAGCACACACAGTTTCCACTCTTGGAATTGGGGCACATGACTCATCATAATCTCTACCATACTATTATTTATACCCCTTGACCACTAATTGTTCCTTATTCCTATCTATCTTTCCTTCAGTATTGTACTTAGTTTTATAGACTCGTTTAACTCCAATTACTTATTTCTTCGGAGGAAAAACAATTAACTCATGTTTCATTTCTCTCTATAGCATCTATTCCCTCATCCATGACATTACACTATTTCTTTTCTTTCATGGCTTGTTTAAAATAGATTAGATCACTATGAGAAAATAATGCAAAATTAATGCTCTTCTCATAGTGTTCATCATACCTTTCATCTTGGTATATCTCCCTTAGACTCTTAGTCTTTCTTGGCAATAAGGAGGCGAGAGTGGGATAAGAATTTTTAGTATTATTATTGCTACTATTTTTCATACCAATTTAGATCTTTCTAGAACTAATATGAGTTGATTCTCTACATGGTTGAGGATGCTTTCCTTTTAGCTTTTGTCTATATCTATCTATATTTGTTGCTCCTTCATTTCGATGACCACCAACTTTATCTTCTTCATCACTAGTTGACACTTGAAGTGCTTGAAGATTCATCCACCGAGCCATTCCACGACTAATTTTCAATAAACTTTGCATCTCTTGAAATGATGATTTTCTTGGTGATTGGATTATACAATCTATAGGCATTTGATTCCAAACTATAACTTGTGAAGATGCACTTCACACCCTTTGCATCCAACTTTTGTCTTTGCTCCTTTAGTACATGTGCATAAGCTACACACCCAAAAACTCTCAAGTGCTTAATTTTGCATCTATGTCTTGCCCATGCCTCAAGATGATCTTGCCATAGACTACCTTCATTGGAAACCTATTTATCAAATATATTGGTGTTGCTACAACCTCTCCCCAATATTCAATTTGGATTCCCTTTTCTTTCATCATACTCCTTGTCATCTCAACAATGGTTCTATTCTCCCTTTTAGTTACTCAATTTTTTTGCAAAGTATAACTAGTTATAAGCTCCTTCTTGATGTCATTTTTTGTGCAAAAAATAAAAAAAAGAATTGGAGGTATATTGCCCCCTCTATCTAACCTTAAAAATTTTACATAATGTCCACATTCCTTTTCAACCTAGGCTTTAAATTCAACAAACTTATCAAATGCCTTATATTTTCTTTTTAAGAAATACACCCATGTCCTATGGATAAAATCATCTATGAATGTCATAAAATAAGTACTCTCCTTAGTAGAAATGGTTTGCATAGGGCCAACTAGACTAGAATACACCAGCTCTAATGGTTCCCTTTCCTTTCTACAATTACCAAAATTAAAGGGAAGCCTATGTTTCTTACCCAAAATAAAAGCCTCACACTTGTCACATGACTATAATATTAGGTAAAATATCCACCATTCTTTTCTTGGATAATAAATTTAAACTACAAAAACCAAGATGTCAATACCTAGGATGCCACAATTTGGATGGGGCTTGCTCTTTTGAGTTGATTGCTGATGTTCTTTGATAAATGCATTCTTGGGAGGTGCAAAAACAATTTGAGAAGAGAAACATGTCTCTATCCTCAAGGGCAACATCTACTTCTTTGTCATTTGGACTTTTGCTAGAATCTTTTTAGTCACATCTTTCTCATATATGACACACTTGTCATTTTCCATCAGCACCTTGTAACCATTTAGAATGAGTTGTCAAATTGAGCTTCATGCTTGGGGAAAAATAAACATTTTTGATTTCTCTCTTCTCACTTTTCTTAGTGTAGACCATTATAGATCATTTGCCCACAATAGATATGGTTTCATTGTTTCCCATTCTAATTTCAGATTTTAAATTCTTATCAATAAAAGAAAATAAATTCTCATTTCCACTCATGTGATTACTACAATCAATGTCCAAATACCATACCTTAGGGATACCTTCTTCACCAACATTTCACATGATGAAGGCTATGGAATTGGTTACTTCACCCACATTCACATCAAGCACATTTGCATTCTGCCTTGACTAGTCATCTTGCTTTTCCTAGAATTCACTTGCATAATGCCAAAATTTATGAAAATAATAACATTCTACATTACTTTAGGTAAGAATTTTTCTTAGGGAAAAATTCACCCAACAACTAAGAACTCAAACACAAGCACAATTGTAGACTAGAAAGTGTATGATCAAAATATTGATATGTATTCAATTCAATATGCATGAAAGTATACTAGGAGTGCTTTTATATAAAGGCCTCTGAGATGCATCTAGAATGCCTAAGAATCAAAATCATGATAAGTCATACAACAAGGCACATTTCCACTAGATATGGGTTATCCTCTATTAAGCACAGAAGTAAGTATGATGATGAGAGGATAAGCCTACAATGGTGTAGTATGAAAATTTATATTGTAGACAACCTGTGCTAAAAAGGGAGTGTTAATAACTATGTTTTCTACATGACAACTCAATGAATGGTGCAAAATCTAGAGTTGTAGACACAATGTATTGAATTAGAGTTGCATACTCTTGTGTTATCAACATGAAAACTCATAAAGGTACACAAACTCCTAAGTGTCTCACCAAATAAATAATAAAATAATGAAATATAGTAAAATAATGCATTAACCTAAGTAAACTTAAGTAAATTGTAAAAAGTAAATACGTATTTACACCAACACTCCTGTTAGAGTTGTAATTTTTCTTACCTCCTCTAGAGTTATTTTGGGACCTACTTGCTCCCTCTTGATTGTCTGCTTTTCCTTAGCTTTCTCCTACATTATTCCTTTACCCAGAGTTGCCACAACCTCTACCTCTAGAATCTCTACTAGAGCCATTTCTTCCTCTCCCCCTACCTCTTGTATTAGACTGAGATTTAAAAGCTTTAACTTGAGAAAATGTTGTTGATCTATTAATTTGATGCTCATAGGTTTGAAGTGCACCTGTCAACTTATCCATTGTCAAAGTAATAAGGTAATTTTCCTATTCAATGGTCATCACATAATTTTCATACTTAGGAGGTAGACTTCTCAATATCTTTTCCACTATTCTTTGCTCCTCATAATCTTCTCCATTTGATTTCAACTATTTTATCAAACTACAGATCTTTGAGCTAAAGTTTGCAATAGACTCATTAGCCTTCATTTGAAGGTTCCCAAACTCCCTTCAAGTGATCTATATTTTTATTACACAAACTTTATTAGTTCCTTTGAAATTCATCACAATGATATCCCATGCTTCCTTTGAATAATTAGCTACTTCTATCTTGGAAAAAGTTATTTTAGTCATAGCTGCCTCAATTAAGTTTAAATATTTTGCATCCTTTCATCTTGACTTCTTCAGTTGAGTCTTTTGATGTTGGTGAGGGAACATATTGTGGTTGGTTGGTTAAATCATTAAACCCATTTACTTCAAACTCCCACAAGTCATTTGCAACCATAACGGTTCTCATCTTCTTTGCCCAAGTGTCATAATTTTGTCCATTAAAGGATGGTGGTACTACCAATCTTTCCTATATTTCTAGGCATGCCTCCTATACAAAAAAATTCAACACCCAACAAAAAGCCCAAACTCACAAGGATGTGGATCTTAATGGCTCTAATACCATGTAAAATTTTAATTTCACAAAAATTTCAGAAGTAGTCAAGCTGCTTAGCAAGGTAAGGTGCTAAGACAAAGTAGTGCTAAGATACTTGACACTGATAGGAACCAAATTCCTTGATCACCAAAGGGAGCTTGAAAGATAGGGAACTCTATGGAGGTAGAGACCAAGTTTCCTAGTCAATTAGAGCTGAGTGTTGTGAAGGGAAACAACAACATTCTAGAAAATGCACAAACATAGTTAATGGATTCTCATTCATTTTGCAAAAACTACTTACATGCATCATGGAATGTGCCAATGGAGACAAGATTAGAAATATAATAGATTGGAGATTGGCAAACATGCATTCTTTCTTTCTATTAACGGAATCAAACTAATATTTATATGGTGAATGAAAAAAAAACACTAGAAGAACAAAAATATATAAGTACTTAAAACAAATTTACAACTACATATGGATGTATACTATAAGTTTGGAGCAATCATTGCTCATATAGGATGAAACTTCACTTTCATGAAACTTGGAAAATCATCCACTCATTTGTAGCTACAAATCGATGAACTCTTTCTTCTCTTGCTACTGTTGCTTTACTCAACTTGTCTCACATTTAGAATGTTTGAGATCTATCTTTTAATGAGTAAAACTTTCACCCCTTTTATCTTTTGCTATCCACACAAAATCCCCCTCTCATTTTGGAATTCAAACTGACCTACCACATTTAATGTTTTTGACTATTGCAGTTCAGTGTCTTTTGATTGAAAGGTGTATTAGAGGTTCACAAGACAAAATAAAACAATAAATATTTGAACAGAAGAAGCAACCAAACACAAACAACAATAACTCGAGTTCTCATTATCCTCAATTCCCTTCTCTTTTCTAGACCTTATATTAAAATTCTTGACATTGAGACTTTAAATTCATTTTTGGGAATATCCTTATGAAATGCATCTTAATTTGGGAAGCATTAATGCTTGCAAACGTGTGTTAATCTTAACTAGAGATTGTTTGATGGTAAGCTTCAAACCAATTCTCGACTCTGTGATCATACAGGTAACACACAGTGGAAAAGTCTAGTCAAAACACTAGTGACTTGAATCAGGTTTCTACAACTAGTCTACCATCTAATAGACTTAAATGTTTCTTATAAATTTCAAATTTCATTAACTACAAACTATTTATTCTTAGGTGCATAATGAATATGTGTTATGTTGATTCAAATTCAACCATTTTTCCTCAAATATATGATTAAAATGGTTCAATTAGTTTCTAGCTCATCGCTAGTTTTGATAACTCTAAAATTACTAAGGTAGCATTTTGTTAAAAATGATTTCATCAATAGAGACTCAACATAAAATTTCAAATAAAGAAAAATGTATCTATTACCAAACTAGAGTTAGACAAGTCATTTATTAATAGTTTTTATGGAGTTGATTGGGAGTTTAATCAATCCTTCTTATTTAATACAACTAGAAGAGTATTTGAATTTTAATTATCACATCCAATTACTGTATAGTGTAGTATGTTAAAAAAATTACTTAGCTAAAAGAGGATACAAACTTTCAAATCATGTGTTGAATATGAGATTGCAACAATATTGAATAATTATCCACTAAAGATTGATATAATCAAAATTTTGTAACTTAATTTCCAATCCATGTCCACTATGAAAGCCCAACTAATCCTAGTATCGAAATTGAATTGCAATTAACTTTTATAAGAGGATTGTTCTTTTACTTTAACATTTATCAACTATCCTAGCAACGTTAGGTGATGTACATATGAATGGTTGAATATTTTTACCCAAATAAAATATGTAATGATAAAACACTTTTGGTGCTTAGTTGGGCAACTTCCACTATTAATGTGGTTATATTTAAATTAAAACTCTTAATTTCTTAGATAGCTCTAGTAGTGGAATCAGTTAAGAAATCAAGACTGGTTCAATTATTTTATTGTTTCATATTTACAAATTCTTCAGTGGGATTAGGGAGTACACATAAATTCCTTAAGAAGCTCATTGCTAGAATTGTGAGAACTTTGGTTTTCTATGTATTGGATTCTTATCTAGAAAAGTAAATGAGATTCTTCCCTACCTGGCTTGAAATTTAATTCTAATAGATGAAATTACTTCAATAAATCTTCTTGACAAGAAAATGGTTATTTGTGGACAAATTTATTACTCGCTTTTATTTTATAGTAGTATACTTGTCAGTATCAAGAACATAAAACTAATATTTAGAAGTATGAATATTTAGATTTTTAAATAACTAAATGAAATTTATTGATGAACTCTGAATTAGAAAAGTAGAAAGAGTTCACATATGTTCTTTTATGAGATTTTATTGGAAGATTTTGATAATGTAAGAGCTTGTGTTAGATTGTAAATATGTTAAGAGCTTTTGTTAGTTTATTGTGTTGCAAGTTTTATAGAGTATTTTGCTTTGAAACTTCCAAATAGAAGGCTAAGATTTCTTTCTTAAATAATGTCCATGTAGTGGAGGTGTCAAACCTGAAATCATTTTATTCTTTTTTCCTTTTGAAGTGGCATCTTGTGAATTTAATAATGTTTAAAGAATTAATTGGTAAATTATTTTTTGGATTACCTTAAGAGATTTGGTTGAATTGAAAGACCTATGTGTTTTGATAGGGCAAAGGGAATGCATTTTTATTCACATTCTATTCATTCTATGTTAATAATCATGTGTACACTATCGAGGATTTATTGTACTATGATCTATTTTCTTTATACATAAAATAAAATCTATTAGTAATAGTAATGGGTCATATCCAATGTGACAAGGAGGGAGATGATGAATGGGAATTGTGAGGGAAAGGGGATACAACCCCCATAATTGGGTAGAAGTTCACTATAGAGAGGGTACAAGGAGGATGAGGTGGTGCATATAGGGTGGTCTATTTGATAGTGTAGAAATGAAATAGAAAGTATGAACATAACTATTAAGATCACACATAAAATTGACATGGTTGAAACATGAGATAGATGTGGCACAATTGTTGCTAGAGGTTCAGTATTATCAATCATTATTGTTGTGGTTTCAAAATTTAAACCCCATTTCAATTAGAAATGGGGACCCCCTACTTTATTTTTTGGCTTTTTAAAACCGTAGTCCAAGGTCTGAATCCTTTTAAGATTTTATCTAGTGTCCTAGTTCATGTTCGGGTCCCGACTAAAAAAACCTAGTTATCAAAAATTAGAAATTTTGACATAGAAAGCCTTTTTTTGCAAAAGAAAGGTGCACTAGTGCACCTCATCAGGTGTGCTAGTGTGCAAAAATATGTTAGAAAGGAAGAAGAAAATATTTGTGGTGCATAGATGCACAACTATGCACCTACATAGCACAAAAGTAGGTAGGATTTATATAACCTTGACCCCCCCTCCCCTCTTTGGCTTCTCACTTGTTATTATCTTCTATCTTGGACCTGTAGAACCATAGCTCCACATTCATGAGGTTTGACTCTTTGCATCTCCCCTACATATCAAAACATAAAAAAAAGTTAAATTTTTTTACCAAAGGTGCACATCAGTGCACCTACCTAGTGCACTGATGCATACCTAATTTTGCATTTCATATAAAACATTCTAAAAAGCACATAGAAAATTTGAAGGTGCGCTAGTGTGCACCCTTAATGAAAAAGAAAGTGCCACTCAATTTGTTTTGAGAGTGAGATATCTTTATGCAATAATATGCTTCTAAATATAGGATTGTAATATGTAATCAAGGTCGTCATTATTTTGCAATAATATATGTTTTTGGTGCTTGCATTTGGAGTGTAGTGATTCTTGCCTTAGTGTATTATATTTTGTAAATGTATGTTTGTTAAATGTGATTGAGCCAAAAGTTTATTGTGTTCTTTCTAGTTTTTTAATCTTTTAATTTTGGTGTTTGCTATAGTTTTATGAATTCCACTGACATACTAAGTTGAAGAAGAGATCATCATCTTGCATGAGCACACTTTCCATGGCCATGTGATTTGATGAAAAGTGAAACATCATACAATTACTAAATTTCCCATAGATGATTACATTAGTGAAATTAAGGAAGTGTTGCTTCTACTTTCATTGGTTACCCACTGGTCTTTTTGAAAGCTTAACTTGCAGACATGTTGTTTCCATAGTTTATGTCTGTTAGGATTTACTTTTCAAGTTATTTTCTTAAACTTCTTGTCACCTTATCTTCATTATTTTCTTAACTAACCCCTTGGTTAAATTAGGAATTCATATAGTTGCATTCATTAGATTACGTTCATCATAAAATAAAAAATACAAAATTAGACCTCTTTTTGTGTGTACACTTTTGAAGTAGCAAACAAATTCTAAATCTTATTTGAAGTTATTAGAACTAGCAAAGGACTCCTTATGAATATTCACATTTACCTTCAATTGAGCAGATTCTAGTAGGTTGCAAGATTGTCTGGAACCTTGGAGTTGATCTGCAAGATTAACTTTTCAAGAGAGGAGTTTGAAAGGATTTCTTTCTTTAAGCATCATGCAAAATGAAAGCTCAATAGAAGTGGTGCTAAAAGGAGGGGCTCTTAACTTTCAAAATAGAAGAAAAAACTACAAACTTCAAAATTTAACAATCATTTAGAAGTTCAGGAAAATTTCTAAGTTTCTGAGATTTTGAGCTATGTTGCTCCATAGGTGCACTAGGTGCGCAGGTATGCCAAGTGCACTAAATTCTGAGGTGCACCTTATTTTTGACAAAGTGTACTTCTATAGAGGTTTACCCTTTTCTAGAGCTGATGCAAACTGGAGGATCTTGATCTAGAATCCCTATTTCAATGAGCTTCAAGATCTTCACCAAATGGACATGAGTTCCTTGAACTTAGCCATTTTTGCAAGCCTCACAGTGACTAAGGAATCTCTCAAATTCTAACACTACCATTTAACATTTCATCATCTTCTTTAGTTCTACCTCCACAAAAACCACCCCTAGGCCCAACAAATCCTCTGATGTCCTTTTTTGCAAATGTTGTAGACTCACCAACCAACTTGATAGGTATTCTCAATGATCTTCCTAAGAATCTTGAGAATTTTTTCCCAAGGTTTATCTATGAAGAGACAAAAACTATTGAAGATCATGTCAAGGTGTTCAAGGAAATTTGCAGCTAAAAGTAGATTACTAAAGAAAATGTGGTTCTTCACTTATTCCTCTACTCTTTGGGGGAAGTTTCATTTAATTGTTATGTTAATCTACCACCTAGATGTATTGGAAATTGGGCTGATTTCAAAAAATTATTCTTGGAACAATTTAAGACTTTCATCAATCTAGCTATGATACATCAAGAATTCATATTAGTCAAAAAGGATCTAGCTGAGATAGTGCCATGCTTCAACCATCACCTTCACATGGCATACTACAAGTTGGAAATGGCATACACTATACTAGTTGAAGCTACTATTTAGATTTATCTAAATGCTATGGACCATCTTACAACTATTTTTCTAAGAAGACTTCCAACAATGGATATCAACACATTGGGCAAAGTCTTCAAAAATGCAATTACCTTCACTAAGAAAGCCAATCCTAATGGAGGAGGATTGATGCTTCCAACACAAGCTATTACTACAATGCCAACATATCCTATCGAAGTGTCTTCAATGCCTAGCTAGTTCATACCTATGAATCCAATTCTATTACAATAGGCACCAGCTCCACAAAACCCATCTTTTACATATCTAGGGTATGAACCTTCGAATGCTACTTTCTTTGAATAAAAGGAAACAACTTCTATTAAGGTAGACAACAATTTTGCCTTTGAATTTTCTCAAATGAAGAAGAGCATGTCACAAATAAATAATGAATTGGATCACTTAAGATTGTAAAAGGGACATAATAACATCTTTCAAAGAAACAACACTAGTTCTTACAACAACAATAATTACAATCAAAATTACAATAGGAATTTTTCTAGAAACAACAATGTTGGGAATAACAATAGAGGAAACAATTCTAATCCTCCTAATCATAACAATGGCTTCCAAGGATAGAATAGAAAATGGAACACCCATCCAAATAATGGAAGCATTCCTATAGATAACAATAACAACAAGGTTCAATATGTCAATATCAATCAGTATGATGATGGCCAAAATGCATCTAACAATGATGGTTCATATTATAATGGGAATCAAGACATGACTCAGAGTTCGCAAGAAAATGGCAATGTCCCTCCTAAATATTTTTGTGCTATGCTACCAGAATCCTATGATTCTTCACAAAATGCATAGGTTGAACAACCAACCAATGAGAAATTCTCATTTCAGTTTAGCCAGGAACTAGACATTCAACTTAGAGAGATGTTTTCCTTTTGAAATGATAATTAGAATACATAAAATTTGCGAAGTCAAAAAAAACCTATGATAGATGGAATTCCTCTAGGACTACAACCAACTCCTCTCAATTTGAGAGAAAGTAATAATCCTGTGCCAATCAGGCCCTTGTATGGAGGACAACAAAATCAAAACCAAGGAACTATCCTAAAAATCTTGAAAAATCCAACTTGGTCTACTAAGAAATATAGTGTGGTGGAAGATTTGAAACAAAAAAAGGCCAATATGTCCATGTTTGACATGTTGCAAAACTATCCTCAACAACAAGAAGTGTTGATGAGAACTTTGGATCATACAAAGGTACCCCATAATAAAAATATTATTTATCAAAAGAAATTATCTCAACAAGTCAATGCTTTGGAGGCAATGCCAACTATATTTAAAGACAAGGTTGAGGTGCCCCAGTTTCTGCTTCGCATCAAGATATATGGGAAGAACCTTCATAATTTCCTAATTGATTCAAAAGCCCTGTGTAATGTTTTGCCAATATCAATAGCACAAAAGTTGGGAGTTATTCCTAAGCCTTATAATCAGATAGTGATATAGTTGGATAAAATAGAGGTGAAAGTCATTGGTGTGTTGAAAGACGTTTGGATTCAGTTAACAGTTGACCCTAAAATTCAAGATAATATTGATATACATGTGGTTGATATTCCTAAAACCTATGGATTGCTACTAAGCAAAGAATGGACAAAATGTATAAGAGGATGGTTTTCTATGGATTTCACTCAATTATGGTTACCATGGAAAGGGTTGAACAATCAAATCAAGATAGATGCAGAGAAAAATTTAAAAACAATGATTACTAAATATAATGCACCTAATGAGGTCACATTCTTACATTCAAATTTGGGCTCTTACAAAGTGATGGCTTTTGATACAATTTCAACCAAAATATCCATTGATCAAGATGAAAGATCTAAGGTTTCCTTCCAAAACAAGAGGTTGTAACATAGTTCATAAATAACATGGTGGCTAATTTGTAGATTTTAGGAGCAGTTGATCCCAACATCCAACAATGGTAAGAGGTTTCTCGCTTACAAGAAATGAGTATGGGAGTTAATAGATGAATTTGAAGATTTAAACATAAAGTCCATTCCAAGAAAGAAAAACATGGTAGTAGAAGCTCTCGCTATTTCAGCTAGCGCATTACAACTAGTTGAAAAAATGAAATCGAAAATATTTTCAGTTGAATTGGTTACTGCTCCATCTATTCTAGACAATATCACAAATTTCCAAGTCTTTTAGGATGATCAACATATACTCAAGTTTATCATGTGCAATGGCCACTTTAAAGGGAAAACTTAATGACACTCCAGATGACAACGTTGAAGATGATGAACTTGAAGATGAAGATGGGATCCTAAACTTAAAAACCAACACTATTCCTAAGGGAATGGTAGAGTTGGAGTGCATTTTTTATCGTGAAAAATCAGAAATTAATAGAGGAATGGTCAAAGAGAAATGAATTGAGGAATGTGATTCGTACAATTTAGGTACTAATGATGATCCTAGAATGGTAAGGATTGGGAAAGCTTGCAATACATAAGAAATAGAAGACATGCTTAAATTACTTACAAAGTATAAGGATGTTATTGCTTGAAGCTATGAAGAGCTAAAGACATATGATCCAGAGATTATTACACATGACATTCCATTAAAACCTAGTACAAAGCCTTTTCGGAAAAGAAAAAGGCTTGTTAATCCTATCATTGAACCACTTATAATGAAGGAAGTTAAGAAGTTACTTGATGTCAATATCATGTTCCCCATTCACCATTCTATGTGGGTGGCTAATTTGGTTCCTATACAAAAAAAGATCAGAGAGATTTGTCTTTGAGTAGATTTTCATAATTTGAACCTTGCTCTCAAAAGGACAACTATCCATTTTCTTCACTAGATGAGGTTTTGAAAATTGTAAATGGTTCATAGATGATATCATTCTTGGATGGGTATTTAGGATATAATTAGGTAATGGTTGATGAAGAAGATAGGCTAAAGATAGCCTTCATGACTAAATGGGGAATCTTTGCTTACAGAAGAATGCCTTTTTGGTTGATTAGTGCAAGGGCTACACTTCAACGAGCCATGGATGAAGCTTTTAAGGGATTGATAAAAAAGTGTATAGTAATTTACATGGATGATTTAACTATCTTTTCAAAGGATCAAAGCACTCACATTACTGATTTAAGATAGGTATATAATAGATGTTGTAAATATGACATATCCCTCAATCCCAAGAAATGCTTGTTTGGGGTTACTAAATGAAAGCTTCTGGGTCATATCATCTCCGAAGAAGGAATCTCCATCAATCTTGATAGAATTGAAGTTATTCTTAAGTTATCACTACCTCATAGTCAGAAAGAATTGAAGTCTTTCTTTGGGAAGGTAAATTTTGTGCAAAAATTCATAAGCAAATTTTAAAGGATAGTTTGTCCCTTTAATAATTTACTCAAAAAGGTAGCTAAAATAGAATAGTGGCCATTTCCATGGCTCTAATACTAGTAAGTTTAGATTATGGACTACTTTTTAAAATATACTCGTTTTCTTTAGAACATTATTCTGCTAGGATTCTTACGTAGAAAAAGGAAAAGGAAGATGACGGACCCATTGCTTTCATGAGTTGCTCTCTGAAAAATGTAGAGTTAAAATATTCTAACATTGAAAAACAATCTTTTCCCTTAATCAAAATGGTAAAGAAGTTCTGTCATTACATATTGAGAAGCAAGGTATATGCGATTATGCTTTATCCAGTAGTTAATACATTGCTAATGCAAAATGAACTTGGTGAAAGATGAGGGAAATGGATAGTGATCCTTCAAGAAATTGACTTAGAAATTAAACCCATAAGGTTAGTTAGAGGTCAAGGATTATCAAAGATGATAGCTGATAACTAGATTGAGGATGAAAAGAAATTCAAGTTTGATAGTGAAATAGATGTGGGAGATCAAAAGAAGATTGTAGTATCTCAAGTAGGTATTGATAAGGGAGTAATAATAGATGTCTAGTACCAAGATATTATTTAGTATCTTTTACAAAATTAGTACCCTAGTTGGATGAATAGTTCACATCATAGGGGACTTAAATAGAAGTGTGAATCCTACATGTTGCATGATAGAAAGTCATACAAAAGAAACTATGAAGGAATCTACTTGAAATGTTTGGGATGTGAGGAAGTAAAAGAAGTATGGTACAGGGCATGGTTCGATAGAAGAAACTACTCATATGATTTTAAGATTGGGTTATTTTTGGCCTACAATATTCAAGGATACTTTTGAGCATGTGCATACTTGTCATATTTGTTAGACTAGTACTAAAAAAGAAAGACATCTTGCAATGCCATTACAACTTGTGTTCGAGATATGCCCCTTCATGAAGTGAGGGCTAGATTTTATTGGTCTAGTAAATCCACCATTGTCAACTGCACACACTTATATTCTCATAGCTATTGATTACTGTCCTTGATGGACAAAAGTAGAGACATTTATAAATTTCATGACTAAGGTGGTTACGAACTTCTTGGAGCAACACGTAGTTACTAGATTCAGGATGTCGTTCTCCCTAGTGTGTGACAACGAATCAGCTTTTGCACCAATGTTCCTAACTCAATCAGCATTGGAGAATCAGGTTATTATCAAGTTCTCTTCAAATTATTATCCACAAGGGAATGGTATTGTGGAATATATGAACAAGAATTTGATCACAGTGATAAGACGTATGTTAAAAAAGAATCCTAAATATTGGCATGCACAACTCAAATATGTGCGATTGGATAGATTGTGTTAGATTCAAGAACACTTTGTGGGCATCTTCGTATTTGCTTGTTTACAAAAAAGAGCTAGTATTCCAACTTAATCCTAGGATTTCTATTTTGAAATTTATGAATGGGTATGTTGAAGATGTTGACAGAGTACAAATTAGATTGATGAATCTTTTAGAGATGGATGAAAAACTAACAACTTCTTTGCAGCACATGGCTAAACATCGAGCTATCATGAAGAGATGGTTTGACAAGAGGGTCATGATTAAATCCTTCAAAATATTTGACCTTGTTCTACTTTGGGATAAGGGAAAAGAAAAGTCAAGCAGCCATACAAAGTTTCAATGCTTGTGGATTGGTCCCTATCAGATTGTGGAAATTCTCAGAGAAAATACTTTTAGGCTAAATTCCTTCTAGGGAGAATTGGTTTCATTGCCAGTCAATGGGAAATTTGTAAAACATTACTTTGAAGTGTAGAAGACCAAAAAAACAAGTAAATAAATAAATTCATTTCTACACGTGTTTATTTTCACAAGTATGTTTATTTTTAGTTGTGTGTTTATTTTCAATCTTGTGTTTTCAAAGTTGCATCAGTCCAAGGGGTATGTGCACTCAATATTTTTATCTTGATGTATCTCACTAACCATTCTTTTGGTTCTGATGTTCAAGAAGAGGTACTTCTTTGTTAAAAATTTTTGATGACTTTGTGTCTTATACCAATTGAAGAATGGATGTTACTTGCAGTAATACAGGACTTTTATTCTTGAATTCAAGATTGTAGATCAACAAGTTCTTAGCACTTTGGAAATTTAAAAAAAAAAATTATTTGTCTTAGGTGTTTTCAAACCAAGGTTGAAGACAACGAGGAATAGTCCAATCACTGGTTCAAATAGAAGGCTCTTCTCGAGGCAATTGGTAAGATCCTTGTTTGGTGTGAAAGTCTCTAAAAAGTTCTTAAAAGAGGAACACAAGGGATGTTTGCAAAAGATTGAATCCAAGAAATGACATCAATGTCTTGGATACATAGTCTAAGCGTGGTCAGGATACTAGAAGAAAATAAAAAAGAAAAGAATGGTGTTAAGAATGAAGGATTCTAAAAGATCTAAAAGGGGTAATTTGATAAAATAGGATATGCACTCCAAATAAGCTATCCAATACCAAACATTGCTTAGTCTAAGAATCAAATGGCAACATTATGAGCTACATGGAGCAAGTATTCAAAGGATTGCCAAGAACTTCAAATGAAAAGTGACAACCCACCAAGAGCCCTCAAAACTAATTCTCTCATCTAGTTAGACAAAGGATTGATAAACAACTTTTGTGAAGATTCTTGATGAATTAGCTAGATGGGGTGGAAGATTGTTCCCAAGTTGCTGAAGAATTTTATAGATTGAATTATGAGATGTCGAAGGAAATGAATACATGGAACACACATTGAACTTGGAGCTTGAGATTCTAAGGTTTTTGACTACAAAGTGACCCAAAATATGCATGGAATATTCAACATTCACTTGGTGTTTGACACATATCATGATGAATGCTTGCTGATGAAAAAATGCCTTTTCCATTTCTTCCTTATGTCAGGGCTATTTGTTGTGGTTTCACAATGCATGCCCCATTTCAATCAAACATGGGGACCCCGTACTTTATTTTTTGGCTTTTCAAAACCCTAGTCTAGGGTTTGAGTCCTTTTAAGGTTTTATCTAGTGTCCTAGTTCATGTTTAGGTCCTGATTAAGAAAACCCAATTGTTGATAATTAGACATTTTGATATAGAAGGCCTTCTTTTGCAAAAGAAAGGTGCACCAATGCACCTCATCAGGTGCACTAGTGCATCAAAATCCCTTAAAAAAGAAGAAGAAAGCATTTGTGATGAGCAGATGTGCAAAAGTGCACATATGTAGAACAAAAGTAGGTAGGGTCTATATAACCCCAACCTCACGTGGCTTCTCAATTATTATTATCTTCTATCTTGAACCCATAGAACCATAGCTCTACACTTCATGAGGTCCACCTCTCTGCATCTCCCCTATATATTAAAACATAAAATAAAGTTTAAAAAGTTTACTAGAGGTTTGGATCAATGCTCCTACTCGAGTGCACTGATGTGCACCTATTTCGCATTTCAAAAACTTAATAAACAATAAAAACATATAAAACATTCTAAAAAACTTTAAAAAGACATTCAAAATTTGAAGGTGCACTAGTGTGCACCCTCAAAAAAAAAAAAAAGCTGCTCAATTTGTGTTGAGAGTGAGAGATATCTTTATGCAATCATATGCTTCTAAATACAAGATTGTAATATATAATCAAGGCAACCATTATTTTGCAATAATATATGCGTTTGGTGCTCGCATTTGGAGTGGAGTGATTCTTGCCTAAATGTATTATATTTTTTGAATGTATGTTCATGGAGTGTGATTCAGCCAAAATTTTATTGCAATATTTCTGGTTGTGCGATCTTTTAATTTTGGTGTTTGCTATGGTTTTATGAATTTTTTTGATGTACTTAGTTCGAGAAGAGATCATTATCTTGTTCCTGCATAGCTCTTTGTCTTGCATGAGCACATCGTCTATAGCCTTGCAATTTGATGAAAAGTGAAACATCATACAATTATTGAATTCCCAATCAATGATTGCATCAGTAGAATTAAGGAAGTGTTGCTCCTACTTTCATTCGTTACCCACAAATTTTTTTGAAAGTTTAAATCATAGATGTATTTTTTCTGCAGTCTATATCTGTTAGGATTTACTTTTCAAGTTATTTTCTTAAACTTCTTGTCACCTTATCTACATGATTTTCTTTACTAACCCCTTGGTTGAATTAAGAATTTATATAGTTGCATTAATTAGATTGCATTCATCATAAAATAGAAAAACACAAAATTATGTCTCTTTTTGTGTGTACTCTTTTGAAGTAGCAAGGAGACTCTACATCTTATCCAAAGTTATTAGAGCTAGCAAAGGCCTCATTGTGAACATTCACATTTATCTTCAAAATGAGCGGATTCTAGTAGGTTGCAAGATTGCCCGGAACCTTGGAGTTGATCTCTAAGATTGACTTTTCAAGAGAGGAGTTCGAAATGATTCCTACCATTAAGCATCATGCAAAACAACAACTCAACAATTATATTAGTCAATTATGTCAATGAACCAAATAGTGAAAAGACTAGATTAGGGAATGCAAACAATAGTTTGATTTATTGACATGTATTATCATGTTGTTGATCTTATGGTCAAATAATTTTTCAATTAGTGCCAAAACACTTGATCATTTGGTTGATCACATTGCTACCAAGCCTCACAGTGTTAATCAAGCTATTGAAGTGTTAACTGAGGCTCAAGTATAAACCAACTTGTTGCAGTATCAACCAAGAAGAAAGTAAGTGTTAACTAAGCAAAATAGAATGTGTTAACCAAGTACAGAAAATGTAGTGTTGATTGACCTTTAGTGTCAATTGAGCTCTATATTATCAACCAAGTTGTACGTTGTTTGTTGAGATATTAGTATTAATCAATTTCATTTCTACTCATGAGAGATCAATGTGGCTAGAGCACTAGTGTCAACCAAGTACAGAGTTTTTCGAGTTCATTATTTTGTTGAGTATCATAATATCACTTGAGTGGTCTTTAGAACCAAAGTTTCAATATTAAGCTAATTTGGTGAAGTGTTGAATTTGGTATTGTAGCCAACTTTAGATTGTAATTATTTGGATAGGTATATATATGTAAGATATCTTATCATATCCAAATGACAGTATGTCTAACAAGTATGAATGCAAATTATAGAGTATAGGGTACAAGTAGTATAAGGAAAAGGAGTCTCATCTATCACAACAAGGTGATCATTTATACATCAGAGGAGTCTGAATCAAAATTTTGAGTTGTAGAGAAAAGATCAGCCATGGGTTCATCGTAATAGGTGCATTAGTCAAACCCTCTAACAAGGTGGACTTAACAATCTTATGCTAAATCTCCTAATTGAGTGCATACTTCATTGTATTGTATAAATCCTTTTGAAAGGTGAACCTAATAGTCCTTATTTCTCCTAACAAGATAGATCATTAGAAGTGGTCATTTGTAAGCCTTAACTAGACAACTCTATATTGTAGTACTAGAGCTTGTGGGTATCATCCCCACTCCTATTGTACTTTCTATTTGGAAGGTTTCTGGGTTACCAAATATTGTGTCAACTATTATGATTTTTTTTATTCCTTTCAATCTTTCATGCATACAATTAAATCATTTTATCTTAAAGAGGATTAGTCGGTGAGTTGAAGTTGAATTTTTATTGGTTCTTGATTTGAACCTACCCTTCTCAGTCACCTAGCCCACCATAAATTTCCAACAATTGGTACTAGAGCATTTGGTTCTCACATCAGAAGTTTAGTAGTTTGAGAAAAGATCAAAGGCAATGGAATTATATAGATTAGAGAAAGCTATTGAAAATTAAAAATTGGATCTGTAGATGGCCATAGAACAATTCAATAAAATGAAGGAGAAGCTCTCTCTCAATCTTTGAAAAGAAGAAAAGACCTAACAACACAAATGAATGACAAAATCTACATAGAAGAAAGAATTGCAGACATTTTTCAAGATAGAAGTTTAGGTGAAGCTGATGCAACAATCAAAGATCTACTTGAGAAGAATCTTATTGTTCATGAAAAATTAAAAAGTTGAAAAAACAACAAGAAATTTAGTCAGTCAGAATGTGTGAAGAAATGGAACAAAAGGACATAGAGAAAGAAGATAAAATATAGCTAACTGAAAGGATAGAAGAAAAAGACAATGAAATCCAACACCTATCTCTTTAGAAAATAGATTAGATAAGTTAACCCAATTGTGCAAATCAAAAACTTATCAACTTGAGGATGGAAAATGTAAGACTTTAGAATGATCTAAGCATAGCAAGGCAAACCAATGAAAGGGTGATGACATCTCAAGAAAGCATGAATAAATTGAATGAGCAAACTCAATTAAGATAGAAAGGCAAAGCATGATTAGGCTATATAGATGAAGGTGAATCATCTCAGTAAAGAGCTCAAAAGAATGAAAGACCTACTTGTAATCATTTTGGAAAGATAGGGCATACATTAAACAAGTATTGGAGCAATGGTAAATCAAAATTTAGTGGAAAATTTTGTATTTGTAACAAGCAAGTTCATAGAGAAAATCAATGCATAGAGAAAACCAAGTTTGAAGGAAAATGTTTCAATTGCAACAAACAAGGGCACAAATCTTCAGAATGCAAGACCAAGAAATGTAATCTAGTAAAAAAGATTTTGAAAGATATCTTTGGTTTGGATTATAATACATGGTGCAAATGTCACTTATGTGGTGAGCATGGACATCAATATGTATTAAGAAATCAATATTTTCTTATAGTTTCTTAGTTGAAATTAGAAAGTTTGATAGGAATAAGCCTATTGGCTAATGAATCTAGTCTTCATTGTTGTCTTCTTAAAAATGAGAGCATGAATCATTTACATTGGATATCATGAATTGATTATAGGGGTCCAAACAAAGTTATGATTTGGACGAAAGGGTTTCTCACATGTTTAAGTGATTTTGTGTGATCTATGTATGACTCCTCTAAGAATTTTTCTTTTTATGTAGTTCTTGTTTCAAAGAAATGATGTTTCTTCCCAAGTACTCGAATGGATGAGAAAAATGGATTAACACAATATCCTATTATATCTATGATAAAATTGAAGGCATATTATATCTATGATCACCCTTATTTTTAAAAGTTATAATTGTATGTAGAAATTAGTTAAAATGCCTAAACAATCAATTATAACTAAAAAATACATACCAAATGAACAACTACAATTCAAAAAACAATCTTTACCTTTCCTTACCAGCTACAATGTGCCTCCATTGTCCTCCTAAGCTTGAGTTTTCTAATCCATGAGCCCTCAAATCAGGATCATATCCCTTCTTCAAGATGCGTCAAATTTTTGGAGATTTTGAATGTCAATGCAAGATTATATGCAAATGAGCCTAGAATTCTAGATGAAAATGATGAAGATAAATGGACAAGAGAGTAAGATGCTAACGGAGTGATGGGATGATGATGAACATGCTATGGATCTCATGAACAAATGTTGATTGCTAATTTTGATGTAATTCTAATTGTTGGTATGAGGGAATTGGAATTCCTTTATAGAGTCGGGAAAGAACCTAGCCTAGGTAATGACATCTGACAATGGAGAGATAATCTAAAACACATGGATAGGTGCAGTTGACTAGCAATTGAAAGAGTTGAGATAAAATAGGATTTAGTTGAGATGTGAGAGAAAAGATAGGAAGAGGAAAGACACATGCAAGACATCTCATCTAGACTTCTTAAGATTACTCTTCCTCTAAGGAAGACTCCATGGACAAGTGTTTCATGAGTCACTATTGTTGCATGCGATGTATTAACTAACCCCAAGTTAGTAGAAGAAGTGGAAGAAGACTTTTTCAAACAAGGGCCACATACCCTTTTCTATCCCCATAAAATAGGACACATGAGCGAGGATAAATAGGGTTATTTAATAATTAATTAAAATTAATTATTAGTGCAAATACGATGTGGCACATGAGATGGACAGACTAGGTGGATTAATAGACTTAGTCATTTAAGTGAGCGAGTAATTAGGCAATTTAAATAAATCACCTAATACAATTATTTACAAGACTTAGGATAGTGTAAACTAAATAATTTATTAATACTAAAAGAAGATGACTATTAATTAAATATTAAAATATTTAACTAATTAAAATAAACTTAATTAACTTAATAAATTAAATTATTCATTAAATTTAATAGAGGAAAAATATTAATTAAATATTAAATTATTAAATTAATTGACTTGACAAGTTTTAAATATTAAAAAATTAAATTGTAAGCTTACATGATAGACATGCTTTATTTGACAATGAAAAATAAATTTAAAAAAAAAAAAAAAACTAATTAAAACAAATAGAAAACTTATATTTCTATGAATATTGAACCAGTTTGTTCCTTGACCTTCTAAAAGGGTTGGAAAGCCTTTATGTTCACATCAAAATCCTTTTATTAATAACTCTACTTCAAAATTTGGGCATATCAAGGTGAGATTCGCCACTCTTGTCCTCTACATAAGTCTTTCTATGATTTACAACATCAAGGCATTGATCCTCCCTAACATATTACATTTTCTATTTATTGTTTTCTAAAAAGACTACAAATGGGGATTAGAAAATAGAAAAAAGTTCTCCATTCACACAAACATACTAAAAGTAAAGCTATGAAGTAAAGACCATCTTGTAAACCAATTTGGGTGAACACACAAAATGAAGTAGAAAATTAATTCTATAGCATATAGTTTCATTCACCTTTAACAATGTTGACTACAATTTGTCTATAACTATTTTCATCCATCACCAATTGAAATAATTGCAAAACACTATCCTCTATTTGCAAAAGTAGGCTCTACCTTGATACTAGTAGTAGGATGAAAAAAGAGAGTAAATGTAGCAAAAACCCTCTAAGCAAACCAAACACCCAAAAGGATTGTGTCATCTACATTAATATAGGTCACAGATATATAGATAATGGAATGGTGATACAAGAACATGTAAGAAATTAAGTTCCAAAAGTAGAACAATTACCATTGTCTTATGGAAACCCTTTTAGAAGACATCCTTGTAGTAAGGTACAAGCCCTCACTAACCAAATTAGCAAGTTGGAACTTAGGATTTCCATCAATACATAATCCATCACAAAGAGATTAAAAGGATGTCCCTATAAATAGAAAAGATTAAGAAATAAAATTCATTTCTCCCACAAAATCACAAGCTAACACAATCAACTCAAGAAGCCACCCAATAACTATCAAATTTAGGGAGATGCTTTACAATAATCATTTAAGTGACATAATAGGTCACCAATTTCTTTGTAAGGGGTTGACAAGACTACTAACAACAATCAAAACCAAGCTCTCTCAATAGTAAAAGCATAACATGAGTTCTTCATAGTGTCATAGACACAACTAGTTGCAAGCCTTAATGAAATAACCAATCCCACCTAAAGTGGGGTCAAAGAGGCCTTTAAAATACAAACTCATAAAAAAACTTCTTGATATTTCTTTGTATCTATGGAGCCACCTTCCCATTATGTCTCAACTCCATGCAAAACCCTATTACTTATTGAATAATTGTTGACTATTTAAGGTAAGTGTTGTGAGCATGTATTTTATGAACTAAAATATATCTACATAGTTTGAATAATGTCATTTACAATTTACAATTAGAATTGATTATTATGGGACTAAATGTACTTAGAGAGTTCCAAGACTCATGGAATTCAAAGTTAATCTAAACATTAGATTACGAATAAATTTAAATTTAGTAATAAAAATTTAGGGCCCCTTCAAAAAATTGAATGTTTGATATGAAATATTAAAGAATTATATACACAAGTATACACCTTTGTATATATAGTTGTCATTCCCATTGCCATATGCCCTATACTTTTCCTTAGAGCTATTTTCCAAGAAAAGTATGGTCACCTTAATTAATGTATTTTCCTTTCTCTTGCTAATATTCATTATGATTTTCCAAAAATTTTGATGGCTTAAAAGATTCATCAATAAAATTAACATATTTCAACAAAAAGAAAAAAAGAAAAAAAACTTTGATAGTTTTGAAAAAATCTACATTATTCTCAACACTAATAGGAACCAAGTTCTACAATCACCAAAGGGAGCTCGGAAGATAGGGAACTTGACAGAGGTAGAGACTGAGTTTCCTATTCAATTGGAGCCAAGTGTTGCAAAGGGAAATGACAACATTCCAAAAAATGTGTAAATATATTTAATGGTTTCTCATTCATGTTGCCAAAACTACTTGCATGCATAGCGGAATGTGCCAATGGAGACAAGATTAGAAATACAATAGATTGGAGATTGGCAAGTATGCTTGCTTTCTTTCTATTAATTGAATCAAACTAATATTTATCTGGAGAATGAAGTACAAACCCAAGAACAACAAAAATATATACTTTTACTTAAAAGAAACTTACAACTACGTATGGCTGCATACAATAAGTCTAGAGTAATCACTACTCATATAGGATAAAACATTACTTTCACAAAACTCAGAAATTCATGCACCCATTTGCAACTACATTCTAATGAACTCTTTCTTCTGCTACTACTGTTGCTCTGTTGAACTTGTCTCACTTTCAAAATGTCTAAGATCTATCTTTTAATGAGTAAAAAATTCACCCCTTTTGTCTCTTGCTATCAACATAAAATCTCCCTCTTATTTTGGAAATCAAACTAACTTACCACATTTAATGTTTTTGACTATTGCAATTGAATGTCTTCTGATGCGTAGGTGTACGAGAGGCTCATAGGACAATAGAAAACAATAAATATTCAAATAGAAGAAGCAACCAAACACAAACCACTATAACTCAGGTTCCCATTATCCTCAATTCCCTTCTCTTTTCTAGAACTTATGTTAATATTTTTGAAATTAAGACTTTAAATTCATTTTTGGTAATATGCTTATCAAATGCATCTTAATTTGGGAAGCATTAATGTTTGCAAATCTGTGTTAATCTTTACTAGAGATTGGTTGATGGTAAGCTTGAAACCAAGTCTTGACTCCATGATCATACAGGTAACACACAGTGGAAAAGTCTAGTCAAAACACCAATGACTTAAATCAGGTTAGTGTCATTTGATTTCTAGGATACAAACTTTCAAATCATGCACTGAATATGAGATTGCAAGAACACTGAATAATTATCTACTAAAGAACAATATAGTCAAAATTTTGTAACTTAATTTCCAATCCATGTCCACTCTAAGAACCCAACCGATCCTAGTATCGATATTGAACTGCAATTAACTTTTATAAGAGGATTGTTCTTTTACTCAAACATTTATTAACTATCCTAGCAGCCTCTAGTGATGTATATATGAATGGTTGAAGATTTTTACCCAAATAAAATACGTGATGATAAAACACTTTTTTATGAATTAAAACAGCAACACAAAG
This sequence comes from Cupressus sempervirens, assembly GCA_028749045.1. NCBI lineage: Eukaryota > Viridiplantae > Streptophyta > Pinopsida > Cupressales > Cupressaceae > Cupressus > Cupressus sempervirens. The sequence continues at coordinate 677,227,118 of CM053792.1, read as the reverse complement.
AATGAAAACATAGCATAAAAACAGAGCTTAAAAAACGGAGCAGCAAAAAACAAGACTCAAATATATCAAAGAGCTATAAAGTTTCTTCATGTTATTACAGCTGAGAGGAATGCTCTATTTATAGAGCTCATACATATTTCTAGAGGTTTCTTGAGAAGCATCAAGAAAGGAAGCACTCTAGAGATTTCTACATAATTTTAAATTCACATTTTGCACAAAGAGAGAAGCTCCAAGAAGCAAGTAAAAAGTTATGGACTGTGCATTAAATGCCTAGCTACTATAATAAACATTATTTTTAACACGCCCCCATAATGTTTATTTGGAGAGAGTAGAAACATCTTTGAGCTGCAATAGATCTCTAAATTTCGTAAATTTTACAATAGACATGCTTTTGTAAATATATCAGCAAGTTGACCTTCTGTTCTGCAAAATTGAAGCTCCACCTATTGTCTTTCAATTAGATCTCAAAAAAAATGATGATGCACTTCTATATGCTTGGACCTTGCATAATATACCAGATTTTTTGCTAGCTTGATAGTACTTTGATTATGACAAAATATTGTTGTTGGAGAGTCTTGTGGATGATGCAATTCTTCAAGTAACCTCCTAAGCCATAATGCTTCTTGAGATGCCTTTGATAAACCAATATATTCAGCTTCTGTAGATGAGAGTGACACTGTTGATTGCTTTTTGCTACTCCACGAAATCAGTCCTGATCCAAGATGGAAGATATATCCTGAAGTTGACTTTCTATCATCAATGTCACCTGCATAATCACAATCCGTATATCCAACTAAAGTAGGTTCTCCTCCATATTTGTATGCAATGCCAAGCTGGTAAGTACCCTTAATATATCTTAATATTCTTTTAGCGGCTTTCCAATGTTCAACGTGTGGATCTGCCATGTATTTCGATACAATACCAACTGCATATGCAATATCTGGTCTAGTTATAGTAAGATACAAAATATTTCCAACAAGTTGCCTATGTAATTTTCCATCCACTTTATTTTGAGTAGAGTTAGCACCTAACTTTACTCCTATTTCACATGGTGTATTACATGGTTTACAATCACTCATATTGAATTTTTTAAGTACATCAAGAGCATATTTAGTTTGAGAGAGCATGATTCTTCCTTCTTCTTGCCATACTTGTATACCCAAAAAATAGTGCATTAGTCCTAAGTCAGTTATTTCGAAAGCTTGTTTGAGTTGATTTTTAGTTATCTCAATATCATGTGTGTGGTCACCTGTAATAATCAAGTCATCCACATACAATACAATGATAACAACCTTATTATCACAATATTTTATATACACATCTGGATCAGCATTACTTCTTTTAAATCCAACTTCTAGGAAGTACTTATTAATTTTTGAGTACCATTCCCTTGGTGCTTGTTTGAGACAATAGAGTGATTTTTTTTAATCTACACACCAAATTCTCTTCTCCATACTTAATAAATCCTGGTGGTTGTTGCATATAAATTTCTTCTTTTAAGTCACCATGCAAAAATGCACTTTTTACATCCATTTGAAAAATTTTCCAACCAAATTTTGCAGCTAAAGCAACTATTGTATGAATGGAAGTCATCTTAGCTACTGGAGCAAAGGTTTCAGTATAGTCTATACCTTCTTCTTGTGAGAAACCTTTAGCCACTAACCTTGCTTTGTATTTTTCAATAGCTCCATCTAATGTGAATTTGGTTCTATAGGTCCACTTGCAACCAACCACATTTTTTCCTTCTAGAAGTGTTGTCAGTTCCCATGTTCCATTCTTCATCAAAGAATTGTATTCTTCTTGCATAGCTGCTTCCCATTCTTCTTTTCCTTTTCCTTCTTCATATGTGTTTGGAGTGTCAACCTGCATCACCTTAGTCATAAGAGCATAGTTAGCAAATATATATCTAGGACCTTCTTGATAAATTTCTTTGATGCTTCTAATTTTTTTTGGATTTTCATTATCACTTTCACTTGATTCTTCAACTTGAGTCTCATCCCATGTAGTGGTTTGCACACCTTGACTTTGACTATTGGTAGAATTAGAATTTTCTTCATCAATCAAAATTGGAAAGAAAGATAATGTTTGAGAATTATCATTCTTAACATTTTCATCAAACCATACATTTCTTTTAATATAGATTTCATTAGTTCTAGGATTGTATAACCTATATCCTTTCGATTCCTCACTATATCCAACCATTATGCACTTCTCGCTTTTCCTTTCAAGTTTGCTCCTCCTTTCATCAGGAATGTGAGCATATGCTTTACAACAAAAAATTCTAAAATGAGATACTGTAGGCTTTCTTCCACTCCATGCCTCTTCTAGTGTTATGTTCAAAACTGCCTTAGTAGGTGTTCTATTCAAGATCTATGCAGCAGTATGAAGTGCTTCAGCCCAAAATTTGGCTTCTAGATTTCTAGAATGAAGCATGCACCTAGCCATTTCTATTATAGTTCTATTTTTCCTTTCAGCAACACCATTTTTTTGGGGTGAATAAGAGACAGTTGATTCCTTTTTAATGCCATGTCTTTACAAAAATCTAAAAGAGCTTTATTCATGTATTCAGTCCCTCTATCAGTTCTTAGTATCTTTAAGTACATTCCACTTTGTTTTTCAGTCAAAGCTTTAAACTCTTTAAACTTTTGAAACACTTCATCTTTCTTTTGTAGGAAATACACCCAAATTCTTCTACTATAATCATCTATAAAAGTGAGGGCATACCTTGATCCTCCAATTGATGATGTTTTGAAAGGACCCATTACATCACTATGGAATAAATGTAGAGGAGGTTTTGCTCTCCATGATTTACCTTGAGGGAAACTTTCCACATGTTGTTTTCCCATTGCACATCGTTCACACACCTTAGGGCTTAATGATATCTTTGGCAGCCCATGCACCATTTGTAATTTCTCCATAAGCTTGAGACTTTGAAAATTGATGTGCCCCAAACGCTCATGCCATAACCTGCTCATATCATCACATTGGGCAATAGCACACATATGTTTATCTCCACATTTAGAAGTAAATTCTTGAAATTTATATAATCCATTCTCCATTTTACCAATTGCAATGACTCTATAATTATCATTAACATCCTTGATTAAGCACTTATCATTGTAGAATTCTATTTTATGTCCTTGACTTGCAATTTGAGATACTAAAAGCAGATTTGTTTTTAATTCAGGGACTAATTTTACATTTTTGAACAAACCATTATCAACTTTGACATTACCAGTCCCTTTAACTTCTAAAGCACTATTATCCCCCAAATATATTTTCTCTATATTATTTTCACTTATTGATTCAAATTGATTCTCATTATGAGACATGTGTTGTGTAGCACCAGAATCAATAATTCAATCTTCTTTGAAAGTATTATTTTCTTTAAGTGCAACACAAAATGCATTTCTTTTAGAATCTCCTAATTTTGGATAATTATTTACTTTCTTTTCTACATCTCTTTTCTTCTTGAAACATTCATTTTCCTTATGACCCATTTTACCACAATAATGACATTTCCATTTACTTCTATTATGATCTATATATGAAATACTCTTATTTTCATTCTTCCAATTTCTTTCTTTAGATTCATTTTCTTGTGACTTCTTATAATATTGTTTTCCTTTTATTACAAATGCTTGAGATTCACCATCAAATGATTCCTTTTCTTTAACTTGTCTTTTCTCTTCTTGAACCAACTTAGCACACAATTCTTCTAATTTAATACTTTCTAATTTATTTGCAGTATCTAAACCCCTTATAAATGATTGATAAGATCCTGGAAGACTTTGTAATATAATTTTTACAAAATCTTTATCATCTATATCTTTTCCAAGAAAAGCAAGCTCATTTTTCTTTTCCTTTAACTTACTTAAATGTGGGACTATCTCTTGTGAGCTTGATAATTTCAAATTGTATAATTTAGTTGTGAGAAGTAAGATCCATACATCACCTAAATTTTGATATAAATCTTTCAAAATCTCCCAAACTTTGACTCCACTTCTCTCATTACGAACTTCTAGAAAAACTTCTTCTGAAAGTGTAAGTTTGATTAGTGTAATTTTGAAGGGTTAGAGTGATTTCAACATGAGATACCCAATCATAATAATTTTTTCCATTTAATTTAACTATAGACAAAGTCACACCAAGTGATTCCATTGTTAAATTCTCTCCTTTTTTTTTTTTTTGGATGAGAATGAAAGATATTTAAAAACTTGAACACCCAAGCTTGAAACTGAAAAAATCTCACCAATTTGTTGAAGAAAAAACCTTTTCTTTTGCTGCAATATCCTTCCTTTGATGTAGTTTTTTTGTCCCAAACCAAACTCTTGTTCACTCCTTAGTTACAGCCTGCAAATGTAAAGATTCACAAAAGAAAAACACATATATACATTCCAAAAGCATCATATATTCACAGTCCAAAGAACTGAAAATGCTCTGATACCATCATGAATTAAAATAATATCACAAAGAATGAAAACAGAGCATAAAAACAGAGCTTAAAAAATAGAGCAACAAAAAACAAGACTCAAATATATCAAAGAGCTATAAAGTTTCTTCATGTTATTACAGCTAAGAGGAATGCTCTATTTATAGAGCTCATACATATTTCTAGAGGGTTCTTGAGAAGCTTCAAGAAAGGAAGCTCTCTAGAGATTTCTACATAATTTTAAATTCACATTTTGCACAAAGAGAGAAGCTCCAAGAAGCAAGTAGAAAGTTCTGGATTGTGCATTAAATGCCCAGCTACTATAATAAACATTATTTTTAACACTTTTGGTGCTTAGTTGGGAAACTTCCACTATTAATATGGTTATATCTAAATTAAAACTCTTAATTTCTCAGACAACTCTACTAAGAGAATTGTTCTTTTACTTGAACATTTATTAACTGTCCTAGTAGGCTTCAGTTATGTATATATGAATGGTTGAAGATTTTTATCCAAATAAAATATGTAATGATAAAACACTTTTGGTGCTTAGTTGGGCAACTTCCACTATTAATATGGTTATATGTAAATTAAAACTCTTAATTTCTCAGATAGATCTAGCAATTAAATTGGCCAAGAAATGCAAGACTGATTCAAAAATTTTATTGTTTAAGATTTATCAATTTTCCATTGGGACTAGGGAGTATAAATAAATTCCTTCAGAAGCTCACTGTTAGATGTGTGAGAACTTTGGTTTTTCTGTGTACTGGATTCTTATCTACAAAAGTAAATGAGATTCCTCCCTGCCTGGCTTGAAATTTAATTCCGATAGATGAAATTGCTTCAATAAATCTTCTTGACAAGAAAATGGTTATTTGTGGACAAATTTATTACTTGTTTTTATTTTAAAGTAGTATACTTGTCAATATCGAGAACATACAGCTGATATTGTTCAGAAGTATGAATATTCAGATTTGTAAATAACTAAATGAAAGTTATGTATGAACTCTGAATTAGAAAAGTATAACGAGTTCACATACATTCTCTTATGTGATTTTATTGCAAAGAGTCTGAATATGTTAAGAGCTTGTGTTAGATTGTAAATATGTTAAGATCTTTTGTTAGTTTGTTATGTTGGAAGTTTTAAAGTAGAGTAGTTTGGTTTGAAACTTCCAAATAGAAGGCTAAGATTTCTTTGTTAATAATAATGTCCATACAGTGGAGTTGTCAAACTTGAAGTCATTTTATTCCTTTTATTCCTTTTGAAGTGGCAGATTTTTCCAAGTTCACTATTTTGTTGAGTGTCAAAATATCACTCAAGTGGTCTTCAAAAATCGAGTATTAGCATTAAGCCAATTTGGTGAAGATTTTTGAGTTTGGTATTATAGTAGATTTAGACTGTAATTTTTTGGATAGGTATATATATGTAAGATATATTATATTATCTAAATAAGAGTATGTCTAACAATTATGAACGCAAACTGTAGAGTAAAGGCTATAAGTAGTATAAGGAAGAAAAGGCTCTCATCTATCACAGCAAGGTGATCATTTTTACACAAAGGACTCTCAATCAAAAAATTGAGTTATACAGAAAAGATCAGCCATTGGTTTGTTATAACAGGTGCACTAGTCAAACGCTCTAACAAGGTGAATGTAATAGTCTTATGCTAAATCTCCTAAGTGCATAGTTGATTGTATTGCATAAATCCTTTCGCAAGGTGGACCTAATCATCCTTATTGCTCCTAATAGGATAGGTCATTAGAAGTGGTCATCTGTAAGTCTTAATTGGCCAACTTTATACTATAGTACTATAGCTTGTGGGTATCATCCAAACCCCTACTTTACTTTATATTTGGAAGTTTTCTGTGTTACCAAATATTGTGTCAACTGTTATGAATGTTATATTGCTTTCAATCTTTCATGCATACAATTAAATCATATTATCTTAAAGAGGATTAACTGAGGATTTGAAGTTAAATTTTTATTGGTTCCTAATTTGAACCCCTCCCCCTTGCTTCTCAGTCACCTAGCCCACAATAAATTTCCAATAATTGGTAATAGAGCATTTGGTTCTCACATCAGAAGTTTAGTAGTTTGAGAAAAGATCAAAGGCATTTGAAGTATATAGATTGGAGAAAGCTATTGAAAATAAAAAAATTAGATCTACAGATGGCCATAGAACAATTCAAGAAAATGAAGGAGTGGCTCTCTCAATCTTTGAAAAGAAGAAAACACCAAGCAACACAAATGAATGACAAACTCTACATAGAGAAAGAATTGCAGACATTTTCCAAGACAAAATTTTAGATGAAGCTAATGCAACAATCAAAGATCTCCTTTAGAACAATCTCACTCTTATGAAGAAATCAAAAAGCTAAAAGGAGAAGAAGAAATTCAGTCACCCAAAATGTGTAAAGACATGGAACAAAAGGACATAAAAAAATAAGATAAAATATTTCTAACTAAAAGGATAGAAGAAAATGAAATCCAATAGCTATCTCTTCAGCAAACAAATTTGATAAGTCAACCTAATTGTGAAAATCAAGAACTTATCAACTTGAGGATAGAAAATGTAAGACTATAGAATAATCTTAGAATAGCAAGGAAAACTAATGAAAGGATGATGACATCTCAAGAAAGCGTGAATCAACTAAATGAGAAAACTCAATTCAGACAAAAAGAAAAAGCATAATTAGGCTATATAGATGAAGGTGAATCATCTTAGTAAGGAGCTCTAAAGAATAGAAAAGCTACTTGTAATCATTATGGATAGATAGGGCATACATCAAACAAGTGTTGGAGTAATGGTAAATCAAAATTTAGCAGAAGATTTTATAGTTGTAACAAGTAAGGTCATAGAGCTTGAAAGAATACATGGAGAAAACCAAGTTTGAGGGAAAATGTTTCAATTGCAGAAAGCAAGGGCACAAATATTTAAAATGCAAGACCAAGAAATGGAATCCAGTAGAATAGATTGTGAAAGCTATCTTTGGTTTGTATTGTAACACATGGTGTAGACATCACTTATGTGGTGAGCATGGGCATTACTATGTATCAAGAAATCAGTATATTTCTATAGTTTCTTAGTTCAAATTAGAAAGTTTGATAGGAGTAAGTCTCTTGGCTAATGAATCTGGTCTTCATTGTTGTCTTCTAAAAAATGAGAGCATGAATCATTTACATTGGATATCATGAATTGATTAAAGGGGTCCAAACTGAGTTATGATTTGGATGAAAGCATTTCTAACATGTTTAAGTGACTTTGTTTAATCTGTGTATGACTTCTCTAACAATTTTTCTTGAGTTGTAGCTCTTGTTTTAGAGAAACGATGTTTCTTCCCAAGTACTGGAATGGAGGAGAAAAATGGATTAACACAATGTCCTATTATATCTATGATAAAATTGAAGGTGTATTATATCTATGATCAACTTGATGTCCAATAGAAATTAAATGTACCTATTATATCTATGATTGTGCTTATTTTTAAAAGTTATAATTGTATGTATAAATTAGTGACAATGCCTAAACAATCAATCTAAAATAAAAATTGCATACCCAGTGAAGAACTATAATTCAAAAAACAATCTTTACCTTTCCTTACCAGCTATAACATGCCTCCATTGTCCTCCTAAGCTTGAGTCTCTTGATTCATGAGCCCTTAGATCGTGATCAAATCCCTTCTTCAAGATGCTTCAAATTTTTGGAGATTTTGAATGTTAATGGAAGACTTTATGCAAATGACACTAGAATGTTAAATGAAAATGATGAAGATAAATGGATAAGAAATTGAGATGCTAATGGAGCCATCAGATGATGATGAACATGCTATGGATTTTCTTAACAAATGTTGATTGCTAATTTTCTTGTAATTCTAATTGCTGGCATTAGGGAATTGGGATTCCTTTATAGACTCAGGAAAGAACCTAGCTTAGGTAACAACATCTAACAATGGAGAGATAATCTAGGACACATGGATAGGTGAGATTGACTATAAATTGAAAGAGTTGAAATAAATTAGAATTTAGTTGAGATGTGAGAGAAATGTTAGGAAGAGGAAAGACACATGGAAGACATCTCATCTAGACTTCTTAAGATTACTCTTCCTTTAAGGAGGACTCCATGGAAAAGTGTTTCATGAGTAACTATTAGCTGCATCAAGTGTATTGACTAACCCAAAGTTAGTAGAAGTGGAAGAAGACTTTGTCACACAAGGGCCACATACCCTTTTCTATCCCCATAAAATAGGACACACAGGTGAGGATAAAGAGTGTTATTTAATAATTAATTAAAATTCATTATTAATGCAAATACAATGTGGCACATGACATGGATTAACTAGGTGGACTAATAGACATAGTCGTTTAAATGAGCGGGTAATTAAGTAGTTTAAATAAATAACCTAATAAGATTATTTACAAGACTTAGGATAGTGTAACTAAATTAGGTGAATTAACTTAATTAATTAAATAATTTATTAATACTAAAAGAAAATGGGTATTAATTAAATATTTAAATATTTAAATAATTAACATAAACTTATTCAACTTAATAAATTAAATTATTCGTTAAATTTAATAGAAGAAAAATATTAATTAAATATTAAAATATTCAATTAATTTACTTGACAAGTTTTAAGTCTGTACAATAATAAATGGGAAAAAGAAACTCCGTAAAATTTTCAATGTAAAAATGAACCTCAGATTATATATCAAGTGTTCAAACCAATTTTTTTAGGATATGTATTTTCTTGTGAGTCCAACACTGATCCTTGTTATGTAATTTGTACTCTAGACTGCATAAGACTTCGAGAATAGTGAGGCATTTCTTTCCATTGCTTTTTGTATGTATGTATTAATTTTGATTAAATTAATAAAATACAAACTAAGAAAAATAAATTGTAAGCTTAAATGATAGACATTCTTTCTTTGATAATGAAAAATACTTTTGTTAAAAATAAAATAAAATAACTAATTAAAACAAATAAAAAACATATTTTTCCAAGAATATTGAACCAGTTGGTTCCTCAACCTTCTAAAAGGGTTGGGAAGCCTTTATGTTCACATCAAAATCCTTTTATTAATAACTCTACTTCAAACTTCGGGCATATCAAGGTGAGATTCACCACTCTTGCCCTCTACATAAGTCTTTGTATGATTTACAACATCAAGGCATTGATCCTACCTATCATATTACATCTTGTATTTATTATTTTCTAGAAAGACTACAAATGGGAATTAGAAAATAGAAAAAAATTCTCCATTCACACAAACATACTAAAAGTAAAGTTATGAAGTAAAGACCATCTTGTAAACCAATTTGAGTGAACGCATAAAATGAAGTAAAAAAATAATTCTATAGCATATAGTTTCATTCACCTTTAAGAATGTTGACTATAATTTTTCTATAAATATTTGTATTCATCACCAAATAAAATACTTTCAAAACACTATCCTCTATTTGCAAAAGTAGGCTCTACCAAAAGTAGAACAGTTAACATGGTCTTATGGAAGCCCTTCTAGAAGACATCCTTGTAGTAAAGTAAAAGCCCTCAAGAACCAAATTAGCAAGTTCGAACTTAGGATTGTCATCAATACATCATCCCTCGCAAAGAGATTAAAAGGATGTCCCTATATATAGAAAAGACTAAGAAATAATATCCATTTCTCCGACAAAAGCACAAGCTAACACAATCAACTCAAGAAGCCACCAAATAACTATCAAATTTATGTAGAGACCCTATGATAACCATAAGTGACGTAATAGGTCACCAATTTCTTTGTAAGGGGTCGATGAGACTACTTTGCTAACAGCAATCAAAACCAAGCTCTCTCAATAGTAAAAGCATAATATGAGTTTTTCACAGTTTCATAGACACAACTAGTTGCAAGCCCTCATGAAATAACCAATCCCACCGAAAGAGGCCTTCAAAAAACAAACTTGAGGAACATCAAACTCATAAACAAGCTTCTTGATATTTCTTTGCATCTACGGAATCACCTTCCCATTATGTATTAACTCCATACAAAACCCTATTTCTTATTACATAATTGTTGGCTATTTAAGGTTAGTATTGTGAGCATGTATTTTATGAGCTAAAATATATCTACATAGTTTGAATAATGTCATTTGCAACTTTTCAATTAGAATTGATTGTTATGAGACTAAATGTACTTAGTGAGTTCAAAGACTCGTAGAATTAAAAGTTAATCTAAACATTAGATTATAAATAAAATTAATGTTAGTAATAACAATTTAGAGCCCCTTCAAAAAATTCAATGTTTGATATGAAATATTAAGGAATTATATGAACAAGTATTGTATACACTTTTGTATATATATTGTCATTCCCATTACCATATGCCCTGTACTTTTTTGTAGAGCTATTTTCCAAGAAAAGTATGGTCACATTAATTAATTTATTTTCCTTTTTGTTGCTAATATTCATTATGATTTTCTACCAATTTTAATGGTTTAAAAGATTCATCAATAAAATTAACATATTTTTAAATACATACATACATACATACATATTGATAGATACAATTTAATATTTAGAAAAAATCTACATTATATAGTTTTCCCAAAAGAAAAAATCTTGAAGTTATTGCTAATTAAAAATAAGTAATCTCATGATAATTTAAAAACAGTTGTCTAATTTTCATAACCATTCCAACAAAAACTAAAATAAAATTTAAAACTACAAGATAATTAATAAATAATTATTTTTAAAAAACAAGTAAACATAAACATTAAAATTAATGATTGGAACTATGTGTAATGTTTATGTGTCCTTTTTTCTAGATAGATCATAAAGTTGTGGCCTATTAAAAAGATAATACAATTGCAGACGGTATAAACATCACACACTAAGTTTCATTCTAACATTAAAATTGAACTCCTTATACAAATTTTATATCTTCTTTTACTAAGACATTTGTAAGTATCTCATATGTCTTCTATGCTGGATGAATTGCATCCCAGAATTTTTTTTTTGAGGCATCTGCACAATTAATTGGAGTCTAGACATTGCAAGTAAATGCGAATTCTATTGATCCTGTGCCACAGCAGCCCCTGCTCGAAGATTCGAGTGCTGCACCACACAATCCTCAACGGTTCATAAGATCACAAAAAAAAAACTCAACAATCTATTCACCAAATTCTTTCGTTTACTGTATTCAACACATATTCATACCATATTTTGCAGGATATGTGATAATGTCGAAAAGAATGTCGTATATGTCGATGTAAACCGACGTTATTCCAGCAAGGCCAGCTTGCACTTTTTCAACGTTCTTCTTCATCTTTGTATTGTATGATATTGCAATTTGGTTAAATTCTTCAATGCACGGTGATCCCACTGAATACATTTCATTGTCTCTCTCCAAAGGCAAGCATCCCAGTGGAGGGAGTCTACTAACAAATATTTTTCTGAGACCCAATTTGTACAACTCCTATTCAACCGAATCCCATTGAAAAATCTAAGCAATTTGACTGTCAGGGAAAGAGAATCAAGGAAAAACTAATGTGATGTTGAAACTTTATTCATAATAATACACAAGACAAAAATATATCTTGTAAACTTCAAAATGGAAACATCCATAAGGTATAATTGGTCTTATCATAAGATAAGTTTGTTTTTATTTTTAAAATTCTTTTTTACTATGTTAAGAACAACAAGATTTTCATAAATTATATGAGACTATCAGTTATTATGTTTTCAGATTAGATTGTGTGAATTGTTTTTGTATCATGAGTCTAGATTCACTTCCTATTGAAAGAATTAAAAACTCTTATGTCTCGCTTAAAGACAAGAGGGCTTCTAAAAATTAGAACAAGGAGACTCTAGATTGTGAAGATGGTAAAGAAAAGAAGATTGAAAGGGTGGATTCTCCTATTAGGAATATTGTTGGGTATTCGGTGTCAGAGTTTGAAGAGGAGTGTGTGGCGAAAAATGCAAAGGAAAAGGAAGACACTATTTCCATTCCTAACAAGGATGCTCTAAAAAGCATTGGTAGAGTTAAGGATAAAGTGGAGGCATCAATTGCTTTCGACAGCTGGGTTATCAATGAAATCAAAGTCATGAATGGGGCAATTGAAAAATTGGATAAAGACCTACAAAAAAACAATCAGGGCTAGGAGAAGGGTGGAAAAAGGTACAATGGGGCAAATATAGGATTTGAAGAAAGTTATTGGGGATAGTGACTCCATAATTCAATGGTTGGATTAGAAGTTGATCATTGGTAAAGGTAAAGGGACATAGAGGGTTGAGCTCATGGTCCAGACTTGATTGGAGACAACAAAGGACATCACGAGGAAGCCTCAAGAGGGCTTGGAGAAAAAACATGGGGAAATTTGAATAGGAACAAAGCAAGCAAACATGGAAAATGAGGACCTAAAGGTAGCTGAGATCTAGAAGGAGTTGCCTCTTTTCTTAGAGTAGTTGTAATTTAAGACTTTATCATTTAAAACTTTATATTTTGATACTATTAGATTTGTAAAAGCTACTTTTACCTTAATTCGGAAAAAAGCCATAACATCACTTTATTTTTTATATTAATCATATCACTTATCTTTTATATTGAGATTTTTTAAGTTTACTATAATGGAACTTTAGAAAACTTTAGGATGATACCTTTTATACCATCTTAGCTCATATTACAAATACCAAGTCATTGACTCTACTAAAAAGAATAAAGCTTCATTTTTTCACAATTAAAAAAAATCATTGAATATTTCATATCATCCTTCTTAGGAAACTTGTTGAAAAAGGAAAAGCTAAAGAAAGGTCAGAAAGAAATTGTACCTACAAAATTTGCACTGAGTTTCCCATTAGAAAATTGATCGTTGGGTCTTTTATCAATGAAGTCATGGCCATATGCAGGATGATTGGCCTGAACAATTGTAGGAAGGAAATTATTATTGCCTATATCAACACTAAAGTCCCTAATGTGTACACAACTGCAATTTTGGCATTGCCATTAACAACTCTACTTGCATTTCCACTCTCAATGCCTTTCTCTCCTCGAGCTAAAACCATTATACATACAAAAATATAAATCTATGTATCACATTTAGCACACCCTCCCTCACTAAAAAATAATTCCCTTTACCTTAGATGTCAAACCAAAATTTTCACTAATCATGTAATTCTATCTAGCTCGGTTATAACTAATTCAATATTGAAACATGGTTAACAAAGCAATATTGTGAATATTAAGTTGTGCTAACCTTTAGTAAATTAGTTGCAAAAACATACAACATTAAGAAAATAACATGAACACAGATGACATGAAGATTTAACATGGAAAAACCACCTTGCAACTATTTGAACAATATTTTTCACTCTTCTAAAGTGAGTCATGTTAAGAGTCAACCTTGTTAAAGATTATAATATATACTATTAAGTATGACCTTGTTAGAGGATTTGGATCACTTAGTTAGTACTGGTCTGGTCAATGGTCGTCAAACACTTCAATCTTGAAATGTCACCTCGTTAAAGGACTTACAAATGAATACTACATCAAATCTATTAAGAGATTTCTTAACTACTATAATGGTAGAAGGTAACAAAAAATTTGACTTGATTTAGGAAGAAACTTTCTTTGTAGATTCTGATCTCTACTCTATCTTGACCTCCAAATCCTTACTAGTCCAAATATTTTTCGTAGCTTACCCTTCAAACCTTCCTTCTCTTCCTTCACACACATATCCATCCTATTTGACATCTTACAACTTGTTATTTATCCTCACTATTTGACCTTTCATATATATCATAAGCTTTTATAAGGTGGCTTGAATACCCTTTCAAATAATCAATAAACAGTCAAATACTGAGCCTCAAACAATTAATTATTAGACAATTTATATTCTATTGCCACTCAGCCAATACTAGGATTGAACGCTTGATTAATACTGCAAGTCCTTTGATGCCCAACGACTTCGTTAATAGTGCAAGTAGGATATTCTTCATTAACCAACTACTCTATTACTATTGAAATGATCTTCATTACCTGACTACTCTATCAAAATTGAGATATACATATACATATACATATACATATACATATACATATACATACATATACATATACATACATACATACATACATACATACATACATACATACATATATATATATATATATATATATATATATATATATATATATATATATATATATATATATATATATATATATATATATATACATACATATGTACATACATATATATATGCATGTACATATGTACATACATATATATATGTACATATGTACATATGTACATATATGTATGTACATATGTACATATGTACATATATGTATGTACATATGTACATATGTATATATATATATATATATATTGTTATACATATTATTATTTCTGTTAATATATCATTGTTAATTAAATAATGATTAAACCATAGATATATGTCTCCTCCTATCATATTTAAATGTGATTTAACATGCATTTGGAACACATCAATATGATGAAAACGGTATTAAATTTATAGAAATAACCCTAGTCACTCAACATGATATTAGAGCCAAACTATAAATATAAGAAAGTAATCTAAGAGATGGTAGAAAAAAAAATCATGTAGAATTTAAGAAAGAGTGAATATTACATTGGAATTGGGAAATAAATAGTGAAAATCATAGAAAGTTACCATAAAAAAGTATTAAATTATATTATTATTGGCACAAAACTTATGGCAATCAACAACACAAGACTTACATCATCATGGAGCCTAAAGAAATTAAAAAGGAGGTTAATTGCACCATAGGTCTCTGGCTCAACATTCAATTTAGAAAAAATCATGAACATTGGAAATTACTGTTGTCACTTAGGTTTGCACCCTTGTCCAAGGCCTATGTGCGAGGACAACCTAGTGAAACATGGAAACAACCTCCAAGTTGTGTGACTTGAACTACGAGGATGAGTCTCCGGAGAAGGCCGGCTTCCTCTTACTATCAAGGTGCACCTAACTACTCTTGGAAGGAAAAGGGGAAGAACGAGATGCAGAAAACAACTCTACCCTACCTAAACTACGGAGGTGATGCACCGAAATAGAGTGTTCAGACCCATTTTTTCCCATGTGTGCACTATTGAACCAGAATAAAACTAAGGATATGCATATACAGACTTGTTTTGATCTAATAACCACATGCAGATCAGGAAACCAAACTGAATAACACAAGGAAAGAGGAATCTCACTTATATATTATCCAGTAGACAAAAATAGATACAGTATGCAGGCTACAGATCTCGACAATACATCAATGAGAGGCAAAAGGGATGCACATACACATTAATGGCTGAAGGAGATAAAACAAAAAATCATTCAGTTCAGAGGCACAGGGAATGTTACACTGAGAATTGCAGAGTAATATCAGAGAAACTAGAAAGAGTCCCCCTCGAAAAAGGATTACAAAATTGCCTTTATAGTTCAGGCATAACTGAGGACTTTGTCTTTGCATTAATTGCTCAACTACTGCCATCAAGCTCCCATACAAAAATATCCGATTAAAGATCACACTCGAGCATGATTCTGAGGTACAAAAATTAGATATTCGACTAAAGAAATGCCTCGAGTAGACAAAAATGGCGCCAATGAATGATCCCTATGTTTCGCATTCATTTCTGGTAGGTCAGGATTGATCATGAAGATCAGATCGCAAGATAAAATTGACCACCTTCACTTCTTGGTTCATGGATTAGCAGGGGTCAGAGAGTCAACTAGTTCCTTATGCACAAACTGCGCCATGCGGGCCAATCATATCTTTTTACTCTGTCACCTAGGGAGTTCTCCATGGTTGACCTTCTTTATCGAACTAACCATGCCACCTTTCAGACTGTTATCATTAACCATAACCGCCAGCTAGTAATTGCCAACCTCGACCAGGCTAGTGAGACACACATCAATAGGGCGCTATGTCGCCAATGTAAAGACTGTGCAATTTCTTCATAGCAAGATGGCACCTGTCGTTGATCCGAATCGATCTGACAGTGAGCAAGGTAGATCATTCCTCTCAGCGCATCAACGAATAGGAACTGGCCATGTTGAACTATCTGACAGATCTTTGCTGACATCCTTGGACCCACGAGGACACGTGTCCTTCAGGCACTATGTCGCCATCATATTCATCGTTCAACTTCTGATAAGTGACATAGCGCTGACCGTCGATCTCTACAGATCTGATGGTGGAGGACATAACCTTTTGACTGCGCTGGCCACGTTGAAGATCTGGTCCCACGGCATATCGTTGCTCTGACTTGGCATATGTGTTGGTTCCTCATTGGATTGACGAAGCATCACCTGGAAAACAAGGCACCAACCTAGAGGGTTCGTACCACTTGACCCTACTGAGGGATACATGGTGCCCAGGCGCTATGTCGTCATTGTAAATTTCATGTAGCTTCTCCATAGGGCGATGGCACCTATCGTAGATCAACATTAATCTGACGATCAGGACCACGTCGTACTCTATACATCCTTTCTTTTGAAAATTGCTGGGCTCGTGAACCACATATGCCCTGACCCTACACTTGGCACCTCCCTACTAGCCTTTTGAAGCGCCGACCTCGTAGATCCAAGATTTGACCACACGGAGTGGCCACATGTCGACTAGGCGCCATGTCGCTATGAGAAAATTGAGGTCAAATTCCCATAGTGCCATAGCACCCAATTGATAACATGTCCTTTGATTTGCACGTGGCTCCCTCTAATTCACTGCCATGACACTGGGCTTCTGACTATACGGGTGAAGTACAAATGGGACTCGACTGCCTGATCGCTCCTACCACCAATCTGATTTTCCATTTGGGCACTATGTTGCCAACAAAAAACTTGTGGGTTTTTCATTGGCGACATGGCGCATTACCACCTTTTGAGACTTCCGGCCATCAAAAACTAACCGCCCGCCGTGAAGACTTTCCAGTCTATCGTGAAACTTTTTCAACATGCCGCGAAACCTTTCTGTCGCCAAAACATGTTGCCTACCGCTGGACCCACCGGACACACGTCGACAGGGCACGATTTCGCTAACGTAAATCTCACACAACTTTGCCATAGCGAGATGGCGCCCTTCGTAGATCTGACGGCCAGAAAACTTGTGAGCCGTGGAAACTTTTATAAGGTCGGCATTAAAATATTATTAACCTTGGGAATTAGCCATTTGGACGGGCCGAACATTTAAAGTTTCAAATTTGGCAGGGGAAACAAAATGTGGTAACATTCTGTTGACTCGTAGGGGATGCAAGCCTGCTATGCATCAGACCAGTGCCTACAAAAAGTCCATTACGCCATAGGGTCAAAAAAGGTATGAATCTGAGAACTGCAAAACCCTAACCCTTCTGCGAGAACATTGAAAACCTTGAAAACCCTAGCTCTATTTCTATAACTAGAAACAAAACAAGACTTCCTCTACAACTTGAGACTGCCAAAACTTTGGGAGCTAGCAACTCAAAAAAAAGAGAACTACGTGCATGCGCACTTCTTGAAAAACAAGAACAATAGAAAGAACTAAACTACTTATGTACAGGAACTCGACCCTCATCAGAAACAAGCTTTAAGATAAATCTCATTAACTGGAATGGGCAAAACTTCACCATTGGGTCTGCTCAATTCAAATGCATTGGCCTATTTGCAACTAGCAATTAGATAGGGGCCACTCCATATTGCATTGAACTTGGAATGTCTTCCTGGTTTTGCTTTGTTTGAGTCCCACTTGAGGACTAAATCTCCTTCTCTGAAGGTTTTGGCCCTTGCCTTCTTATCAAAACTCCTTTTCATCTACTGCTGATGCATTTCCAGGGTTTGCATGGCCTTGTTTCTCTTTTCTTCCAGTTTAATCAACTCTGCCATTCTTAGTGACATGACATTATCTTCAATCAATTCCAACTGATGAGCCAACTCCAAGGATGGGAATTCCAATGGAATTGGGAGTCTGGCCTCTCTACCATATACTAGCACAAAAGGTGAATTCCCAACAAATCTCTTGGGTGTTATCCTATCAGCCCATAAAAGCAGTTATTAGTTTCTTATGCCAGACCCTCTGATTGTCTTCTATTGTCCTCTTCATGATTCTGATCAGATTCTTATTGGAAGACTCAGCCAAACCATTACCCTAGGGATAGTAATTTGATGATGTTCTTAGGTAGATATTGTGATTCATTACCCATGCACAAATCAGGGTTCCAACAAAAGACCTAGCATTGTTTAAGATAATAGTAGAAGGACCACCAAACCTAGATACAATCCCATCAAGGAACTCAACAACTGATGGTTCTGTGGCATCCTTCAAGGCAACTACTTCTGTCCATCTAGTGAAATAATCAATAGCAATCAAAATCCATTTATGACCTACACTAGATGGAGGATTAATGGGGCCTATAAAATCCAATCCCCACAAGGTAAAGGGCTGATCCACCTGAATAGGATGAAGGGGAGAGCTGCAAGCCTTTTTTTTCCTGAAAAGAAAGCGCATTTCTCACATTTTCTCACATATCTATAACAATCATGGAACAGAGATGGCCAATAATAACCAGCCCTCATGATCTTCATGGTAGTTGTTCTTGCAGAGAAATGGCCACCATCAGGGCCGTCATGGAGTTCCTTAATCATCCTCTCAGCCTGATCCTCTTCAATGCATCTTAATAGGGTCCCATTAAAATCTCTCCTAAATAGGATACCATCAATTACCACATAGGGAATGGACTATAGTTTGTATTGTCTTCTTTTAGCTCTATCCAATCCTTGAGGGTATCCATTCCCTAATAAGAAGCTCTTCATATCATTTATCCAGCTCCTTGGACCATTAACATTTCCTTCCTCCTGCTGCTCTGTTACTACAATAGTAGCCTCTTCATCAGAATCCTGACTTGATAACATTTCTTTGCACAATCCTCTCCCTCTTACCAACTTGGTAATCTAAATATCAACATCATACTCCATTACCCTAGTGATCCATCCAGCTCTCTTTTCATTGATATCCTTGCTTAATAGGAAGTCTTTTACACTAGCATGGGGCACTAACAAATGGATCCTATTGTGGGATAAGAGGTGTCTGAATTTCTTCAAGGCTTTGATGACTGTAAGAGCTTGCTTCTCAACAAAGCTGTACTTATCTTCATATTCCTTAAGCCCTTCACTGAAGGTGGCTATGGGCTGCTCCTCATCCTTGTCATTTGTTTGAGTCAAGACAGCAGAGATACTTGACTCACCACCTAAAGTGTAGAGGATGAAATCTTTCTCAAAATTTGGGTTCATGAGAGTAGGGGCTGAGGCTATGGCTACCTTGATCTCTTCAAAACTCTCCTTCCCTTCCTTGGTCCATGAGAAGACCATACCTTTCTTGAGCATAGCTGTAAGAGGTTTCACCATGGTAGCAAGATTAGGAATAAACCTTCTTACAAAATTTATCCTACCAAGGAAACTTTGCAGCCCCTTCTTGTGTTTAGGAAGAGGAAGGGCAAGTATTACCTTTGTTCTTTCTAGATCAATGGTCAGCCCATCCTCAGATACAATGTGTCCCAATAATTTTCCTTGACTTGTAGCAAAGACACACTTGGTTGGGTTAAGGGAAACCCCAAACTCTCCACATCTTAGAAATACCTGCCTTAGGTGATCAAAATGATTTTCTACATTCTTTGAATATATAGTTATATCATCAACGTATACTAAGAAAAACTTGTCAATCAATTTTTTGAAGGCCATCTCCATTGCCTTTTGAAATGTGGCAACTTCATTTGTTAGTCCAAATGTCATCTTGCAATAAGCATAGGTGCCCCATTTAGTAGTGAATGCTCTCTTATATCTGTCAGATTCTTTAACCAACACTTGATTATAACCAGAGAATCCATCAAGAAAAGAGAATCTCCTTGACCCACTGACCTTAGAAAGGATTTGCTCCATGGAAGGGAGAGGATGGTGATCTTTAAGGGAGGCCTGATTAAGATCCCTAAAGTCCACACACAATCTGATTTCTCCATTCTTCTTCCTTATAGGGACAAGGTTAGCTACCCATGATGAGTGTTTGATAGGAAATATTATATTGGCCTCTATCAACTTGGATAGTTCTTTTCTCATTAGGGGCTCAATCTTAGGGTTCACTAGTCTCTATTTTTGCCTTGCTGGTTTGGCCTTATCAATTAAATCTATGGTATGCTGAAACAAACTAGGGTCAAACCATTTTAAGTCATCATATGTCCAATAAAATACATCATTAAATTCTTGACATAAATGAATGAAGTTTTCTTGCTCAGTTTCAGAACATACCTTCCCCATATTTAGAGATTTTCCATCAGCAATTGTAATTAGGGCATAATCATCCTTTTCTGCAGCTAGATGCATTCCTTTGCCTCTTGTTTGATCATCAAGATTAAAGGTGCTCTCCAAGGTAATGAGACCCTTGGGAAACTTGTTAGAACTAAGGTCAATGATCTAATCACCATACTGATCTTGTAGCCTTGACTGATTTCTATCTAAGAATTCTGCCTCATTCTGCAAGAAACTCACGATTTGTTCATCAGAATGAAACACTTGCCAATGAGTGTTGTTGTCAGGGATGGCAGGCCTTACTACCAACTTTATTTGTTTCTTCTTTTCCTCCTCAAGATTCCCTGATACATCATAAGATGCACCCACTACTGCAAGTCTATTAGCATATCTATTTTATTTCCTAGGAATGCTCTAAATATGAAATGCATTGAAGCCCTCAAGAAAATCCCAGACTCTGTGTTTGTAAGACTTGAGCAGGCATTTTTGGTGATATTCTGATTTCTCACTTGGTTAACTACCAACTCACTATCTCCATATACTCTCAAGGCTTGAATTCCTCTCTTTTGGGAAAATAAGAGACCTTGAATCAAAGATTCATACTTGGCCACATTATTGGTGCAACTGAATTGGACCCTAAAGGAGAAGTAGTATCTTATTTGTGCAGGAGAGACCAACATAACACCAGCCCCTTCTCCATTTCTATTCCTTAAGCCATCAAAATACATACTCCATATTCCATTTATATCATCATTAGTCCCAACAAGATCAGGAACTTGAGCATCTTTCTCTATTATGCAATATGTACTAAGGCCTGTCTCAAGAGTCTTTGACATAGGCTCAAACTGATATCCATTTGCCCACTCATCCAAGAAGAAATGAGGAATCTCTGCTATGGAAGTGACAGGCTCATTTACTATGTCATTTTCATCCATCTCTAGAATAGGGCAATTCATGTTGGTGGGATTGGGGTTGTAAGATTCAGTGTGATGAAGGGCTTGAGGTTTTGATCTAATTGAGGCATTGGATCCATATCTATCTTAAATGACATATATGACCAATCAGTAGATATGAATCCACCAATTTGAGCAGTGAAATCCCTTGAAAGATAGATAGCAAAATAGGGCTTGACTTCAGCAAAAAATATGTCTTGAATCACAGTGCAACTAGGGCATGCATGTAGGGCCATCTCCACATTCCTAAGGATACCTATAGTTTTGACAGTACTACCATCTAATTGTAACACATCCCTAACAATGGGCTCATATTTCATTCCTAAAGCATTAGCAACACACCTAGGCATTACTGAGCTACTAGCCCCTGAATCTATCATGCAATTGTGGACTAATTTGACTCCTATAATCAAAGAAACATAGAATGGAGGAGGTCTAACCTTTTTATTTGTCTCCACATCTCCTGCTGGTTGTACCAGACTTGTGGCACTCTCCATGGTAGATGGCTGATCCTTGGGTTCAATCTTCTCTAATTCTTGTTGCAGCATCTTCTTCTGTATTGGTATGGTAGCAATAGCATCCCATATAGAAATATTCACATTGGTCTTCTTCATTTGCTCTACCACACTGAATGGTGTATTAGGAACTTTGGTAGAAACTTTGGGAGCTGCACTTATGAGAGGTTGAGGTGGAGCAACAAAAGGATCACTTGCATCTTTCCTTCTAGAATCTTGTTTTTGCTGCTGTGAAGTACTTATTTGTTCACTTGCTACATGTATATGAGGTGTAGCACTTGAAGTTGAGGCCTGTTTAGGAGAAGGAGGGGCAGCATGTTCCATAGCTCTCTTCTTGCTTCTTGTTTTATGACCAACAGAATCCTGGTTCACATTACAATTCTCCCCAACCTGATGATTCATAAATGAGCAATTATCATGTCCTTGAATATATGAGGCCTCCTTGGGATGATCCTCCTTGTATGATTGCTTTGCTGCAGGTTCTTGGATAGTTAGGGCCATATAAGATTCTGCCTTCTGGCACATGCAATAGGTATAAGAATAGTTGCAGGAAGGATAGAAATCTTGATCTTGGGCCAAGTTATTCTGAGGGACTATAGCTCTGTTCTAGTTTGAGGTTGAAGCAGAAGCATGACTATTTTGCCTACCCTGATCAAAAGAGCTACTCCACTGATTAGGAGGCCTATCACCACTTGGAGCTTGATATTGCAATTGGGGAGGCTTGCCACTTTGAGCTTGTTGCCTTTCTAAGGCCACCACCTTGTTACTCATTTTTTGTATCATAGAAAAACTATCTTCCAATCTCTTTCCTTGGTCCTTCAACTCCCTCCCCTGCTCTTGCAATTTTTTATCCAGGGTCTTCTCTCTTTTATCTATATTCAACACTAGACCTTGGAGCATTTCTTTGAGTTCATCTATCCCATTTGAGGATGTGGAAGCTTGAGGGACTGGAGTAAGGGCTTGTGATGTAGAAGTTGTAGGAAGAGGGGCTATTGTTGGTTGATGGTTGGGAACATCAGGAAAGAAAGGCATAGGGGGCCTTGGAGCCAACTTTCCTCCTTGTATTAGGATGTTCTCAACCTTTATGGCTATCTCATAAGCATTAGGCAAGGTATCTCCTCCCATAGTTTGGATTGTAGTGGCAATATCACTGTTAAAAGCTCTAAGGTAATGCAAGAAGGCATTACCAAGGGTAGGTTTCACTGAAGTAGGTATTCTATCCCATGTCTTTTGGAATCTATAGTTAAAATCAATCATACAGTCATGGGGGGCTCTTTTTATTATAGTCAACTACTCTAAAAGTGACATATGGTCACTTCTATCCTCAAAATGTTCACATAATCCTACTCCTAATTCATCCCAATTGGTTATAGAACCATGAGCTAGGCCTCTATACCATTGTAATGCTTTTCCTTTTAAAGATGAGGCTAGAAGTCTGATAGCGACATCATCCTCTGTAACACCATGAATGTTACAGACATTTGCTACTTCTTGGATATGCTCTAAAGGGGAGATGGAAGTTTCACCAGTAAAATTAGGTATACTTTTTAGTGCAAATACTGGTATATCATGTCTTTGGCCTAACAATAGAGGACTTCCACCATTAAAGGTGGCAAAGGCATGAACTCTTGGCTATGCCTTGTAAAAAAGTGTTCTATTGGTGAGTGTTGATGGAAATCTAGGATGAGTTCGAACAATAGGAGGAGTAGAGACAAATCTTACAAGTATATTAATTGTTATTGCACCCCTAACTGGTGATAATGAAGTCCTAGTCCTCCTTCTTCTAGGATTTGAAAGAGAAAGCTCTTGACATTGAAATTTACCTCTAGAAGATGCCCTTGTTTCAGCTTTGGACATGAATTTTTGCAACTTTGGCCTGGAACCAGACTTGTATGTTTAGAGTCACCAAGTACCTTGAAGAATCAGCCTCTTGAAGGCTTGAATACTAAAGCCTGCACTACCTCTTCAGTATTAATCTCTAAAAATCTTTCTTCTTTGACACTAGTAGATTTTAAATTTTGTTTGAAGAGATTCCCACTGGGCATGCCCAAATCTGTTGTCACTTAGGTTTGCACCCTTGTCCAAGGCCTATGCACGAGGACAACCTAGTGAAACATGGAAACAACCTCCAAGCTGTGGGACTTGAACTATGAGGTTGAGTCTCCAGAGAAGGCCGGCTTCCTCTTACTATCAGGGTGCACCTAACTACTCTCGAAAGGAAAAGGGGAAGAAGGAGATATAGAAAACAACTCTACCCTACCTAAACTACGGAGTTGATGCACTAAAATAGAGTGTTCAGACCCATTTCTGCCCATGTGTGCACTATTGAACTAGAATGAAACTAAGGATATGCATATATAGACTTGTTTTGATATAATAACCACATGCAGATCAGGAAAGCAAACTGAATAATACAAGGAAAGAAGAATCTCACTTATATATTATCCAGTAGGCAAAAATAGATACAGTATGCAGGCTACAGATCTCGACAATACATCAATGTGAGGCAAAAGGGATGCACATATACATTAATCACTGAAGGAGATAAAATAGAAAATCATTCAGTTCAGAGGCATAGGGAATGTTACACTAAGAATTTCAGAGCAATATCAGAGAAACCAAAAAGAGTCCCCCCCGAAAAAAGATTACAAAATTGCCTTTATAGTTCAAGCTTAACTAAGGATTTTGGCTCTGAATTAACTACTCAACTATTGCCATCAAACTCCCATACAAAAATATCCGATCAAACATCACACTCAAGCATGATTTTGAGGTACAAAAATCAAATATTCGATTGAAGAAATCCCTCGAGTAGATAGAAACAACACCAATGAATGATCTTGACACAGTAGATGGATCAACTAAGATGATGGAGTGTTTCCCTATGTTTCGCATTCATTTCTGGTAGGTCGAGATCGATCATGAAGATCAGATCACAAGATAAAATTGACCACCTTCACTTCTTGGTTCATGGATCAGCAGGGGTCAGAGAGTCAACTAGTTCCTTATGCACCAACTGGGCCACGGGAGCCAATCATATCTTTTTACTCTGCCACCTGGGGAGTCCTCCATGGTTGACCTTCTTTATTGGACTAACCGTGCCACCTTTCAGACTATTATCATTAACTGTAACCGCCAGCTACTAACTGCCAACCTTGACCAGGCCAGTGAGACACGCGTCAATAGGGCGCTATGTCGCCAACGTAAAGACCGTGCAGTTTCTTCATAGCGAGATGGCACCTGTCGTTGATCTGAATCGATCTTACGGTGAGCAAGGTAGATTATTCCCCTCAACACATCAATGAATAGGAACTGGCCATGTTGAACTATCTGACGGATCTTTGCTGACATCCTTGGACCCATGAGAACACGTGTCCTTCAAGTGCTATGTCACCATCATATTGATTGTGCAACTTCTGATAAGCAACATAGCACTAACCATCGATCTCTATAGATCTGACGGTAGAGGACATAACCTTTTGACTTTGCTGGCCGCGTTGAAGATCTGGTCTCATGGCATATCTGTGCTCTGACTTGGCATATGTGGCGGTTCCTCATTGGACTGACGAAGCATCACCTGGCAGACAAGGCACCAACCTGGAGGGTTCATACCACTTGACCCTACTGAGGGACATGTGGCACCTAGGCGCTATGTTGCCGTTGTAAATTTTGCATAGCTTCTCCATAGCGCGATGGCGCCTATCGTAGATCAACATTAATCTAACGGTCAAGACCACCTCGTACTCTATACATCCTTTCTTTTGAAAATTACTGGGCCCATGAACCACATATGCCTTGACCCTACACTTGGCACCTCCCTACTGGCCTTTTGAAGCGCCAACCTGGCAGATCCAAGATTTGACCCCACGAAGTGGCCACGTGTCGACTAGGTGCAATGTCGCTATGAGAAAATCGAGCTCAAATTCCCATAGCACCATAGCGCCCAACTGATAACATGTCCTCTAATTTGCACATGGCTCCCTTTGATTCGCTACCATGACGCCAAGCTTTTGAGTATGCAGGTGAAGTACAAATGGGACCTGACTTCCTGATCACTCCTACCACCGATCTAATTTTTCGTTTGGGTGCTATGTCGCCAACGGAAAACTCGTGGGTTTTTCATTGGTGACATGGCGCCTTACTGCCTTTTGAGACTTTTGGCCATCAGAAATTAACCACCCGCTATGAACACTTTCCGGTCTATTGTGAAATTTTTTTGACATGCCACGAAACCTTTCCGTCGCCAAAACATGTTGCCCACCGCTGGACCCACTAGACATGTGTTGACAGGGCGTGATGTTGCTAATGTAATTCTTGCACAACTTTGCCATAGCGAGATGGCACCCTCCATAGATCTTCCTCAGATCTGACGGCCATAAAACCTGCGGGCTGTGGAAACTTTTATAAGGTTGGCATTAAAATATTATTAACCTTGGGAATTAGTCATTTGGACAAGCCGAACATTTAAAATTTGAAATTTGGCGGGGGAAACAAAATGTGGTAACAATTACCTTAATTGAACCTTATCCATGAAGGAAAATAAATAACATTAACAGATCATCAAACAAGGGAGAAAATAGAAACTAATCTAATGAATAAGGAAAGACAAGAATGGAGAGCCTAGTGGAGAAGGGAAATCATCACCAAATTGAATATAGTTGTGATTAAAGAAAAGATCATCTAACATCGAATGGAAAATAAGGAACATCTAATTAGTAGATGAGATAATAAAAGAGTTCAAATCAAAACTACAACCCTATCATTGTTGGAGGGATATAACATAAGAAAAAATAGATTCACAGAAAAGTTTAACTAGTGACAGTACATCTAACTTATTCCAAGCACCAACCAAGGAATTTCTACAAAGAAATAGGGTTTAGATTAATACAGTAAGTTTCCATAAATCACTGATTCCTTGAGGTGATCATCATATAATACTAAATCATTATTAAATCTAGAGAATAAAGGTATTTTTTTTTGAGAGTATGTAGTGCTAGAAGCATCGAACCAATAGAAGGAAAGACACTCACTAACTAGAGGGAAGAGAAATAAAATATAGAGATCCTAACCATTATTAGTGACTTCTAGAACCCTCACTAAATTACAAAGGCCATAAACATGACCAAACTATAGAGTAAAATTAAGTAGTGGTGAAATAATTAAGGATGTATCTTTTGATTTCTTTTTTCATGAGTAATAAATTCAAAGATATAGAGGGGATATAATGTAACCCAATCTCATCAAAGAATAATTCAAAAATTGACACAAGAAAGATGTTTCAAAATACCATAACTCTTCATTAAAACTTCTACAACTCTACTTTTCCTCTATATTGAAAACCAACACCTACTTATTACAATTCCAAAAATTACCATATTTGTAGATTTTTAGGAAAAATAGATTTTTTTTTCATTTTTGGTAATTTTTAAAACTCATCCTACGAATCTTGATTTTTCCTAGGAAAATCCCCCAACTAAGGCAAGATGAATTGCCAACTAATCAATGAAGTCAAAAATATGATTTCGGATTTATTAAAAAAAAAAATTCTAAAAAATGGAAAAAACACAAAAAACCAATTTTAGAGGTCAAGATGAGATTTCGGGCTCCTAGAAAAATGTTGAAATATTCACTTATCAAATTGATATCAATTGGCATTCCAAACAACTCCTTCTAGTGCAACTACTTGTAAAATTTTAGGCAAAATCCACATTTGAGTCAAAAGTTATGACCCATACAAGTAAATCTTGACCAAAACCCACATGTGAGTCAATAGCTTTGACCCTTAGATGCCCTTAAATCATTCTCCCCTACTTAAAAGGAATGAAGCTCCTAATACTTCTGGTCCTCAAATTGCTTCCATTTAGGCTCATCTAGCTTTTGTAGCTCCCATTCCATAATCCAAGTGATATCTGTCGATGCCAACCCTTCACATTGCATGAGATTTCTGTTGTAGTCACCGTGGCGATTCTAAATAGTCTTTGTGTCTAGAATATATGCAACCTTTTTTCAATTTTTGATGGGTATGGTGTGTGTCTAGTCTACCTAATCCTCCTTTTCAATAAAGATATCATCACCATAGAAAGTATACATATCAAAAATATTAAACATAAGAGATATATCAAGACTGCTCTACCTCATAAGCATTGTCATTAATCTTCCTCAAAATCTTTTAGGGACCAATTTTCTTATATTTCAATTTATGATAAGTCTCAATAGGAAAACTCTTCTTTCTGAGATAAACCATCACTAGATCCCCTGCACTAAAAACCTAATACCTTCGAGTAACATCTATAGAAGCTTCGTACCACTCATTATTGTCCTACAACTTTTGGCTTATATCTTCCTATAACTAGTAGAGTTGTTGTGCAAAGGCTTCTCCATCATCACTGACTCTATCACCCTAAGGGTTATGTCCATAAACAACTTGAAATGGTGACTTAACAGTTGACTTTTTCACTAAGCTATTGTAAGAAAATTATACTTGAGGCAATGCCAAATCCCATTGCTTGGGCTTCTCTCCAACAATACATCACAATAGATTAACCAAACTATGATTGACAACTTCTATTTTTCCATTTGTTTGTGGATGGTAAGCACTATTGAACTATAATTTGGAACCCCATGCAATTTGACTATTTCAAAAAAGAATAACTTAGCCATCCTAGTAGCATCACTAGTTTTCTTACAAGAAATGAAATGAACCATTTTTGAGAATATGTCCACAACTACAAAGATAGAGTCAATACCTCACTATGTATGTGGCAATCCCAATAAAAAATCCATAATCAAGTCTGTCTATGGTTTGACTAGTACTACTAAGGACATGTACAATCCAGTGTTCAAGGAATGCCCTTTTTCTACTGGACAAACTTGACACCTCTCCACAAACCTAGTGATATCTCGCTTCATCTTTGGCCAATAGTACTTATCTGCCACCAAAGCTATTGTTTTATCCTTCCCAAAATGCCAAGCCATACCACTACTATGAAATTATTGAAATTTTTTTTGTTGCATTTAGCCTATAGGAACACATAGCTTCTTCCCTTTGAATAATTAACCATCTTGCATTAGATAATCACCTTGAATAGTATTTGCATGTCCCAGTACTAGATTTTTCAACTGATCAACAACTTCCCAAAAGTCATTGTCAGATTCCTACAAGCCCTTTGATTGCATCAAAGCCAACCACCTCTATTGCCATAAGTGTCAAAAGAACAACTCACCTGCTCAATGCATCTACAACTTGATTCTATTTCCCTTATTTATGCTTTAGAACAAAGGTAAACCCCTGTAGGCAAGAGACCCACTTTGCATGTCCAGTGTTCAATATTTTTTTTGTGTTCAAGTATTTTAGAGAAATATGGTTTGTAAACAACAAAAATTCTTTGGCTACTAGATAATGCTTCCAGTGCCTCAAAGCTTGTACAATTGGATATAATTCTATATCATATGTAGAATATTTCTTTCACACATCATTAAATTTTTCACTAAAAAAGGCAATGGGCCTACCTTCTTGGCTAAGTACGTCACCAATGCCCACATGTGAGGCATCATAGTCCACTTCAAACACTTTGTCAAAATGTGGTAGTGCTAGTATTGGAGCTTTAGTGACCTTCATTGGGTATTGGAAACTCTCTTTAGCCTCTTTGGCTCATAAAAACTCTCAACCCTTAGTGCAATCTATAACAAGTGCTATAATTCTATTGCCATTATGAATGAACTTTCTATAGAAGGTAGCTAGGACATGGAAACTTCTCACCATGGTGATACTACGTGGACTATGCCATTCAAGAATGGCTTGAAATTTCTCTAGATCCATCTTGACACCATCTACAGAAATGATGAATCCTAGAAAAACCAAGCTTTCTTGCATGAACCTACACTTCTTCAAATTAGCATAGAGATTTTTTCTTCTCAATAGCCTTAATATGATCCTCAAGTTTTGAAAATTTTCTTCCCTTCCCTTACTAAAAATTAGTATATCATAAAAATAAACTACTATAAACTTACCAAAGTAGGGATGCAACACAATGTTCATGAGTCTCATAAAAGTACTAGGTGCATTGGATAAACCAAAAGGCATAACCTTCCATTCATACAAACCATCCCTATTTTTGAAAGCTATTTTCCACTAATCTCCCTCTTAGATGTGGATATGACGGTGCCCATTTCATAGATCAATCTTAGAGAAATACTTTGCTCCAACAAGAACATCCAACATGTCATCCAAATGTGTGATAGGAAAATGATACCTCATGGTTATCCCATTGATGGCTCGATTGTCTATGCATGCCATCCACGTTCCATCTTTCTTTGGAGTTAATAATGTTGGGACAGCACAAGGGCTCATGCTTTCTTGTACTAAGCCCTTTTGTATGAGCTCAATCACTTGTTTGTCTAGTTTTGCATGTTGTGTTTGACTCATTTTATATGTTGCTTAATTGGGGAGACTTGCTCTTGGAATAAGATCAATATGATGTTGGATATCTCATTTTGGGGGAAGTCCATCAGGTAGCTCCTCTGGAATGACATCTGAATATTCTTTGAACACTACAACAACTTCTAGTGGTATAGTCAAATCTTCCTCATTCCCCTTTTATACCACCAATGCACAACAACACCCTATCACTTTCATCTCCTCGACAAGTTCCCTTTTAGAAAACATTCTTTTAGTTTTTCCATCACCCTGGAGAGGTAATTAGACTACTTTAGATCCATCCTTCCAGAAGGTGTAAATATTCTTTTCTTCATTATGAATAACCTTTTTGTCATGGTGCTAGGGATGATCCAAGAGGACATGGCATGCGTCTATCAGGATCACATCACACCATAGATCACCCTTGTAGACCTTCCCTATGGAAAATTTAACAAGGCATCTCTTATTTACTGTGACTTCACTTATGCAATCTGATCAGGAAAAGGGTGCTTTTCACACTGGAGATTTAGTTTATGTACCATTTATTTAGAAACCATATTCTCACAACTACATCCATCAACAATTACTTGACATGCATTTCTCCCCAAGGTACACCTTGTCTAAAATATGTTAGTCCTGAGCCATGAATCATCAATGCCTTTCTCTTGTACATCCTCCTTGGCTAGAATAATCATTGTCCTTCTCATCATGAGACATTCTCCCATATCTAGAGATACTTCTTGTTCAAATTCATTGTCATCTTGGCCTAGGTTCACTCTAGGTGGCCCTCCTTGATTTCTATGTTGCATATTGAAATTAAAAAACTCAAAAGCCATGTGGCCTTCTTCTCTGCACCTAAAACAAGTAAAAGGCCTTCTCTATTTTTCCTAGCCTCTTTTGCTTCCATAGCCTTGACCTTGCTAAAACCCCTACCTCTTTCTTGATTTGGAGGATCCTTCCTAGTGTCTATATTTTTTTTAGAACCTTGAAAACTCTCTCCTTGGCCATTATTAGAACTGCCTCAATTCCTCTGGTTATATTGCCTATTCTACTTTTCTTTAGCCTTCAGAGCCAACTAGTAGGCTTCCTCCATATTGTTAACATGATGCATGCTCAATTCATCATGAATAGATAATTTAAAGCCATTCATACATCTAGTAGCCATCTACTCATTATTTTCTTGATGCTCTATGCATATGGATAACTTGTAGAACTCATTTGTATAGTCTTGCACTGAAGATAAGTTTTGCTTCAAATTCTAGAATCTGTGAAAGAGAGTTTTTAAATATAATCCATGGGTAAGAACTTTTCTCTCATCTTTTTCAGCATCTTGATCCATGTCTTAATCTTCTCCTTGTCATTTCTAACTCATTCCTTTTGGAGGTGATCCCACCATATCATTGCATGTCCTTTTAATTTTGTGCATGCAAACTTCACCTTCTTTTCTTTTGTCATAGACTTCCATTCAAAAAAAATTCCCATCTCGTTTAACAAATCTATTAGTTCTTCTGGCTTAAGACTACAACCATAGTCTAAAACATCAATCTTTATTACTTCACTCCTTCCTTCTAAAGCCTTGAGAACTCTATCTTTGTAGCTCATTTCTCATAGTCTTTCATGTACATTTTATCCCTCTTCATTAGATTAATTTCCTCTTTGTATTCCTTGATTATCTAGTCACTCTTTCTATTCCTTGTATATCTAGTACCAATCTTTGCATTGACATGACACATGCTCTTCCTCTTCATCTTCCTCTCCTAGCCACCTTACTTCTCTAATACCAAATGATGTAACCCAATCTCATCAAAGAATAATTTAGAAATTGATGCAAGATTGATGTTTTAGAATACCATAAATCTTCATTAAAACTTTTGCAAATCTACTCTGCCTCTACAATGAAAACCAATACCTACTTAATTTTCAATTCCAAAAATTATGATATTTGGCAGATTTTTGGGGAAAATGGATTTTTCCATTTTTGGTAATTTTAAAAACTCATCCTATGAATCCTAATTTTTCCTAGGAAAAGCCCCCAACTAGGGAAAGATGAATTTTAAACTAATGCACAAAATAAAAAATATGATTTTAGATTTATTACAAAAATTAGATTCTAAAAAAATTGGGAAAAACACAAAACGCCAATTTTGGATGTCAAGATGAGATTTTTGCTCCCAAAAAATTGTCAAAAAGGCCACCTATCAAGCTAAGGTCAACTAGCAATCCAAATAACTCCTTCTTGTGTAGCTACCTATAAAATTTCCACCAAAACCCACCTCCAAGTCAAAAGTTATGACCCCTAGAAGTAAATCTCAACCAAAACCCACATTAGAGTCAATAGCCTTGACGCTCGGATGCCGCTGCATCAAGATACTACATTTCAAGTCTTATAAGAATATCATAGTTTAAACACCTTGATTTTATAGACATAAGTCATCATGAATAAGCTTTGACATTAAATAAGTCATAACATGGATGACTTACCATTAAGACAAGCACATCAATCCCATGAAGAGGAGTAATCTTAATAACAATCAATTGTTAAGAGCTTATTAATAATCAGTGGTAGTGATTATAAGTGAAGAATTAATTAGTAATGAAGAGGTGCATTTACCACTAAGGAGAGAGAGAGAGAGGTTACTTTTAACTCCATCCCTCATCATTCCCAACATAGGATATAAGAAGGCAATCATTATCATTCAAAATTAAAATAACATTATTATCCAGATTTGGATTTTCTCTGTAAGAGAAAGTGCATTATGGCATTATAGTTGCAAGTAATCTTAGAAATTTGAAACTATCAGTTGTCTTGGAGCCACATGCCCACCTACCTGTCTAACACACTTAAACTCGGTAGATGAGTTTGAAAATACAAAAGAGAGGGAAAGTTTTTGATGCAAGACAAAAAGGGAATGAAGGGTCATACATTTGATATATAGAGAGAAGATCAATAGATCATAGTAGAAGAGAAAAGAATACTTAGAGTAGAGTTTAGAGAGCAAAAGGAACACCAGAGGATCAAAGTTGTAGCAACATATGATCAATTTTTTCTTTGTAATTTTATTTTTGTTTGTCCAATGAAGTAGTGATTTCTCCTACCATTATTATATGTAGCCTTGTAGTTCTATAGGTTTACATTTTAAGTAGAAGTTATAAGTTAAATTATTTTTTTTCTAGTTGAAGCCTTATGCTCCAAGATTTGTATTCATTTGAAGCAATTATGAATAGAAAGCAAGCAAGTAGGCATAGTAGTCAATCCAATTCTTTTGATTCTTTGTTGTCTCCTTTCTATTTATTATGCATGTTGCATTAAGTATTTGAGAAGATTAGATTTGCAAGCTCTATGTCTTTATTTGTGTGTTTTAATGGTGGAAAAGTTTAGATTACAAATCTATAGTTAACTCACTCAATTCATTCTTTAGCCGAGCTCTCCCTCTAACAAGTCAATCCATGTAAGTCTTAAAGATTCTACTGAGTCTAGCACATCTCTCTCATGCTTACTAAGTTCACTTAGTTCCTTCATCGACCAAGTTCACTCAGTCATAGTGTTGGTTGGGTGTTGAGTCTGTCGAACTCCACCTTCCTTTGGTGAGTGAGTTCACTCAGGTCCCATTGTTGCCAAGTCACTCGACATCCATTACTACTGAGAAAACTTCACTTGGCATTCATAGCTTGTCACTCAGCTTCCACTATTTGTTAAGCATAATTTTTGAGTTGTGAAGGTGTTATTTCTTACATGGTATCAAAGTTTTAATGCCCTAGAACCATATTGTGTTAGAGAATTTGTTTTTGGGGTATTTGACATGGCAAGAGATGTAGTAAAGATATGGTAGCATCCACCATCCTTTAGTAGAAAAAAATATGATACATGGGAAAAGAAAATGAGAAATATTATGGTTGCTAATGATTTGTGGGAGTTTGTGATCAATGGGTTTAATGATGTTACTGACTTAACATAGTATATTTCCCTTACAAACCCACAAAAGACTCAGTTAAAGGATTCACGAAGAAAGGATGCAAAAGCATTAAGTTTGATTGAGGTAGCAATGTCTAAAACTATTTTTCCCAAGATTGCAACAGCAAATTACTCAAAAGAAGCATGGAATATCCTTGAGAAAAAACTTCAAGGGGACGTATAAGGTTAGAGTAGTGAAGCTATAGATAATTAGAAGGGGGTTTGAGAACCTTCAAATGAAGGATAATAAACCTATTGCAGATTTTAGCTCACATATATCAAATTTGATAAGCCAACTTAAATCAAATGGACAAGTTTATGAAAAGAATAGGATAGTGGAGAATATATTGAGGAGTTTACCTCAAAAATATGACAACCTTGTGATGACCATTAAGGAAGAAAAGGACCTCACCACATTGATCGTAGATGAGTTAATGGGAACACTTCAAACCCATGAGCATTAGATCAATAGATCAGCTACAACTTCCTAAGAGCAATCTTTCAAGGCTCAAGAGAATTGAAGAGGTAGGGGAAGAGGGAAAAATGGATATAGAAGAGGCTTAAGAAGTAGAGGTTGTTAAAGGAATTGTGAAATAAATTCTAGTGCAAAAATATTAGGAACATAAAGCAACCAAGAGGGAGAAAACACCTCTCAAAACAACTCTAGAGGAGGTAAGAAGAATTACAACTCCAACAAGAGTAATGTAGAATTCTACTACTATTTTAAGTTTGAGCATTATGCTAGTGAATGCTGGAAGAAGAAGGGTGAACAGTCAAGATAGAACAAAAAAGTGGCTGATATGAACATGGGAAATGCAAACAATCTCATATCCTTCATCATGTGTAACATTGGTGAAGAAGGAATCCTTCAAGTATGGTACTTAGACAATGGTTGTAGTAACCACATAAGTGGTAATGAAAGTTTATTTTCTTTCATTGATAAAAGTTTCAAGTCTAAAATTAAGATGGGAAATAATGGAACCATTCCCATTGTAGGGAAAGGATCTATTACTGTCTACACCAAGTAAGGTGAGAAGAAGGAGATATAAAATGTATATTTTTCCCTAGGTATGAAGCATAATTTGATGAATGTTGGACAACTCATTCAAAATGGTTACAAAGTGCTGATGGAAAATGACAAGTGTGTCTTTCATGAGAAGGATGGGAGTAAGATAATACTTGCAGCAGTCCAAATGACAAAGATCTGGATGTTTCCCTTGAAAAAAGATATATGATTCTCTTCTCAAATCAATTATTCACCTCCCAAGCATGCATGTACAATAGTACTTCAACAATCAACTCTTAGGAGCATGAATGAATACCCCTCCAAGCTATGGCATCTCAGATATGGACATCTTGGCTTTGCTGGTTTAAATTTTTTGTCCATGAAAAGAATGGTAGATGGTTTTCCAAGCATTATAGATT
Source organism: Cupressus sempervirens (assembly GCA_028749045.1). NCBI lineage: Eukaryota > Viridiplantae > Streptophyta > Pinopsida > Cupressales > Cupressaceae > Cupressus > Cupressus sempervirens. Next base: position 677,191,144 of record CM053792.1, on the reverse strand, counting down.
CATGTGACAAGTGTGAGGCTTGTATTTTGGGTAACCAACATAGGCTTCCCTTTAATTCTAGTAATTTTAGAAGGCCAAAGGAACTATTAGAATTAGTGCATTCTAATTTAGTTGGCCCTACGCAAACCACTTCTATTGGGGGGAGTACTTATGTTATAACATTCATAGGTGATTTTAATCGTAGGACATGGTTGTATTTCTTGAAAAACAAATCTGAAGCATTTGATAAATTTTTTGAATTTAATGTAGTAGTTGAGAAAGAGTGTTGACACTATGTCAAGGTCCTTAGGTTAGATAGGGGAGGAAATTATACCTCTAATTTGTTTGTAAATTTTTGCAAGAAGAATGATATCAAGAAGGATCTTACAACTAGTTATACTTTGCAGCAAAATAGAGTGCCTAAGAGAAAAAATAGAACCATTGTTGAGATGGCAAGAAGTATGATGAAAGAAAAGGGACTCCCAATTGAATATTGGGGGGAGGCTTTAGAAACAACAATATACTTGGTAAATAGGTGTCCTACAAAGTCAATTCGTGATAATACTCCTCTCTAGGCATGGTTAAGAAACAAATGGACAATTTAACACTTAAGAGTATTTGGATGTGTAGCATATGCACATGTGAAAGAGCTATGAAGTGTATCTTCTTATGTTACATCTCAAAATCAAAGTCTTATAGATTGTATAATCCAATCACCAAGAAGATAATCATTTCAAGAGGTGTGGAGTTTCTTGAAAATTAGTCATGGGATGGCTGAGTAGATGAATCTTCAATCACTTCAAAAAAAATGCCTACCATTGAAGAAAAGGAAGACATTGTTGATCATCAAGATGATAGAGTAGAAAACTTATATAATTGTAGACAAAGGAAAAAGGATAGGTAGCTTCAAACATGTTAGGTTTAAGTTCCTAGAAATTTAAGACATCCCTAAGCTAGTATGCAAAATAGTAGTAGTAGCTATACTAAAAATTCAGATTCCACTCTGGTCTCCCTATTGCTAAGAAAGACTAAGAGTCTAAGGGAGATATACCAAGAACAAAGGTATGATGAAGAGTATGATGAGAAAGTCAATTTTGTGTTATTTTCTCATAGTGATCTAGGCTATTTTGAAGAAGCTATGAAAGAAGATAAATGGTGTAATGTCATGGAAGAGGTAATAGATGCTATTGAAAGAAATCAGAGATGGGATTTAACTACTTTTCCTCCCAAGAAACAAGTAATTGGGGTGAAATGGTTTTATCAAACCAAGTGCAATGTTGTAGGAAAAATAGATAGGCATAAGGAATGTTTCGTGGTGAAGGGGTACAAGAAGTAGTATGACATAGATTATGATGAGACATATGTGCTAGTTGCAAGAATGGAAATTGCGTGTGTTATTATAGCAATTGTAGCCCAACACAAATGGAAGGTATCTCAAATGGATGTGAAGTTTGCCTTCTTGAATGGTGCATTGAAAGAAGACGTATATGTGGAGTAACCACCTAGTTATGAAGTTGTAGGTGAAGATTACAAAGTATGCAGATTGACAAGATCCTTATATGGACTAAAGCAAGCTCCATAGACATTGTATAGTAATATTCACTTATACTTGATGAGCAATGGCTTTAACAAAAGCGATGGTGAGCCCACACTTCACATCAAGGCAACAAATAACAAGGTTTTGATTGTTGTCTTGTATGTAGATGACTTAATCTTCACTGGAAATGATAATGTCCTAATTGTTTAGTTCAAAGAGGCCATAAAGAATGAATCTAAGGTGACAGATCTAGGTCTCTTGAAGTATTTTCTAGGCATAGAAGTACAACAAATTCATGATGGCATATTCATCTCTCAAGAAAAATATGCAAATCATATTTTGGAGAGATTAAAAATGCATAACAGTAAGGAAACCCCCACACCAATAGTAGTAAGTTTGAAGTTGAGCAAGGAATATTGTAACAAAAGTTTGAATCCAACACTATACAAGAGCATGGTTGGAATCCTAATGTATTTGACAATAACTTAGTTTGGCATGATGCATGTAGTAAGTTTAATTTCCAAATTTATGGAAGCATCGAAGGATACCCAATGGCAAGTGGGAAAGAGGATCCTAAGGTATGTGAATGGTACCAAGAGATTTGGGATTTTGTATACTACAGATAATGATTTCAAGTTGGTTGGTTACACGAATAGTGATTGGGTTGGAAAACTAGATGATGGGAAGAACATTTCTAGATACATGTTTCATATGGGATCGAGTGCAACTTTATGGGCATTCAGGAAGCAAAATATTATTTATCAATCTAAAATAGAGGCTAAATACATAGTAGCAAATATAGTAGCATGTTAAGCTATTTGGTTCAGGAGAATCTTGACAGATTTGACTGAAAGGCATGAGAATGGAACCACAACCTTTTATGACAACGTTTTCTCAATTTAACTTCATAGAACCTAGTCTTTCATGGAAGAAGTAGACACATAGAAATTAGATATCACTTCATCAGAGAGTTGGTGGAGAATGGGGACATAAAATGGAAGTTTGTAAGTTTGAGCAATAACTAGTAAACATTTTCACTAAGCCTTTGGGCATAGCAACTTTTGTGCACCTAAGAAGGAGTCTTGGTGTATTTGATTTGGACCAAGAGTGATCTTTATTCATATGGCTTGGGAAAAAGAGGGAGTGTTAGAAATTTGAAATGGTCAGTTGTCCTAGAGCTAGATGCTCACCTACTCACCTAACACACTTAGACTCGGTATGTGAGTTTGAAAATCCAAAAGAGATGGAAATTTTTTGATGCAAGGAAAAAAGGTAATGAAGGGTTATTCATTCAATATATAGAGAGAAGATTAGCAGATAAAAGTAGATGAGAAAAGAATAATTAGAGTAGAGTTCAAAGATTAGAAGGAACAATGGAGGATCAGAGTTGTAGCAACACATGATCAATTTGTTCTTCATAAGTTTGTTTTAGTTTTTCCTTTGAAGCAATAATTTCTCTAGGAATTATTGTATGTAGCCTTGTAGTAGTACAAGTTTAAATTTCAAGTGGAACTTATTTGAGGGCAAGTGCAAGAAGTTGGGTCTCACTTATGGGCAAAAAGTGGAAGTGTTTTTCCTATTTTTGAAATTTCTTGTCAATTGATGTCAAATTTTGACACAACTTCAGAAATAATTTTTTTATTATTCAGAATCTAGTTCTTCAATATGTAATTTATTTGTGTACCCATATGATAGATTTTTTTTTTGGATCTTTAAAACCCACTTTTTCAAAAAATTTGTTCCAAGACCATTCCACACTCATGTACGAACACCATAATCTGACACAAATAAATGAGTTTTTCTAAATCCTTTTAGAAAGAGTTACCCAACACACCTAAGATTGACAAAAATATTTTTTGTTAATTTTTTATTCAATACTTTTTTAATTATCTATTATTGATTGGCTATAAAGGTAAATTTTAAAACCTCTCATGGATAGACACCATAATTTGATCAAAATTTCACTTTTTTCAAAAATTCCTTTTTTTTTAACCTCAAAAGAATTGTACATAGATTGATGACATATAAATTAGTTTAAGAAAAATTATAAAATAAAAAAAGTTATTAAAGTTTTAGTGAACTTCACTATTTTACATTTATGTACCACCTTTCATTAAAAAATAATGCAAAATAGTAAATAAAGTCATAGTACTATAAAATTTATATTTTTGAAATGAGGATAGTGAGATCTCTAATGGATTTTTGTTTCATAAAAAAATTTGATCAGGAAGACCCTCTAAAAATTATGGCAAGGCATGAATTTGTCAATTCAATGCCTTAGCCAAATCTTGCGAGGTCAAGGCATAGGCTTGGTCTCACCAAGCCTATCTCGAACCAAAATCCAAGGTAGGAGAAAAAAATTTGGTCCAATGTCATAAGAAATAGGTACCCATTATTTAAAATTCAAAAAACATGTACCCATTTTGAAAAAGTCAAATCAACATATAAAATACCCCCCTAAAAAACAAAGTTTTAAATTTTTAGAAATGGGTACCCATTTTTGAAAGAGACAATATTTGAATGTTATTTTTGAAAATAAAAAATAGGTACCTATTTTTTGAAAAAATGAGTGCCTGTTGTTTAAATTTTGGATTGGGTGCTCAAGCCTAAAACAAAAAATGGACACCCATTTCTAAAAGAGCACAATCTCAATCCACAGTCTTCCAAAAACTTGAGACCCAAATCCTTGCTTCTACCCTTAAGTTAATTCATTTTGTTTCTATTTGAAGCCCTATGCTCCAAAATTTATATTTATTTCAATCAGTTTATGAAAAGAAAGCAAGCAAGTAGGCATACTAGTCAATCTAGTTGTTTTAACTCTTTGTTGTATCCTTTCTCTTTAATATGCATGTTACATTAAGTATTTGAGAAGATTAGATTCACAAGATCTCTATGTTCATTCTTATGTTTTAATGGTGGAAAATATTAGACTACAAGTCTGTAGTTAACTCACTCAGTTCACTCTTTAACTAAACTCTCAATCTGACAACTCAGTCCATGTAATTCCTATTGTTTCTACTGAGTCCACCAAGAACCTCTCTCTCATGCTTATTGAGTTCACTCAGTTCCTTTTTTGACTGAATTCACTATATCATTGTACTTGTCAAGTGCTGAGTCTACCAAGCTCCACCTTCCTTTAGTGACCTAGTTCACCTAGGTCTTATTGTTGCCAAGTCACTTAGCATTCACTATTGCTGAAAAAACTCCACATTGCTCCTTAGCATGCCAAGTTCACTTAGCAATCACTACCTATCACTTGGTTCCCACTATTTTTCATGCAAAATTTTTGAGTTGTGAAGGTGTTATTTCTTATAATCTAAATATAGATCAGAAAGAACACCAATCGCTTGTAGATAATAAATTTATGTATCAAAACTTCATCCATTATAAAGTTGTTATTCCATAATTAATCTGAAATATGATCACATTGCTGTTAACAATTCCTATACATACGTTTGACACATCTATTATTAAAGAAACTTAGATTTTTCATTGTACATAATTAAAGGAACATATCATAAATAGTAAAATATTTTTTTATAAGACATTATAGATCAAATTCTTAAAGACATTATCCATTGATAAACTAGACAAGGTTATTATTAAGTAAGAGAAGTGATATTAATATCCTTAAGAGATGAGGTGAGATATATGCCCTAAGAGGTTTTTTTTCTAGCCACAATATCATATACAAGGAGCTAGTATTGATGGCTCATATTGAAGGATATACACAAAATTGTATTTTTTAACATGCTTTACAAACTTAGGAGAATATTCTTAAAAGATGATCTAAAGTGTTACGAACATTGAGGCATGGAAGAATCACTTTCCTTTTTTTATTAAACTATTCATTTTTGGACAACTAAATAATAGTTTATTCAATTATTATCAATGATGTAAGGATCAAGGACAAGAAGCCTATGTCAATATCTAACGAAGCTCTAGAATCATGAATGTATTATATGATGGATAATATGGGTAAACTATTAAAATCATATGATTATGATTGATAAAGCTTTTAAACCACCTATCATTATCCCCTTGATGAAAAAATCTTTATATATGAGTAATAGATTCATTCTTGTGGCATGGACACTCTAAATAATGATAACGGTATATGGTGGATGGGTTTAGAAAAAAATCAATACACGTTTGCCTCTATTAATAAGTTTAATGAATGTTTGGATCTTCAATGTATGAAAATACAAAACTAGAAAGAAGAAGTTACAAATAGAGATAGAGGTTGATATCATTCATGGATGATTGTCTCTCATTGGACTTGATATTGATTGAAAAATAAATGAAGTATGTGGGAATTTTACATTGTTGGGGGGTGAATAATTACCCAATATTTCATTCCCATTGGAGGTACTTTTTTCTTCTTCTAAACTAATGCATATTAACCTTCATTGGAGCAATTAGTTTCATGGATTTTGATACACAAGTAAGTATCTTTTATTATTAATTATTACATTTACCTACTCATTATAGTCTCTATTCTTTATATTTATATATGTACTATATGAGTTATTTTCCTTGATATTTTCCTTTATGTTTGTGGATGTTCTTGCAAGAAAAGAAGGTTGGTACTGTTGGTGTTTGAAAATGTTACCCATTTCCAATTTACCCAGATGAGAAAAAAACATATCTATGGGAAGCTAACTCCCATTATCAACACATCCATTCAGACACCAGGCTAACTATAAGGTTGTACTCCTTCTACACTTCAGGCTCTGCAAAACCTAGGCGGGTGAACCTCTTTAGATCTGACTATGTGACTAGTGCAATAACCATATTCAGGATCTATAAAAGCAGATGAAACCCCTAATCCTTCTATGCTTAACCAAGAGATCACAAGCATGAAATAGCTAAGGACATGACTCATGAAACTGGAAAGCTAAGTGTGGGTTATACTTTGAATACCTTTCAACAATAAAATGAAAATGATTTAATAGATTGATATTAGCAAGACCCAAGTATCAGCAATAGAACTTAATGATCCTATCTCTGACCAGTGCCTTATCTATTGGGAAATTAAATGAATCATAACCATACATCTCTTGGAAACCTTAGACGTATCTCTACATCAAGATCCCTGATCTACCTTTCACCTTGTGAATAGACATCTACTACAGAATTAATCTCATACTCAGAAAATCCCATCATAAAATCGGTAAACCCTGTGATAAACACCAAGCGGTTACATGGCTCTTGGTTCCATAAGAAAGGTATTTCAATCACATATATCACTAAATGAGATGCAACCTAATCTATGGTCTTTGATCATAAACTAGAAAAGATTACAAATCCACACAAAGGAGACAAGATTCAGGCTGAAATTGAAACTATTGTTGCTCTTCATTTGCTTTCTTTGAAATCAAATACATGAGAGATGTACAGAATACTTCATAAATCACCCAACAGACATGAACTATTTGCATAAAACTCAAAATGTTGTTCAATACCAGAAGAAAAGCTAAAGAATGGTCTCTCAGTGCAAAAACTGGAACCCATCAAACAATGAAAGATACAAAGATATAGCGAAGGAAAGAATCTCGGATTTGATCTTCACGTGACAAGTGTCCATTTGAAAAGCAATCCTTTGTAACTTAAAAAATTCTTTCTTCCATCTCTCATTCTAATCTGATCTTGTTTCATCATTTGCACAATATCTCTATTGAAATGATGCAACATTGCTGAGTCACCACAATATCTGATTTACCCATTGAAAAGTTTGGCAAAATTGGGTTAAATTGAGTGAATGTGAGAAACATGAACTCCAACTGCATTCTTACCAAGTTTTACTAATCCCCTAACTGGATTTTCAAATTTTTACCCATTCCATTGAGGAAGCCCCAAAATTCACGTTTCTGGCTATAGCTCAAACTAGGAAGCACCTATGCAAAAATTGACTTCATAAATGGAAAATTTAGATTCTCATGATTCCAACGGTATATGATAAGGCATATCTAGCCTCTGGAAAATGCCTGAAATATTCGTTTGAAAAATAGTCCCCTTCGCTAGAAACTCATGTCTGCACATTTGATTTTAAATTTCAAAATTTAAAATAAGATAAAGTTTTAACTTTATCTTATAAGTCCCTTTAGATTTAAAAGAATGTGCACGTCACTAAAAATATTATTTTTCAAACATCTTATATTTCTCCATCGCATTCCATCTGGGTCAACCTGAAGTTTGACCAAGTGACACATGTCACTTACTGATTCACTCCTTTAATGCATAGTCATTGCCCAGTCACTTACGCCATGTCATCGTCGCTACCTCACTATATTAAACCTCGTGCATCTTCAACTTGGCGAGTTAACAAGAGCTGTCAGATCTGTCGTGTGGCGCAATCTGGTGCACTCTTGACATTTGCTCGCCACATCATACACAATCACTCTATTTCTGCCACTTGTCACCATCCAATTCGTTATTGCTCCTACATGAATTCTTCGGCCACTCGCTATGTCGCTAGCCAAAATTTCTTAAATTTTCCGGCTAGCGCCATGGCGACTAGCCAGATTTTCACTTTTTCGACGGGCTTCAAATTGATGATGACATCATCTGGGCATGCTTTTTTTCGGTCAAAATATTATCATTTTTTCCTCTAGCTTGCCGACCGACCATGGGCCCCACCATTGGGCCAAGCGCTGCCTTGAAAAGGCAGTGTCTTTTAAGACACATTGCTTTCGCAATGAGTTGTATTTAACCTATTGAAAAACCCAGCCCCCGGTCAATATGGGACTAAAAAATTTTCATGGTCTTCCCCTCTGATTATTTGCAGGTTTCTTCATCTATTAGCGTGGGTTTATCTATTATCTGACTGCCTCTGCTTCAGGTGTAAGCCACTATCTCTATCGTGGGGCTTCTTCTAATAACTGCCTGCGGCTACATACTTTCACCTGGCATCCTCTGTTCTCAACCTACTATGGATGTGGGTGCTTTTTTGGAGTAAGCATCTTCTTGCACAACGCTGGCTAGCTACCTGTGTGAATCTCCTTCCAGTGTTACATGGCATGGGTTGCTATGGGCGTGAGGGGCTCTTTTATTGGATACATGCAACTTTCCCTCCTCTTAGCGTGGAGGTTCTTTGAAACATCAGTTTCCTTGGATAATGGCATGATCTGTTGTTTGTGTGAACTTTGTTTGGTGATGATACCAAATGGAATGCCTCTAAAAAACAACCACCCTTTGTCTTGAATCTGCAAGTCGTCTATTCTTTGACTTGCATGAGCCTAGAGCTCTTTAATTAATTAATTTTTTTTACTGGTTTGGTGTGCTGCTCTACCTGAAAGCTCCCCTACTAAGCTCACATGGTCTGAGTCTACTCTAAAAGTGTGGGAGTCATAAGCTCTTTTAACATGAGCTTTTTGCTTGACTACGTGATTGGGCATTGACTACTGCTAGAGCTCCCTCAACGTGTGGTGTCTCTTTCTATTATTTGCATAATCCTCCTTGGTTGCAGATGGACCTCTTGTGCCATGGACATCTTGGCATTTTCCGCATCTCTCATGAATGTATGGGTGGCTTTAAAAACAATAGTGCCTCCTACTGGAGCGTCCCCCATCAGAGCTGATTATAAGCGATAACCCTCAGCTTAAGGAGCTGCCAACTCTCTCTAGACTGAGATTCCTGGAAATGATTGATATTCACTCTTGTGAAAAGATACAGAACATTACACTGCTGAAAACTCTCATCAATCTGACTGAGCCATTGAACTGGCAGTCTTCGTTTGACATTGATGGCTTCAAGTATATGCTACTGCGGATTCTTTCTTTCACATTTTTTTACACTCTTGGTCATTGCTTTAGATGCTATGGCTTTCTTTTAAATGCATCGCCACATCCTCAATTTAAAACTCGTGGCTTCTTCATTCAATTGTTTATCTGGTGCATGAAAGTTTGCATCATGTTTTGAGTGCACTATGTGAGAAAGTTCATGCAGTAAAGTTTTCTTAATACTCTTATACTTCTTGAAGCCTTTAAGATCATCTGTTCTTAGTCGTGCCGATATTTCCTCTCCCTGATTCTGATGAAGTATTTCCTACAGATCCAAGTGCCTCTGCTCTATCATATGATGATTTCTAACATTGCTAAAGTGCTATCTAATCTTGGTGAGAAATATCTGAGCCACCATGCCGAGCTTGTGTATCTTCAAACTATGACCATATATTGATTACTTTGCTCACAAGTGAAAAAACAACATTATTTAAAATACCCTGTAGTATAGACATTATATCTCCTCCGGAAGATCATAGACACTTTAAAATATGCTAATCTGACTTGGGGTGAGCTAGATAGCATAAACCCTTTAGGATTTAATTCTGAACTTCTCAAGTGTGGCTAGTATTTTCTAAAACACTAACTCCCTAATATACCTTATCAGTCTGCCACCACTTAGTCGGGCCCCAAAGTGGGTCTGGCTAAAAAAAAATTTTTGTTTTCGCACAACTGAATTGTCAAACTGATCTATTCACCACCTGATATTGACTGAAAAAAAAAATTTAACCGCTGATTGATCAATTAGAGTTCATTTTACCACTTAACTACAAATTGTCAAATTTGGTGTTAGGAGGCCTGTTGACTGCCTTTAAAAACTGACCCGGACAACTGACTAGGCTCTGAAAATTGACACATTGACTATTTGCTCCGCACTCTTGTACCCTATCAAATCTCATCTCATGAAAAATCTAGGATAAAAAAAAATTCACTATCAAAGTTGCCTTCTTAGAATTTCCTGCAAGAACATATGTCAAAAAACAAGCTGGGTTCGAATTTGGCTCAGAAAACTAGGTAAACAGACACATGGGAAAACCAAACTCAGGGCATTGGTTCTATGTCATGAAGACATTGTGAATCTATGATTTAGGCTCATGATGAATCACAGGACGCAAATGGCGGACGTTCAAAGTGGGCTACTCAGAAATTTGTAGACTGGGCATGCTGACAGAAAGCATTTTTTGCGAATGGAATTCACCTGAAAAAGCATGCAAATGGATTCATTATAACTTGCAAACTAGCACACTTAAAGTATTTTCAGTATAGAACACAGGGAAACCAACCACTCGATCACAACTATCACAGATCAGGAGATATGGCATCCCAAACAGGGGTTACAATCAATCTGCAATTACTGACACCAGTTAAAACTTACAAATTGTGTTTGGAATCACGCTTGAAAATTGACCAAATAGATTCGTCATGAGTTGAAACTTGGAACATAACAAGTCTCTGACATCTACAATACAAATCAAAAGGAAATTTATCATTTGAGTAAACTGATCAAAAGTTATTGCACGTCAAACAAGGCTTCCCAGAATTAGGTGCAAAGTGCAAAAGCCTAAAAACAGTAAATGACCAACTTTGAGGGATTCAAAACCTATTCAAACGAACTCAAAACGACTCAAAATATGAGAAATAGGTTCTCAAGTATGGACACTAGACACTCCCAAAGTGGTGAATCACAAAACATTTTTGGGTGCGAGATATTCATTTACAAACAAAGCCTCCTGTCGCTGTTTGACACTTCAGTGAAAATTGCAATTTTGACAAATGCTTGAAATAGAACTTTGCCAAATGACTCGGGATGACAATTGATCTTCATGAAACACTTAGACGCACTGAATGAAAGGTGCTAGGAGCATTAAACACCTAAGGGGTCTCGAATGGACAGTCGGGTACAACTAGGCACATATGCATTTTTAAAAGCGTTTAAGGGCTTGATTTTATTGCAAAAGTGGTCAAATTTGACCACACAATTTTTAGTGCCAACAGGTACTTTACACACACTATCAAATATTGTGTAGACTCAATCTTATGACAACATATCTGAAGGAACTTTGATCTAGAATTCAACAGTGATCTGATGACTAGGCTAGATAAAAGGAGACTCTTGAAAAAAATATCCTTCATGGCTGATATTATGAGTATCATTCTATATTAGGAGGGAGTTTGAAACTTCTTCAAAAGTAGTGTAGGAGATTAGAAGATTAATACTCAAAGGGAGTCTAAAAATACATGTGTGTGACTACATGATTTAGATGGGCCTACCCTTGTGTACAACATGAGAAAATAACAACATATCATGAGAAAGTCAAAAGATTGATATTAAATTCAAAAGGAGTTTGATAGGTATCCTTGGGTGAAGATAACATCTAAGGGAGTAACTAGACAACCTGACTTCCCAAGATCATTGTTTAGAGGGAGAATTTTTGGTTGTGATCCCTTGTTAATGATCTCTTCTCTATAAGGAAGAAGTTTGAAATGAAATTCTTTGTAATGTACTCTCCTATGTGAGAGAAAATTCTAAGGTGAAAACCTATGTTCCACCCTCTACTAGCAACTACGGTGGATCCACCCTCTAACTTGGTTCATGGTGAATATCATTTGATTTACTACATGATGTTGTTGTGATTTATGTCATGAAAGGTGTTGATCTTTTATTTCATATATGTGTGAGGTCTCTATTGTAAGGTTATGATATTAGCAATAGCTTGGCCATGTTATCTGTTGGCATTATGATACATTTTTGTCATTAGTTACAACACTTATTGGATTCTGAATGCTTACCGAGCTCTCACCAGAAGTCAAGCTTTACCTAGTTCTTAGTGTTTACCGAGTAATCAAGGTGAACAAAGAAGTCAGTATTTACTGAGTAATCAAGGTGAACAAAGAAGTCAGTGTTTACCGAGTGATCAAGGTGAACAAAGCAATCAGTGTTTACCGAGTGTTCAAGATAAAGAAAGGAATCAGTTTTTGACCGAGTAAAGATGTACTAAGATGTAACCGAGAACTTCATGATAACCGAGCTCCTGAGGTTATCAAAGAAATTAAATTTTACCGAGCTCAGACGGATATCAAGGAAACTAACTATCACCGAGTCATAAGGTTCTATCAAGTATTTCCTTTGATCACCGAGCAACAGTTCAGATAGAAGTATTCACCGAGTGACATCTCTTCTACCGAGTCTCCAGTGGTTACCGAGTTCAGAACTACTCGAAGTGTTTAGTATGAACCGTGCCTTCACTTGTACCGAGTGCATGACGATGCTGAGTAACGCAGTGGACGCCGAGTATCAGAAGGACACCGAGTCAGTTCAGTGAACCCGAGTTTTTACCTTGGGCCGACTTTGTATAGAGATTTGCACTTGTTGTTTTAGCCGACCTTGCATGTATTGTTTATATGGATGTTATATATATGCAATGTATTGTATCATTCAAACAATAGTTATGGAAATGGTAATAAGTGAAAATGTAAAAGTGTGAAAGTGTGAAAGTGCGAAAGAAATACATGCGTGCGAAAGTATGTGGGCTGAATTGTGAAGATATTCAACAGGTCTAGTTTTGAAGCAGAAAAGTTTTATCTATCACATCAAGGTGAATCAGAGCATAGCGGATCTTATCAGCAATCAGTTGTAATCAGATCCACTGTTTCATTCTAACAGGTGAATCAGTTTTTGCAAATCCTTTAACAAGGTAGACTTAACAGTCTTTTGTAAATCTCCTAACAGAGTGCATACTTTATTGTATGTTTTGAAATCCTCTAACAAGGTGGATCTAGCAATCCTTTGTGCTCCTAACAGGGCAGATCACCAGAAGTGGTCATTGTAAGCCTTAACCGGCCAACTTCATACTGCAGTAACGAAGCTTGTGGGTTTCATCCCCACCCCAGTTTTACTTTCTATTTGGAAGGTTTCTGGGTCACCAAATCTGTGTGTTCAAGTGTTGCAAATGATTTTGTTTCATGCTTACAATAGGTTACTTGGATGAATGATGAATATATCAGTATACAGTTTTATTGTTTGAAATTTTAGAAGTTACTGATTCACCCCTCCCCTCTCAGTAACTTGCCATATCTTGAATATTTCCAACAATTGGTATCAGAGCTATAAGGCTCTCAAGATAAAAGCTTCACAGCTTGAGCAAAGATCAAGGACAATGGAGATATTCAGACTTGACAAAACTATTGAGAATGAAAAGCTAGATCTGAAAATGGCCATGGCTCAACTCAATGAAGCAAAAGAGCATCTTTTACAATCTTTGAAAAGAAGAAACGAACTTGCAAAGAAAATGAATGACCATCAGTATGTTGAAGAAAAGATTGAAGATCTCTCACCATCAAATAGTTCAGATGAAGCTGACAAAGCAATCAAAGAACTCTTAGAAAAGAATGGATCTCTGCAGGAAGAAGTAAGAAAGCTCAAAAGGGAACAAGGAATCCAGTCCATCAGGCTATGCGAAATCTTGGAGCAAAGGAACAAGGCAGCTGAAGACTTAGAGGTAAGAAATAATCAATCCTCTCAGCTTGAAAATCTTGTAACTCAATTATCTAATGCAAATGAAGAAATTATGAATCTAAGATCTGAGAATGAGATTTTGAGAAATGACTTAATTACTGAAAGACAAATCAATGCAAGCTTACAAAGTGATCTAATCTCTGAAAAACAAGTCAATGAGAAAATGGTAAAATCTCAAAAAGACATGGATCAATTGAATTTGCAAAATGAAGAAAACTTTCATAAACAAAATGGTAAAGCAGGCCTTGGATACAAGGAAGAAGGTGAATCCTCCAAACAGGGTACTCAAAAGAATCAAAAATCTACTTGCAGCCACTGTGGTAAGTTAGGTCATACATCTAACAGATGTTGGAGCAATGGAAAAGGCAAATTTAATGGAAAGTGCTACAATTGCAATCAGCATGAACACAAAGCCAATGAATGCAAAAGGAAACCGAAATTTGAACGTAAATGTCACAAATGCCAAAAGCAAGGTCATAAGGCATCACAATGCAAATTCAAATCTTTTAATCCAGCTAAACAACTTGTCAAAGCAATATTTGGTTGGGACTGCAACACTTGGTGCAGATGTCATTATTGTGGAGAATATGGTCATACTGGCATAAACTGTGCAAGGCATCACCTAAGAAAAAGGGATACCACTGTAAGATGTTATACATGTACAGAACTTGGTCATGTATCTAAAAACTGCATGAACATAAAGAAATTCGAGGATGAGAAGAAAATCAAAGTAGACAATATTTGGAAACAAATGAAGCAGCAATGGATTCCAAAGTCTACCGAGCCAGATAATTCAAGTAATGGAATGGTCACTCAAGAAGTGAGTGACTCTCCCATTTCCAATTAAGACTCATCAGGATAAGACCAGGACTATATCTACAAGCAATATCCTAAGCAGTCCTAGAATGAAAATATGATCAAATCAGTATTTTAGATACATCAGGATCATGGTCGGTACATGACCTTACCGAGCTCAGTCGGGTGCAATAAGGTTTCTTTCACCAAGTTGCACTTACCGAGCATGGTTGGTTCTTCTCTTACCGAGTTAAGGGCGGATTAACCTATTTTCTTTTGGTCACCGAGTTGCGAAGTTTAAGCCAAGCTAGTGGATGACAGCCTGTCGATCGCAGCTACCTCCGTGCTGAACATTAATGACTAATTTTTTTTATCAAAAGGGCAGATTTCAACCTCATTTTTCACCGCGAATTCGAGATTTACAAAAAGAGGGCTTTCAAGCGAATTCAAGAGAGTTGAAGAAAATTTCCAGCGAAGTATTCTTACGAAATCTTCTTACTCACCGAGCAGCAATGGCATCCGCAAGCACCAGCGGCAGCAAGGTGAAGAAAGGATCCGAAATGCTTGTGAAGGGAATGGAAGGCACTGATGTTCAAGCTTGTTCCTACCATCGCTGAATCACTCGACCCGCATGGAGCTTAATCACAGATTCCTCCAAAGGTACTTCTAATCAATGATATTCATACTCATTTCAAGTGTACTGTGCAAGAAATAGGGACACTAGATATGGATAGCACCCTAGCCGAGTTATGCGTGGATGGAACCCTAAAACCTGAGTTCAAACATTTAGAAACCAAAGGCTTAACCCATATCCCGCATCTACCAAGAAGTTTCCAAGTGAAATGGGTGAGGTATATCTTGAGCCGAGTACATAATGGTCAGTTGTGGTTGGAACAACCAGTTTTGATAACCAAGAAGATGATTCACAAAATTGCGGGTATCCCAATGCTCAGCAAAGCCAAAACCACCAAAACCCTAGGACGGGATGAGTTACAGAAGAAAACCCAAACCGAGTGGGATGGCAGAGGTTTAAAATTCAACAATGTTTCAGATATAGAACGGAAATTTGGTATTTACATTATTGCATACAAACTGTATAGTTCCAGCAGGCTGAATAGTGTACCTTGCGAAGCTGTAGATTTGGCATATAAAATTGTAAAGAAAAATATGGAGTTTGACCTAGCTGATGTACTATTAAAACAATTCAATAAAAACATGGAAAGCATAAGGACTGCAAAGACAAACCCTTGTAAATTTGGTTCTTTGCTAGTTTGTTTATTTTTCTATGTACAAAAATTCTTTCCATCCAAAGGTACAATTGTATGGAGGAAAGATACTCCAATTTTGTATCAAATAAATGAATTCATAGTAGATATGGGTATGAATTTTGACAAAGTAATGGATAATTATTTTGAAGATTTCAAGGAAAGGATGAACAACAGATTCTGAATACCTCCAAAACTTGTTGAAGAGTATAAGGATGATGTCTGTTTCATGGTTGACTGTGACAAGGTATACATACAGGAAGTTAGACCCCGAGTTGCATGGGTGAAACCTCTTCCATATGAGGTAAATATTGAAGAAACCAGGGATATCATTGAAGCACTGGTAAATGAGCCAGTAGATCCAAGGCAACAAATTTTTGGTACTTATGATGAAGCAAAGGCCAGAATTGAACTAGAAATCAAAATTCCATAGGCCATCAACAAAGGTAAAAGGAAAATGGCCAAACTAAAAATTGAAATGAGTTCTCTTATGGTCACCGAGGGAAAAGGTGAAGATAAAGAAAGTGAAGAAGAAAAAGAAGGAGAAAAAGAATCAGAAAAAGAGCAACCGGCAAAGAAGAAAGGCAAGGTAATCATTACCAAGCCCAAGAAGCAGCCTACTGTAGTATTCACTTGGAGAACGAGAAAAGGTATTCAGGAACCTGTATTGGTCAAACCTGCACCTACATTCGAGCAAAGGCTCAAAACATTGGAAGAAGGAGCTGGCATTGCAAATTTCAAGGCATTGAGATTTGAGACAAGGACTGATGTAGAGAAAATGCAAATTGAGGAACTGGTACTTAACAAAATGGGAAAATGGAAATACTCCCCAGACCAGATTGCTCCTCATATCTCTAAAGAACTACTAGAGAGAGTATAGCCAAGATGGGAGTTAGCCACCAAGACGGTAAAAGATATATATGAGCAATCCCTGAAGAATCTTCGGCCTAGTCTCACTGGAGTAGAGGTAAAATCTGAATTGAAAACCTATGAAGGTAAGATGATGATCAGATTCCACACTTGTTTGGTTTTGATCAAAGATATAGAGCATGTTGTAAATGATGCTACAAACATGTGGAAAAACATCTATCATCTACATAAGCCCAGTGTAGACCCAGTAGAAATAAAGGATGATGACAGCGGCAGCAACAGTGATGAATCAGATAGCACTCCATCCATCACAGTTACACCAGGAGAGTTGCATGCAATGATGGAAGAAAAGGAGGAAGAAGACAAAGAGGAAGAAGCTGAAGAGGAAGATAAGGAGGATGATACGGTAAAAATTGCAGCAGTAGTTATTGCATCCCTTCCTCACTCCCCAGACAAACCTATGACATCATCAAGGTTGGAGTCAGCTTCAGCAGGTTCATCTACACCTGCCATATCTCAGCTCCAGGTATCATCAGTGGAAGTGACTACCACTTCATCTACTGAGCTGCATCCCTCTTCGACTACCGAGCTGCACCCCTTTTCATCTATCGAGTTAGCCTCCTCGACTCCATCATCATCAGTTGGTATTGCTGTAAGTTCTCAAATTTTGACAACTCAAATTTGTTCTACAATTTTGTCGCCATCTACTTCAGGCACAGTGAGCTCAGATACTTTATTACCGAGTGTATCACCATTTTTGGCCAGCACTCAAATTTTTGACCCTGTACATACTTCTATTGGCACTCAAACCTCAAACATCCTAGTTTTTACTGCTAGTCCTTCTATCTCTACTGTTGTGTCTATTCCAAAGGTCAAACTAGTCATCCCAGAAGTCAAACAAAAGCAACCATTAAGACTTATGATCACTGGAAAGGAAATTCCTGAAGACATTGACTTGGACACAGAGATAGTAATTCCAAAGATTGACTTTGATAATGCTACCATTGAAGAAATGAGGTATGCTAGTCAACTTATTGAGAAAAAGGCTACTCAGATGCAGTTAAGATTAGAAAGGGATAAGGAATATAGGATAATTGAGGAAGCCCGGAACATAATTACTGAGGCTATAGGTGTTGATGTTGATACTTCTCAACACATTTTGATTCAACTGGAAGAGGCAGTTAATAAATTCAATGAAGATGCCTTCGGACAAGAGAAGCTAATTGAGCGTGCAGAAAAGAAATTTGATAATAAGGTATTAGGGCACATTGCCCAGAACATTGCAATAAATCAGGTTGCATTAACCTCAGTTTTGGCAGATATGGAAAATTCTTTTAATAATGTAACATCTCTTTTTGCTAAACTTTGTGATGTTACCGAATACACTAAAGGAATAAGAGAAAAAACTAAATAAAATTGATGAAGATCTGAAGGTAAGCACACAAAACTTGAAGCTTGACCCCAGTTCAAGCTCATCTCATCACCTCATAATCAAATTTTTGTCAGAGAAGCAGGCAGAGCTGTTGAGGGAAGAGGCAAGGATCCGATCTACATTGATAGATATCCAAAACATGATCCTTCCCATCATGGATTCAATGCAGAAGCATATTGCACATTCAAAGACATTAATCCATGATAATAACTTCTCCATTGCAGATCATGTGATTGAACTTTCGGCTGAAATCCAAATAGCTCTTTCCACCTGCAAAATTTTGCAAGAGAATTGGGATAAGACTCTCCAGCGTATTCTCCAGGTACTTTCAGAGTTCATCTCTCATTTTGGTGTTTCCATATAAGTATATATATTCTTTATTCTTTGGCATTATTGTCAAAAAGGGGGAGATTATTGTTGGATATGTATACTATGGGTGAATAAGTCATAGTATAAATAAGTGTTTTCAAAAAAAAAAATTTTACAAAGGAAGAGATATATAGCTCATGTAAATAATGTATGTACATTCTATGGGGGAGTTGTATATAACAAAGCTATTCTATGCGGGAGTTGTATATAACGAAGCTATGTATATTCAGAATTAGTCATCAGCAATCAGCATGTCAGATAAATTTTGTCTCATAAGTGTTTTTTTGTCACTAATGCCAAAGGGGGAGATTGTTGGCATTATGATACATTTTTGTCATTAGTTACAACACTTATTAGATTCTGAATGCTTACCGAGCTCTCACCGAAAGCCAAGCTTTACCTAGTTCTCAGTGTTTACCAAGTAATCAAGGTGAACAAAGAAGTCAGTATTTACTGAGTAATCAAGGTGAACAAAGAAGTCAGTGTTTACTGAGTGATCAAGGTGAACAAAGAAATCAGTGTTTACCGAGTGTTCAAGATAAAGAAAGGAATCAGTTTTTGACAGAGTAAAGATGTACTAAGATGTAACCGAGAACTTCATGATAATCGAGCTCCTGAGGTTATCAAGGAAATTAATTTTTACCGAGCTCAGACGGATATCAAGGAAACTAACTATCACCGAGTCACAAGGTTCTATCAAGTATTTCCTTTGATCACCGAGCAACAATTCAGATAGAAGTATTCACCGAGTGACATCTCTTCTACTGAGTCTCCAGTGGTTACCGAGTTCAGAACTACTCGAAGTGTTTAGTATGAACCGTGCCTTCACTTCTACCGAGTGCATGACGATGCCGAGTAACGCAGTGGATGCCGAGTATCAGAAGGACACCGAGTCAGTTCAGTGAACCCGAGTTTTTACCTTGGGCCGACTTTGTATAAAGATTTGCACTTGTTGTTTTAGCCGACCTTGCATGTATTGTTTATATGGATGTTATATATATGCAATGTATTGTATCATTCAAACAACAGTTATGGAAATGGTAATAAGTGGAAATGTAAAAGTGTGAAAGTGTGAAAGTGCGAAAGAAATACATGCGTGCGAAAGTATGTGGGCTGAATTGTGAAGATATTCAACAGGTCTAGTTTTGAAGCAGAAAAGTTTTATCTATCACATCAAGGTGAATCAGAGCATAGCGGATCTTATCAGCAATCAGTTGTAATCAGATCCACTGTTTCATTCTAACAGGTGAATCAGTTTTTGCAAATCCTTTAACAAGGTAGACTTAACAGTCTTTTGTAAATCTCCTAACAGAGTGCATACTTTATTGTATGTTTGGAAATTCTCTAACAAGGTGGATCTAGCAATCCTTTGTGCTCCTAACAGGGCAGATCACCAGAAGTGGTCATTGTAAGCCTTAACCGGCCAACTTCATACTGCAGTAACGAAGCTTGTGGGTTTCATCCCCACCCCAGTTTTACTTTCTATTTAGAAGGTTTTTGGGTCACCAAATCTGTGTGTTCAAGTGTTGCAAATGATTTTGTTTCATGCTGACAATAGGTTACTTGGATGAATGATGAATATATCAGTATACAGTTTTATTGTTTGAAATTTTAGAAGTTACTGATTCACCCCTCCCCTCTCAGTAACTTGTCATATCTTGAATATTTCCAACAGTTATCATGATAGACTTCATTATGTTATTGTCATAGAATGTGCTAGTAATCATGTAAACAAAATGTATCATGATTGACTACATTAAATTGCTAACCTAGAATGAGCTAGAAGTCATGATATTGTGGTTGTTGTGTTATATTCTTGCCATTGTCATGATAGACTACATTAAACTTGTTGTCTCAAATTCTGCTAGAGGGCATGACAATAACTAAATCATGATAGTCATATATTCAACCATAAATCATGAGATCAAGACTACTATCTAATTGACTATGTTTGTGTCCTGAAATGTGTGAGAAATTAGACAGTATATATTCTTAAATAGATGTAATTTTGTATTAGCATATTTAACGCAAACTTAAATATGAGGTTAAGAAATTGATCATATCCTCCCAGGCTAAGAGGGAAAGTGAAAGTAATAGTTTCAACGAGATTTGATAAAATTGATATCAATATATGGAACATGTTTACACATACATATATATGTATATATGTATATATATAGACATCTATATACATGTATATACATGTATATAAGCATATATACATGCATATATGCATATAGAGAGATATACATGCACACACACACACACACACAAACACACACACACACACACACACACACACACACACACACACACACACACACACACACAGACACACACACACACACACATATACACACACACACACATACATATATACATATACATATATGTTCATGTATGCATAGGTTTGATTTCCTCCACATAATGATATCACAGGCTATTTGAGACTTTATGGTCATGCCTAGTTCTTCACTACATTTCTTGTTCTTGTGTTCTTGTTCTATTATTATGATAAAAAAAATATCATGACAGAGTATATTGACCCAATGTCATTAAGATCATATTGTTATATAATCGATGATATTCAATTATTGTCCCACAGTGTGTTGGAGATCAGATAATTTATATTCTTTTAAGATATATAATAATATAATTGTTGATGGGCATCTTGGTCTTGATGCTAGTGCTAATATCACAAGGATGTGAGATTGATAAGAATGTTGAAAATTAGATCACCATTTTGCAATATGGTTTCCCTCACTAAGAGGGAGTGTTGATGAAATATCATTACTTGAATTACATTTGAGTTGATGGATATATGTTATATCCCTAAATATGTCATTCCATGAATATCATATTGAAATGATATATCTCCATATGCTTTAGAGCATAGTGTGTTCTATAAATCCTCCCTAGCTAAAATAGAGTGTTAAGGATGTAGCTTCAATCAAATTGATTCAACTTGAGATACATTATTGTTATTGGTGAATCATCATTTCTTATATATTCTTATTCATATTATACAATATATATTATTGTATGTAATATATATATATATATATATATATTGTTATACATATTATTATTTTTGTTAATATATTGTTATTGGTGAATCATCATCTCTTATATATTCTTATTCATATTATATATATATATATATAATATTTTTGTTAATGTATTATTATTAAATGACAATTAAACGATCAAGACATGTCTCATCCTCTCATGTTTATATGAGATTCAAATATGCATTTGGATCACATTGATACAATGGCAATGTTATTACATTTGTAGAAATGATCTCAATTACTCAACATACCAAAGGCATCAAATTATCTTAAATCCAAGAGTTCAAGTTGGAAAGGGAAGGGGTGAGGAATCTAAATAAAAATATCAACCTCTTGTTAGAATGGAAATTTAATTTACCCCATCTACACTATCGAAATAGATCAGTTGACCACCCACAGTCTACAATTGTACAATCTACAATCAAACCAATGTCATCAACATTCTATCCACTCAAATAAATAGCATGACTTATTACACAAATTTTAATCAATATAAATAATTCTATAAACTAAATCCAAACTACAAATTTTTTTGTTGCAGATAATATTTTGGTTTCTTCATTATATCATAGCTTCTAAATTGGTATCAAAGCTAAGTAGAAGATTGGTGTGCACTAGAATGCAAGGATATTCACATAGTTGAAATGTTAATTTGTATGTTATTAGTTGTGCAAGATCCTTTTGATCCTGATATATGTGAGAGTTCTTATTTTTCTAGAAGTGTTCAAAGTTGTCAAATTCTTGCAAAACTAATGTTATCAAGGACGTTTCTACTGTAGAAGAGGAGGATGTATAGATTGTTGCAAATTTGTCGTAGCATTCCTTTAATAAAAGAGGAGTTGCAAAGTCAATTGTTGTACCCAAAAAAGAGCTGGTATTTATACAAAATATCAACAACAACACAAGCAAGGTCTCAAATATTATTTTAATGTACTTTTTTAGATCATATTTTTTTTTAAAGAAGTGTTGGGGACAAATGAGGATTAGAAATTGCACATAAAAGAGAAGTTTATTATGGCTAAAAGATGTTGAAGTTATTTGGAATAATAGATGAGGGGAAGGTGAAAAATTGTTGAAACAATATCCTATGAAGAGTTATTAAAGGAAGTTAACTCAAAAATGTTGGAGAGATTGTTTATTTGTTGAGTTGGCTATGGAAAAGCTAAGCATGTTATAAAAAAATTGTAGAAATTTTTCAATGGACAATGGGATCATGGTAAATGGAAAAGGTCTTTAATTATTGAAGATCTCACCATCTATCACAAGAAAAGGTGATTGGTGCCCCATCTATAGTGCCTGCCCCTAAGTCACATTTTGGTTATCGTTGCCAAACTCTTTTAGGCCAGTTTTATGTTTGATGATTAGTAGTATTGTTTTAAGATTATCAGATATTATTTTACATTCATTTTATTTTATGATGAGATTACTTGGTACTCTATATTTCATTTATGTATGATGATTATTCATTGTTTTCAGTTATCCATGATGATTAGTTAGATGGTTTATTATCACATGTGTTTTCTTATGGACACTTACCCCATACTGCATGTGTATGCTGTGCATGTTTATTTTTTTTATGTATGGCATTTCTTATGTGGTTAAGGAAGGGAGTCGTAGTCACCTGCTAGTTGGGATATACACAATGCACCACTTCTTGCCATTGCTTGTTTAGCTTAGAATATTGTGTCTATACATGCATGAATTTTATGCAGGTTATGGGTACCTAGTATTGACTTCACTGAATTGCTAGGATGAGTGTACCCTATTGCATTATCTCAATGGTAAGAGAGGGGAGATAAATCTTAAGTCCAAATCCTAAACTCTTTAGCCATTTGTCCTAATTGATAATTAGGACAAGTATCTGAGTTGAGTACCCTCCAAATGTGTCAAATGATGTTAATTCAAGATTATAACCCTTTAGTTTGATTTTGTATGTGTTCTTTTATGATGGGTTTTTTGTACATTGTTTATAAGTCCTTGGTGTATTTTCTATTAATTAAGTCTAATTAAAAGATCAATTAATGATTTAACTTAATGAAAATTATTATGACACTTTAATATTTAGTTGTATTTAATTAATTGAGAAATTAATTAAATAGAAAGAATTAAATTGGAGATTAAAATTGCAAGGATAAATTTAAAATGTGATAATATTTATTTAATTAATAATAATATATTTAGAGTTCATTTGTAAATAAATGCTATATATATTTTTTATTTAAGTTAATTAAATATTTTTTCAATTAAGTTTCTAAAATAAATTAAAAGTAAAAAGATATTAAACTATTAAAAGATTCTAAGATCGCATGATGCGAGCATGAGTTGAAAATAAAAGAAATTAATTAAAAGATAGAATAAGTGAAAATAATAATGTTATTTTAATTTCATAAAGTGCACATGGGATTAAAAGTAATAAATTAATTAAAAATAGAAGTCAAGTGGAAAACTAAATAAATTTATTTAATAATTCAATTCAATGTGCATGAAGAGATTAATGCAGGATAAAGAAAGACTAAGGAAAGTTAATTTGGAGTTTGAGACTTGGAGCAAGGAGTCTTCTCAGGTGAATGCACAATTAGTGCCCCGATTTGAGTAGAAAACTCCTTATCACAACTTTGGGGTTCATTTTTGAGGGACCGAGAATTTTGGAGATAGGAATTTCGGGGAGAACTTTTCGAAGCAAAGTTCAGAAGGAGAATTCTAGGAAAGATTTTTAGAAGGAAGTTACTGAAGAGGAGCAAATTCTCTTATAGTTTTTTTGGGATTGCATATTAGCATCAGGCTCAGGTAGGGTCTTGTGTTTTGATCACTGATTAATTATGCAATTATCCTTTCCTATCTTCTTCGTGCCTGTGGATTGTATATTTGAATTCTCTGTGATGAAAGCTTAAATATTTCAATATTGTAAATTATTAAATGCTTGCCAATATATTCAACATACATAGAAATTAGAAGAGTGATCAGGAATCCTCATTTGATAGATTAAAGAAATCTAGATTTATTCGAGGAAGGGTTGAATTTTAAATTTAAAAAATGAAAATGGTAGACTGAAAATTCGAATGGTTAATATTATTTTCTCTATTAGATTATATTTGTGAATGTTTATTAAAAAAAAAACATTTGATTAAAAATGTATGATTTATAAATATATAATAATAATAAACATATATTATTAAGTTTAAATGAGAGGGGGATGTCTTTTAATAAACAAAACTATTTATTTTTTAGAGGAGGAGATTTAAATTCAATTTAAAAGTATATATATATATATATATATATATATAATATTAATGGGAGGGGCGGGAAACCCCACACCCCCCCCCCCCCGTTTGGCTATCAGTGGCTCTGTTGTCACTGTCCGTAGAGTACTACTGCAATGGCAGTACAGAGTATTGCCCATGGTCGCAGGCCTCTGCGACAGCCGCAGACCTACGGCCTGCTGCAATTTTAAATCACAGGCAATGTTTTTATTATAAATGTGTGTTATATTATATTTAATATTAATTAAATTTAGTTTATTAAATTTTTAATTAATTAAAATTTTAGTTTAGATTAAATATAATTTAATTAATAGTTTAATACAAATCTTAATTATTATTATAATTTTATAATTTTTTTAAAAGAAAATATTAATATTAAAATTTATTAAATTAATTAACAATTAAATGATATAAATTAATAATGGGGGGTTTGTTAATAGGATTATTTAATTTAATGTTTTAACTCTGGATAATTTTAGTTAATAAAATTATTGATAAATTTATTAATTATTAATAATTGGTCATTGTTGAGATATTAATATAAGCATTTAGTTTGATATTCATTAATTAAATATAAAGTTAAACGAAAATAGTAGAATTTTTTTTAATATTGCTTACATCAGAATTACTCGCTTAACTTAATAAGTTAAATGAATAACTTGTCCTTAGATTAGTTTAAGGAAATTGACTTAAATTAAATGGGGGTTATTCTGCTTACTCTTCAAATATTCAGTTGGGTTAATTATGGGGTAAACTCAGAATTGTTCATCTGCCTAGAACATGTATTAAAATGAAAACTAAAACTCTGTATTTAGCTCAATGTCATGTTTCAGAAAATCCAACTATTATTCTACCTTGTTTTCTTTGTGATGTCTGTGCTTTGGGGTTGATTAGATGTTGAGTAATTTAGGTTGTTACCAAAGGCTCGGGAGATTATGTGATTGTGATGATATGATGTTTTGGTCTTGATCTTTCTAAACCCAACCATGGTGATGTGTTGATATTGTGATTTATCATTGATGCCTTTAGATGTTGATAGAGATCTATCGTGATCAATATGATTATTATTTTATGCTATCAGTTGCTCATGGAGAAGTGATGTGATTATTGTGTATTATATTTATGATGTGTTTAGTCACTTGTATAGGATTGAGGTGATTTTATTATGCTTTTTGATTTTTGATTTCATGAGCCTAAGGTAGGTTATCTATGTGTAGTGTCGAGAAATGGCTTGCAATGAGGGTTGGGGCCCTAAGAGGCTGCCTGGAGAAACCCATTGTAAGTTGTTTTAATAAGTGAGAAAATCTCACCTAAATACTGACTTAAATGAACCTAATAAGATAACTATATGTTCTCTCCCATGCCTTGAGTGCTAGTATAGACTAGGATGGGGTAGAGAGAATGCTTGGTTGTGACATTGCATCCCATAGTATGCCTCATCAGTACTAGAGGATACTAGTGGCCATAGGATCATTGGGGACTCAGGATTCCTAGGGGATTGCTTGGGTAACTTCCAACGTGACTTTTGTGATGACACTTTCCTGCTTGCATAGTAGGTTTCCTATGTCTCTTGTACGCCTTTGGGTCTAGATGTCTATCTATGTTGGAACCTATGAGTTAGTATACTTTTAGGATTTTGCAAACTTAGAGAGTACTTGTGTTTTGTGTTTTGATAGTTTGTTTGAGACTTGAGACTATCTCCTCAGCGTGGTGGGAGTGGGCCATTTAGGTTCCACGCAGTCGGGTGGCAGTGCTTTTTACTCTTACCATTGAGATCTATCTATGATCACTATGGCTGGAGCTTTCTTGGTTGGCATTTACCTTCATTCTGTTCATGGATTATTATGATAGATGGTTAGGTTTTATGATGGATGTTTTATCATTATGGATGTATGGATGTATCATGTATGGTGAATGATTTCATTTATTTTACTATACTTTGTATCATGGATTTGAGGATGATGTATCTTTATTTCTACATATGTATATTCTTTTAAGCCTTTCATACCCTGTGACATGTATAGTGGATGAATGAGCATTCCGAATTAATTTGCCAAGTGGCATTCAGAACAAATGTATATTAAAGGACTTTGGACTTTCTAATTATTCTTTCATATGGATATGGTAGTTTTTAGACTTAGAATTAATTAAATTTAAATGTGACTCAACGTCTTGGGATTCTTAAGGAACGTAACCTGTTATGTATGTTTGTTGATGATTACATGTTATTTCTTCTACTACTATGTGTTTCATGTGTATGTTATACTTTCTTACTTTTAAAAAAAATGTTTAGCAAACTTAGTAAAACTTTAGGTTAATTTTTTTGGATCCCTTGGTGGGGCATTACACCATCAAGGAGGCACTTTAATGCAATTACTATAATGTAATGGAGAATTTGGTGCAAATTAAATAAAACTATGTTTCATCTCTAGTGTATCTATGTGCTAAGTGATGTCTACAAGATTGGCCTATGATTGAATGTACAAATCCACAATTAAAGAATCTAGTTGGAAAAGATAGTTTTAATTGTATTAGGTGCAAAGTATTTTGGTCTGATATGAGGGAATTTGTTTGTCTAAAAAAAAATTCATGTAAAAAGTGATCTATGGTTTTCTTAACAATTTTAGTAATCTAGACTATAATTCTTCTATTGTTATGATCCTTGTTGAATAACATGAGGAAGACACTATAGTATGTTGATGCATTGAAATGGTTTTTAGCTTGGTTGTTTAAAGTTAATGCTTACTTTTTTTTTAAGGGGTTGATGGTTAGTTGTACCCAATACCCCGAATCTTTTTGGTTTAACATATTAGTGGACCATGCATATAATAAGTATGCCTATAGAACTTTCAAGTACAATTCCCAAGTACCAACATATCTTAGTGGATTGATTTATTTAAATACATGGACTCAATAATCACTTTTAATGGAGGTAAAGAAGGAAATTAGTTCAAAGTAATGATCATTTCTCTATTTCTACAGGTCATTGAAACCATTCCTACATGAGGTTTGTGGTAATGAGAAATCATGTGTGCTAAGTTTGTCATGATTTGAAACCATCTTCTAAGAAATTTTCAATTAGTGAAAACTTGTATGTGAGGTTTGTGGTTAGCCAAAACCACCTCTTCTGCATAGTTTGTGAACAATAAGAAACAAATTCAAAATTGCATCAATGTGAAAACCCAAAGTGATTATGTAGTTTAGAGATAAATTTTTTGTAAGTGATTGTAAATGCATTCTTAACAAGGTTGTAAGTCAAGACCAGTTATTTCTAGACTATAGCGGGATATCTAAGTTTGTTTGATACTTATTTTATGGAAGAATTTTAAAAAGGTGAATTGGATACTCCCAACTACACTATCAACAAAGACCAACCAATGATCGACAGTCTTCTACAACTACATAGTTTATATGCAATACAATGTCATTCATGTTGATACCATACCTAATAATATGATTCACATCTAATTGTATGCTTCTATAAGTTTATGCTAAGGACCTATAAATTAATGCCAAGAACATGCGTTCAACAAAGCTCATATTTAGATTTTTCCTTCATACCATATTTCTTGATTCCCCTTACTAGAAATGAATATCGATACATAGAATATTAATGACATTATATCAGCATATATTTATACTCCCATATTAACTCATATATCATATCAAATCCTCATTCAAAAAATATTTTCCTATATAGAATATTAATGACATTATATCAGTATATAGTCATACTCCCATATTAACTCATATATCATATCAAATCCTCCACTCAAAATTTATTTTCCTTTATCGTGCAAATTTGATGGTAACCATAATGGGCTTTTATATCTCCAAATGAAATTGACGGCATTGAATTGGACCTGTCAACAGCCCTCAAGGACGACTCAACTATGAAAAATGTCATGTTCAAAAAGCCCAACAAACTCGTCATATATCTTAAATTATAACACTTTACAGTCATTGATGAATTGATGATCGTCTTCCTACAGTGATTAAGAAAATGCCTCTGCACCACTCAAATCATATGAGCTTGTTATAGCAATTTTAAATATTTTTCTAGCAACTTGTTAGCAAGTATTTCATATGCCTTCTGTGTTGGATGAACTGCATCCCAGAAAACAAATTTTGAAGCATCTGCACAAGTAATTGGAGTCAAAACATTGCAGGCAATCGCCATTTCTATGAATCCTGTCCCACAGCAGCCCCTATTTGACGAGTAAAACCCTGCACCCAGTCGAATTTATGAGAATACTTGTAATATATTTAAATCAAATTTATGAAACAATATGTAATAATTCAGAAGAATTTATCTGTAATGAAAATGATCGTTACACATAGTGCAATACACTATTCTCATTATAAAACTTTGATTGTGATATCACCTCTCATGTTAGATAAATTCCCATAGACAATTATTCATAAAAATAACTCAAACTTACAGAATTGAATCGTTATACCAACATTATATAAATAACAATAGAATTCATCAACCTACCGACCAACTTGTTTATATATATATATATATATATATATATATTCATAACATATTTCGTAGGATATTTGATAATGTCCAAAAGGATGTCGTAAATGTCTAGGTATGCCAATTTTATTAGGGGAAGGCGAGGTTGCAGTTTCTCCAAATTTTTCTTCAGTTTTGTGTTGTATGAGATTGCAATTTGGTTGGACTCTTCAATACACGTTGATCCTGCCGAATGCATTTCATTATCTCTCTCCAAAGGCAAGCATCCCAGTGGAGGGAGCCCGGTAACACCTATCTTTCGAGCACCCACTTTGTACAAATCCTGTTTAACCAAATCTCGTAATAAATCTCAGCACTTGACAAGAAAGGATTAAGTAACAGAAAAACATTGGTAATATTAGCAAAACAATACGGTAGGTCATAACACAAACAGCCATCGTTAAGCATCACACACTATTGAAGAATATAAGCTTGAGAAAACACTTTTAATCTAAGAATCAAGCCTCTGCAGAACACGGAACTCAAACATCTATAAGATGATGTTCACAAACTCATTAGCTTTAATAGCTTCGTATGTCAGTACACAATTTGCAACGTTTAATCATTCTTAATATTAAATAGAAATTACGACCAGAACCTTGATGAGATTGCTAGAAATATCAAGTAGAAAATCCTGGTACTGCTCCACGCTTAATTCACTTCTTCTTGTTGGAAGAGCCAAGTAATTCAGTACAAAATCGTTGGTACCAGCAACCATTAGAAATAGTGCATTCTCAATTATATTGGACGAGTTTTCCTTTCCTACAATACCCTCCAAACGTGCCTTGTACTCTTTAAACATTTCTACTTGTTTCCACATTGGTATTAAATTCTGCAAAACCATGTTAAACGAATACTATCATCAGTTAATGTCAAAATAAGGGCATTTTCATAGATCCCATTTTACTTTTATTCGTTTGCTTGTTATGCTCTGAGACTCTACATTCTTGTTAGCTATTCTTATGGCTATTCTTATGGATCTACTAATTATGTAATTAAGGATTGAGAATTTTCTTCCTGATTCTTTTCCTCATGAATCTTGAGCGGATGTTATTTATCATAACCAATTCAAGAATAAATATTAGAAAAAAGGAAGATTACATACCAAGGTCATCGCAGTGAGGTTATCATATCCAGTACCGGCTGAAGCGAAGCTGAGGCCCGTTAGAAAATCTTGGGTGCTTAGATCAGCCTCCAAATATGCCGGAAGCGTGTCCTTT
This sequence comes from Cupressus sempervirens, assembly GCA_028749045.1. NCBI lineage: Eukaryota > Viridiplantae > Streptophyta > Pinopsida > Cupressales > Cupressaceae > Cupressus > Cupressus sempervirens. Next base: position 677,160,527 of record CM053792.1, on the reverse strand, counting down.
AACCATAATGCTGCAGCTGCAGTGAAAATCTAATTAATTAGGTATTGAATATATTTATAAATATATAGTTTTCCATAAATAGCACTACTTATGTTTAATAAAGTTCTTATAAGAGTTCTCATGCAAACAACAAAAAAATTCAACACAAAATTTCTATATAGTTTTCATATAATTTATTTCTTAAAATTTTCATATAATTTTCTATAAAAGAAAATAAAAGATTTCTATTATTTATAATAGTTTAACAACACAAAACTCAAGTTAAGTTCCATCAATAAAATTGATACCACCATATCAATTTTAACTCCCAATACCATCAAGTCATTGATTCTCAATATATATATATATATATAAACATTAGCTAAGAACTTATTTCACATTGAATCTATTGTCATCCTTCTTTGAAGAAAATATTGAAGCCATCCAAAGTAGAAAAGAAATGTTACCTACGAAATCTGTTGGGAGTTTCCCATTAGAAAATCTACCAGTAGGTTTTTTATCAATAAAATCTTGTCCATATGGGGGATGATTGGCCTGAACAATGGTGGGGATGAAATTATTATTGCCTGGATCAATATGGAGTCCCCCAGTGCGTACAAAGCAGAAATCTGGACATTCCCATTAACAACTTTGCTTGCATTTCCTCTCTCAATGCCTTTCTCTCCGCGAGCTAAAACCACTATACACACAAAAAAGGAAATCCATGTATAACATTTAGGACAACCCATTCTTGCTCTCTTCATTGTTGTGAGAATTCAGTTGAACGCATCAGCTTTAAAGAGATCTATCATCAAAATAGTTTGGTGGTAACTTTTATGCTGATGTCGATTGAAGGAAAGCAGCACTTCCAGATAATTGTACCTACTTCCACGTTTTCATTGATTTGTAATAAATTCGAAATTTCCAATGTGCGGCTGCTTAATTCCTATTAATGGCATAACAAATCAAGCTGGGTAATTTAATTGCTGTCTAGAGTTATGACTCTTGTGTATGGACTCTATCTCTGAGTCTCAATTTTTTTTAATGCAAAAAATATTTTCTTATGATTCAAAATTTATAAAGGGTGACAATATAAATATAGGATGTTATTTTCAAAATAAATCACCCATTAATTAAAGTTTAATGAAGTTGGATCTTATTCATATTTACTTTTATCAAAAATTTTCACCAAGTTTAAATGACTTTAGATATTGAGAAAATATAAAGTATATATAAAGAAAATACAGTTTAAAACAATATTACTATATGTATATGTATATGTATATGTATATGTATATGTATATATATATATATGTATATATATATATATATGTATATATATATATATATATATGTATATATATATATATATGTATATATATATATATATGTATATATATATATATATGTATATATATATATATATATATATATATATACGCGTATATTTCTATATATAGATACATATACATATACATACACACACACACACACACACACACACACACACACACACATAGTAGGATAGGCTGACCTGGTAGGGGAGTCTCACCCCTTTACCAACTCTAGTTTACCTTTCCTATAGTAGTTTTCCATCCAACCCAGATAAAGGATAGGATCTTTGTTTGCACCATCAATCCCATAAGAGTTGTTTTGTGTGTGTGTGTGTGTGTGTGTGTGTGTGTTGTTGGAAATGGAAAGGAGTAACTGAGAAGGGGGATGAATTAATTACCACAAGAACAAATTCAAAAGTCCCTTCAAGACGTGAATACAATACAAAATCAATAATTTATTGTAACTTGGTTAACACTGAATATATTATTGTCACTTGATTAACACTGGACATGTACATATTAAGATGTTTAAATGTTATTAACCTTACTTAAATTAGTTGTAGAAACATAAAGCAAATAACATTAACACATGAGACACCAAGATTTAACATGGAAACTCAATTTGAAAAAATCACCAATTACAACTAGTTACTATTTTACACTCTTTTGTAGTGAGCCTAGTTAGGAGTGGCTTTGTTAGAGGTCTTCAAACACTTCAATCTAGAAATGCCACCTTGTTAGAGGATTTGGAAAATAGTTGTTAGGCTAACTATATTAGGAGATTTGATCCACTACTACAACTATTAGAGAGTAGCAATGACTTGACTTGATTGTTGTTGTAACTATATTTTCTTATTTCAGATCTCTGTTCTAGCTTGAATACTTTATCCCCCTTAATTAGAATATCTTGTGTAGCTCAATCAACTCAAATACTCTAATATCTTTCCAAATTTCTTCATTAATTAATCTTCTTCAATCCTATGCTTCTCTTCTTTCAATCCTCAACTTGACCTTGTACTTATATGAATAAAGTTGTCAAGTCGGCTTGAATATACTTTAGAACAGATAATTTTCATCTCTTAGGTCTGCTAGAATTAACTAGTAAATCAATTAAACTCAATATACTACCAGTCAGCTAACATGGAATTGATTACTTGATCAACTTAGAGAAACTCTTCGTTGACCAACCCAACTTGGTCAATACTGATTCTAAACTAGCTTTCCTTTTGTAACTAGGTGAACTTGGTCAACTCCTGACCCATGTCAACTTTCCTTTGGTAACCAAGTGAACTCGATTAACACTATATCTTCCTTAGATGCTTGAGTGACCTTGGTAAGAATTGACTCAAAAATAGAATGCTCAACATACACAAGAAATTATTTTCAACGCACAATTGAGCTCAACAATCATTGACTTGCTCGGTAAGGCTTGACATTTTATGTAACATCAAAAACAATATAAAAGTGTATAATTGCTTTCAATAATATCCCTATTTTGTATTGATGACAACACAATAGGTCATAGTATAGTGAAAATTTTAGAGAAAAATAGAAGTAAGGATAATATCCTTAATTTCATTTTGATTCTCATCCATTAGAACACCCTCTGACATCAATTTCATCCTCTAATTACAGTTTGTCTCTCTAACAACAAACTTTCCTTCTTTATTACACAAAAACTCTTTGATATGACAACAAACTCTCCCTCTTTGACATCTCATGCCAAAGACAACAATCAATGTGTTTTGTATGTACCTGATGGACTAATTCATATGCAATATGCTCTGACAATAATGCATCAATTTATTTGATCTTTAAAGTGCTTGGTTGATGCATCACTAAAATTTGATTAATGAGCTTCAGATAGGGGAATGACCCTTAGCTTATGTCTTAGATACAAAAATGAATCCTTAGGTAATGGCTTGGTGAATATATTTCCAATTTTTTCCTTTGTTTTCACATAATCCATTCTCACCTCCCTTTTTGCACTAATCCTCTCATAAAATGATATTGTATTACAATGTGCTTAGTTTTGGACATCACAGGATTCTTAGAAATGTTAATTGCACTAGTGTTATCATAGAAGATAACTATTGGATCCTTGATTTCTTCCTTCATATGTGTGATCAATTACTTGAACCAAATTATGTTGCACAATTAACTATTGCAGCAAGATATTTTTGCTTCTACTATTGACTAAGAGATGCAATTCTTCATGTTTGTTGTCCAAGGCACTAGCCTCTTTCCAAGAAAGAATGCTCCACCACTAGTGATTTTCCTATCATCAATACTTCCTTCCTAATTAGCATCAGTGAAGGCTTTCAATTAAAAGTTGTTTCCTCTCTTATAACAAAAACCATAATCTTTAGTCCCTTTTAGATACTTAATAAGTATTTTCATTGCCATGATATAGTTTTTATTTGGATTAGCAAAGAATCTTGCCATCATACCAACTGCCAATGCAATATCAGGTCTTGTGCGTACCACATACTGAAGTTTTCTAATCATTGATCTATATTTAGTTGGATCAACCTCCTTGGAATCATCATTTTTGGAAAGCTTATGTCTTGTAGACATAGGTGTTCCAATAGGTTTGGAGTCTTCCATTCCAATTTCTTCAATACCTCCTTGGTGTGCTTTGATTGAGTACTATAGATCTCATCTTTCTTTTCTTGAACTTGCAAGCCAATAAAGAATTTAATCTCTCCAAGCATTGACATTTCAAATTATTTTCTCATCTCCTCAGAAAAATATTTGCACAAATCATCATGTCTAGTGAATAATATGTCATCCAATAAACTTTATACTAGCACTATGTTCTTATTTGGTCCTTCCTTAATTCATAGGATGTTGTTTTCATTTTTCCTTTGAAAACCAATCTTTACTAGATGTATGTGCAATATTTCATACTAGGCTCTTGGGACTTGTTTGAGACCATATAAAGCTTTGTGTAGTCTTCAAACCATGTCCCTTTTGTTATGATCAATGAAACCTTCAAGTTGCTCAATGTAGACTTCTTCTTCTAGGATTCCATTCAGGAATGTTGAATTCACATCCATCTGATATAATTTTAATCCCTTATGAGCAGCATAAGAAAATAGTGTTCTAACACCTTCTAGTCTTGCAATAGCACAAAAAGTATCTCCACAATCAATAGCTTCATATTGATCATAACCTTTGCAAACTAACCTTTCTTTATTTCTTGAAACTTCCCCATTCTCATTCAACTTATTTCTAAAAACTCATTTTGCACAAATAACATTTTTTTCATTGGATCTAGGGACAAGAGTCCAAGTTTTGTTCAAGTTTTAATCTAACCAATCTCTTCATTCATTTCCTCAATCCAACTTTCATTTTCTAATGCATCTTTAATAGATCTAGGTTCAAACTTAGCAAGAAAAAATGTAGCTCTTAATTTGTTCCTTGTTATTGTGCCTTTGGAATGATCTCCAATGATTTTCTTAGGTGCATGATTCCTTCTGACATATCTACCAAGTATAGGTACCTTCTTTCTGAATTCACTTGGTTAACCATGCTCAAAATGATATTTTGAATCATGCTCGGATACCACTATCTATGACTAGCGTCTATCAGACTATGACTTGGTTTGTTGAAACTTCAGTCCTTTTGAATGTGACTTGGGTCCTCTAAACTATGAATCAGGTTGCACTAGTTGCAACTCAGATTGAACTAGAGATTTACGAGACTCAGGTGGTGAAGACTGGTGACTGCCAATTACATTTTCTTAAAGCTCAAGTAAAGTATCAAATTCATAGTAAACAATTTTTTTGTAGTTTTCAAGCTCTTTTCTACTTTGTTCTTCAATCCTTTTGCAAGCTCATCAATTTTTACATGTGCACTTTTGATGACTTTTTTAGTAGAGAGATTGAGACATTTATATGCTTTACTCTTGTTAGAGTATCCCAAGAATATTCCTTCATCAATTTTCACATCAAATTTTCCTTTCCTAGATTCTTTCAAGATATAAAATTTTTTTCAAAATACTTTTAAACAACAGATATTAGGTTTATAACCATACTATAATTCATAAGGTTTTTGATCCACGTCCTTATGTTGAACTTAGTTCAATGTATCTCTATCATTGATGTCCTTGCACAATCCATTATGGATCTATATTTTCTTTCTGCTATGTCATTCTTTTGAGGTGTATCAAGTGCAGATACATGTCTTTTAATTCCTCTCTTTTTGTAGAATTCATTAAACTCATTTGATATGAATTCTCCTCTATCTAACCTTAGACACTTTAGCTTCTTTCCTATTTCTTTGTCCACTCTACCCAGATACCACTTGAACTTTTGAAATTCTTTAGATTTATCTTTTAGGCATGTAACTATCATCATCTTGGAATAATCATCAACAAATAAAATAAAGTACTTATCTTCACAATAGGTTTCTATGCCAATTGGTCCATAAAGATCCATGTGAACTAGCTCCAACACTTCTTCAGAATGATAATTCTTTCTTTTGAAACTTGTCTTTCCCATCTTCCCAACTTGAAATTGTTGCACATGCCCTTATTATGTTTCTTTAGACCAGGAATGCCCCTCACTCTTTTGTTCTTTTTTATGTTGACTAGGTTATCAAAATTTACATGACACAACCTTTTATGCCATAACCATCTTTCCTCTATTCAAGCTAGGAAACATGAAATTTTAATTAGAACTAGGTAGAATAGATTAATGTTTGTTTGATTTCTAGTCCGAACTAGATTTCCTTTCCCATCTAACAGCTTAGCTTTCACATTCATGAACTCTACCTTGAATCAAATATTGTTCAAATGTGCCACACTAAGTAGATTGTGCTTCAATCCCTCAAACCACTGGGCATTGTCACACCTCATTTCATCAGTCAATGTGATGCAACATTTTCCTTTCAGATAACAAGGTTCATCATTTCCAAATCAAACACTCCCACCATCATAGTGTTCCATGTTCTCAAATTTAGATTTATCACGAGTCATGTCATGAGAACAACCACTATCAATAATCCATGTATCATTCTTGCTAATATGAGAAATTAGGGCCATCTTATCACTTTCATCATTTGATTCATATTTTATAGTAATGTAAACCATTTGATCTTCATTACTACTATCAAAATCATCAACCATATAATGATATTTCTTACCTATATCCTTTTAGTCTTTGCAACTTTTGAAATATTCCTTGCCTTTGTACTTGTCATGCTTCTTTTCTTCTTAGCCTTCTTTTTTTGGACACCTTGTAGCAATGTGAACACCTTCTTCAGAAAATAAATAGATTAGAGGTATTTTACCTTTGTACTTTCCTTTTCCTTCAGGAAATCTTCTTGCAAGTAGGGATTCAATGAATTCAAGGTCATCATTAGAATTATCTTCATCTTTAGCATTAGACTTTCTGTTTTTGTATTTTCCACATTTCTTCTTGAGTGATATCTTAGCTTAAAAGAAAACTAAATTCTACTAGAGTTAGGAACATAGTTATCAAAATTATCTAACTCAAAGGTTGTTAACCTTCCCACTAGTGCATCCAAAGTTATATTATTTTTAGGATCACATATCATCTCTCAAATAGCTAACTCTCTAATTATATAAATAGGAAGAAGAGTTTTGAGTACCTTGCTAACTAAAGTCACATCTTCTATTTTTCCTCCTGAGGCTCTAATTGCACTTACACTTGCTTTGATTCTTTCACTATATTGTGCAATATTTTCATCTTCTCTCATCTACATCTAATCAAATTGAGCTCTTAGACTTTCTGTCGTAGCTCTTCTCACATTACCATCTCCTTCATAGATATCTTTTAGCTTGTTCCACATTTCATGAGCAGTAGGACAATATTTGAATTCATCAAATTCAACATAATTGAGAGTTGAGGCAATGTCAATCATCATTTTGTTATGATTCTTCTTCCCCACAATTTGATCCACATACAAATGTCTAGTAGGTACCACATATTTTTTCATCCAGATATTTCAGGCTTGTGTATCCAATAGTTGCCAAATGTAGCTTCATAAGTTTCTACCATGCTTGGAAGTCATCTTTATTCAGCTTAGGAATCTCCCTTCTATAAGACATATTTGATCTTTAGCTTAGGTCCTTGAAACCTTATCTATAAGCACCAAATGCTATGATACCAATTTTTGGAAATGGAAAGGAATGACTGTGAGGGGAGGGGTGAATCAGTTACCACAAAATCAAATCCAAAAGTCCCTTCAAGATGTCAATACAACATAAATTTACTAACTTGTTATAACCCGGTTAACATTGAATACATTACTATCACTTGGTTAGCACTGAGCATGGAGATCTTAAGATTTTTAAATGTGATTAACCTTAACTTAGTTGTAGAAACATAAATCAAATAGCATGAACACATGAGAAACTAAGGTTTGATGTTGAAGACCAATTTGAGAAAACCACCAATTGCAACTAGTTACTATTTTTCACTCTTCTGAAGTGAGTCTATTAGGAGCCAACCCAATTAAAGGTTACAAAATGAACTCTTTGGTGTGACCTTCTTAAAATTTTTAATTCAGCCTATTAGGTGTGGCCTTTATAGAGGCATTCAGACACTTTAATCTAGAAATTCCACATTGTTAGAGGATTTCACAAATAGTTATTAGGCTAACTCTATTAGGAGATTTGATTCACTGCTACAATTATTAGAGAGTAACAACGACTTGACCTAACTACTAATGCAACCATCTTTGCTGATTTTAGATCTCTATTATGGCTTGAATACTTAATCCTCCTTGATTAGAATATTTTTTCTAGCTTAGTCAACTCAGATACTCGATTATCCTTCCAATTCACTTCCTTAATTTATCTTCTTCAATCCCATGCTTCTTTTCTTTCAATCCTCAACTTGACCTTATACTTATATGAATAGACTTGCCAAGTCAACTTGAATATACTTTTGAACAAAAAAATTCATCCCTTAAGTTAGCTAGCATTGATGAGTAAATCAATTCAACTCAATATGCTATCATTCAGCTAACATAGAGTTGAGTAGTTGGTCAACTTAGAGAAACTCTTCATTAATCTACCCAAATTGGTCATTACTGATTTTGAACTACTTTCCTTTGGTAACTAAGTGAACTCATTTAACTCAGTATCTATGGCAACTTTCCTTTCGTAACTGAGTGAACTTGGTTAACATAATATCTTCCTTCAATGCACAAGTGAGCTCGGTAAGAACTTACTCAGAACTAGAATGCTAGGATACAAAGGAAATTGTTTTCAATCCCTGAGTGAGCTCAACAATCACTGACTTTCTTGGTAAGGCTTGACATTTTGTGTAACATAAAAGATAATATAAAATTGCATAATTATTTTCAAAATTACACACACACACACACAGATGTGTGTGTGTGTGTGTGTGTGTGTGTGTGTGTGTGTGTGTCTGTATGTATTTATGTATGTATGTAACAAATTTCACCACACAAAAAAATTCTTTGGAACATAAAAAGCATTAAGATAAATATTTATAAAGGGTCTCAATATCCTAATCACAAAATCACCTTCATCTCCTTCCCAAGCAACAATTTCCCATTCATCTTGATACTTTGAACTACCCTTATAGTAAATTGTCATCTTGAATTGGGGTAGGGTTATGTTCTCTCATGTCCACATCGATAGGTTTGTGTTCTAGAAGAGTAAGTAGGGCATTACTAGATGTTGAATTCATATGCCCATGTCATCACCCATAAACCTGCTATTGTTTTTCAAAATCATTATCAAATTTTGAATTATGTCCCTTTCTAGAGTCTATTTAACTATCTCATACACAACCATGTATGTGTTCCCATTGAGTACATACTCACTTAGAAAGAGGAATCCAATATGTGCATTCCCATTACACAATTCATATCTTTGTACTACATGTAGCATTTTATCATCACCCATTATTTGTGATTTAGTCACCACTTCTTACAAGCTCTGACAAATTAAACAACTACAATAGGGTCATGGAATTTGAAAGAGAAAGAAAGATGATTTGTGAAGAAAAAAAATATTGTGAGATTAAGGCATAAGAATTCTCAATCAATGATTATTTTGACACCGTAAAAAAGATGTGTATGTTAGCTTGTAATAATTGGACAACAACGTCATTTGTAACATTGACAAGACCATCATTTGTGACATGTCCATTCTCCCAATACTCAATGTTCATCTTAAATATTTTGGCAAGTATTCCATGTGGTATCGCTTTCACAAACATAAAAGCATTCTTTCATTTAACCTCTTTGGATGATGAGGATTTCTTGTTGAGAAAACATGTGTCTCAATCTTGTAATATTTAGGATGGTTCTAAAAGCAGTTGGAATTTTCTTGCATGTTGGTGCCTTGGAAAAGACATAAGATTCCCTATCTATAGTATAATATTGGAGGGCTATTTTTTAGAGTATATATGACACATTTCATGACAACTATAAGGGTAAAAAATAAGGGGTAAGATTTTGGGTGTGAATGAATATTCTTAGCCTGGGCAATACAAGCCACCCAAGAAAACCATGTGTCAAGGATATTTTGCACATGGTATTGTAAAACCACAAGTGGTTTAAAGGTTGTGAAACCCTTTTAAAATGAGGGCTTGGGATAAGTTTGATAAATGTCCATGAAGAATCTACTTCAAAGAAGTTTTGGAAGTAGCTAAATGACATATATCAAGAAAAATAACTCGTGATTATGATCTTCTTGAGGAGAAATTATCTTCCTTGAGAATAGAAGAAGATAGATGAATATCTGAACATCTAGAAAACTTTAATATGTTGGTGGCATAGTTTACCTAAGTAGGGATGACGATGAATAAAGAAGAAAGCTTTCAAATCTTATGTATTTTATTACACATGGAATAGCCTTGTCATGGCCATAAGGAGCTTTGGAGTCATCTTCAAGATGGAAGATGTTGTTAGTTCTCTTCTTCTGAGGGAATGAGAATGAAGGTATATATAAATGTCAAAAGAATTTAACTATTTGAGAAAGAAAAAGAGAAAGAGACAAAAATGAAAAGAAGCATGGATCTAGAGAGTGCAATCCAATCAAAGCAATTTCCATTAATCTTAATTCAATCTAGGGCACCATAAAAAAGGGTAGAAACCATTTTACATAAGCTAGGAGGGAACCCTATGTTTCCTGACATCATGGAAAAAAATGCACATGTCATTCTATCATATGATTTCTCATTATTAATAAATTAACATAACAACCTATTGCTTGACCATATTTTCCCTATCTATAACATGTTATTAATTTCTAAAGAATATAAATTCATTTAACAAAGCTATTTTGTGTAGGATTGATAATATTAGGGAGGATATTTTTAGTACTTAAGGGCGGCACTTTGATCAAAAAAATTATATTATTCATTATGGAGGTGATGGGTCTCTAAGTCTTGTTCAAAGACCCATCTCCATCCTTTGGGACTATTGGTAAACAAATTCATCTTTTCAATAAAATATAAAATAAAAACTCTTTATGCCCAATCTCTCAAGACAAACAAAACTTTCTAACAGTTGAAGAATCATTACTTATTTAATTCTTCTCTAAATTTTACTAAGGTTCGACTCCCTTAATCAAATTTTCAACAAAAACACTCTTAAATCTAAATTTCTTTTTAACTAGATAGTAATAAGGTATCCCATATGTTCTTAGATAGGGGTGGAAAATCAAATAAACATGAATAAAATAATATGAACTAAGCATATAATAATGGAAATACAAATTTTTTTAGATCAAGACATATATTCAAGAAGAATAGTAATGAATCAAATAAATATTCAAAATCTGCACAACTTTCTAATAGTTGAAGAATTATTACTTATTTAATTCTTCTCTAAATTTTATTAAGGTTCGACTCCCTTAATCAAATTTTCAACAAAAACACTCTTAAATCTAAATTACTTTTAACTAGATAGTAATAAGGTATCCCATATGTTCTTAGATAGGGGTGGAAAATTAGATAAACATGAATAAAATACTATGAACTAAGCATATAATAATGGAAATACACATTTTTCTAGATCATGACATATATTCAAGAAGAATAGTAATGAATCAAATAAATATTCAAAATTTGCACAACTTTCTAACAGTTGAAGAATTATTATTATTTAATTCTTCTCTAAATTTTACTAAGGTTCGACTCCCTTAATCAAATTTTCAACAAAAACACTCTTAAATCTAAATTACTGTTAACTAGATAGTAATAAGGTATCCCATATGTTTTTTGATAGGGGTGGAAAATCAGATAAACGTGAATAAAATACTATGAACTAAGCATATAATAATGAAAATACACATTTTTTTAGATCAAGACATATATTCAAGAAGAAGTAATGAATCAAATAAATATTCAAAATCTGCACTGTATTTGTATCTAGTAATAGAGAAAAGCTCAACAATTCAAAATTGATTCAAAAATAAACCAACCATGAATAACTCAAAGTAAAAAGTCCTCAAATAGTTTATGAAATCTTCATTCATTCAAAAATCATTCCATTTCTATATGCTACTAATGATTTATAGTACTTGTAGACAATTCAAAAGTAAAATACTAACTAAAGTCCTCAGTTTTGATATCAATCAAAAACTATCAACCCTTACTACTACTAAGTTTCATGCATAAATAGATCTATGTTTGAGAATCTCCTTTAAATCTTAATTCTCTAATAGTTTAAGAAAGTAGTTGAATAACCAATCCATGGGTATGTAGACCTAAAAACTAACTACTAAATGTTTATCTCAAAAACATAAAGTAATAAAATTTTAAAACTAATTATCCTCAAGTTGTTTAAGTGACTCCTCTTCATCCTCATTATCCTCTAGATTTATTGGTCCTCGTGCGATTTTCCATCCCCTAAATGTGCCCATGAACCTGTACATTGTAGCTATATTTGGATTCTTAATTTATGCTCTAAAGCCAATTCTTCCATGTGTCTTTATCCTATTTCATCCTAGTGACAATGTCAAGGTATTTAAGAAGTTTTTTTTTACACATATCTAGCATTTCTAAACTTTGGCTAACTTGGAAAGATCAAAGGTGGTAAGCTTTGCACTATATTTAATTAGGTTCAGATGTCTTTCATACTACTTAATCAATGTCTCAATATTAGGGCCTCCCTCTTTGAGTGGGGTAGAATGAGATGAACTGATTATCTAAAATTCTATTTTTATGCTCTCTAGGGCAGCTTTGGACTCTTTCTCAAAGGATTTCATGTGAGAAATGGTTGAACCATAATTTGACACTCTCCAAGCTATGTTTTCCATAGCACATGAATCAACTACCCATCAACATTTTACAACGGATTCTCTTCTAGGAACTTGTTTGAACTATAATCCTCCACTTCTACCAACTGGGTGACCATGGCTTAGAATTGTTCGACCTCTTCTTTCTAGATCCTCATTTGAAGGTGAGATTCATTAAGCACAACCTCAGCTAGAGTGAACAATTTATGTAAATCTGTCATGAGCTTAGTAACTAAACTTACCACTTGATCAATCTAGAACTATAAACAATGATGGTCATATATTTTCCCTTTTTCAAATCATCCATAAATTGTTCATTCTTAGGTTTACTAGGATCAAATGTGAGTAGTGATTGATTACAAATGTTAAAATCTATCCTTTCAATGAACTTATATACTCAATCATCGTGCCTATCTAATCCTTAAACTTTTTCTTCTTAATCCCATCCCTTTGAGATTGCAAAGCAATCTTTTTAGTTGATTTTTCCACCCAATGCTCTTTAGTTTCATGATTGATCACTCCTCGGTCTTTGTGGGTAACTTCAAAGTTACTCAGATCAAGTTCATCAGTCCCTTTGCTTATGGTTATATGTAGCTATTTCAGCTATATTTTTACCTATCACATTGTAATAAGATATCATGTTTGTGCTCTTAGTCCTCTTAGGTTTTGGAGTTCTGGTAGTGTACTTGCTCATGATATCATCCACTAGAAAAAAAAAAGGTACTAAACTTCTCTTTTTATTCACTGAAGTGACTAACCAATTAGGGGTGGAAGAGGTAGCTTCTTGAGGTTCATTTCTCTTAGTTGGGGTATTCATAGCTTCAATCCTTTGAGGAGATGCTTCCATTATCATTTGAACTCATTGACAATTGTCAATGAGCTCACCAACTTCTTCTTTGATAGGTTCACTATCAACCTAAAGAATGAGATCTTGTTGGTGTGGACGTTTTAGCTTTTCTCCTAGAACATGTTTTGCATATTAAGGAAGTATCGTTACCATTCAGACTTCTAGCTCTTTAAGATCTCCTTCTACCAAAAAATTTAAGGGTGGCATCAGAACATTTAGGAAAATGCTTGCTCTTTCTCAATTTTATCTAAGATTTTATCCTTTTGAAGATGGGTTTTATCCTTCCAAGGATATTATCTTCCTTCTCAAAATTTTATTGTATGCCAACATGTTTGGAAACTCACGACTCAACCAATTGGGTGTCAATTAAATCTAACTTGTCTTCTTCAATGCCTAAGATCTTCTTATCTAAATTCAGTTGATACATCTTCATCTAGGAAATGGTAATTTTGGAGGACTCTTTCCCAAACTTCTAGTTCATTTGTATAACCTTCCCAAAAATCCTCAACATTATGTGTAGGTACAAACTTTACATGGGTTCTAAACAAGCTATGAAATATCCTATTACTATCAAAATCACATCTAGCATGGTAAAAGCCAAAAGAGAAGTTAACTAAGTCTGAACTTATACGTATTGCATCTTTCATACTTCTATAGGTTAGATTTCCTAATTTGAGAAGGTTTGAGACTTCTTCAATGGAATACTTGTTTATGACAACAACTAATTGCTAAGACACTTCCTCTAAGATAAAACATTCAAAAGCATATATGGGGAGTTGCATGGGTTAATCATCAAAGCCACCTATCCTTAAATAAGAAAACTTAGGATATTGAATGCATAATTTTTTTAAGGATTGAGCAAGATTTTGAGATTCATGAAAGAATCTAAAATGACAAGGACCATTCATTTCAAAACATAACTTTTCAAAGAAAATATCGTGAACTTTCCAGAAATTTTCCATTCCTTTGTCTTTATGCAACATAGGACAATAATTCTACACAGTGATACGTTTGGTCCAAGTTTCATGCAGAAAATGTTGAAAATCTTGGGTATCGACTAACGAGTGCATCAAATACGAGGACATATAAAAATCTTTCTTTAAGTTCAAAGTCCATTTGAGCTGATTTCTCAAAGAGCTTGCAATTAACTTAGCATAGTCTAAAAATTGTGACCCTTCTAACACTATCTAAATATAGAAATATATCCAATCTTAGAAATGACTCACATCTAGAGAACCACATATCTTGTGCAGAAAAACTATTATTTTATGAACTTTCTGGGACATATGATTTTCTTAACAATTTTCAAAAATCTAGAACCACCTTTGTAAAATGACATAATCCAGATTCTTGAAATGACATTCCTATAGATATTTGGAGTTGCTAAAAACTTCACCAAGGATGATGTAGGGGTCATATCTGCAAATTCTTTGTTTTGAGATGGAAGAAATTGGATGTAGATTCTCTAGTAATACTTAACAACACACTTCCATCTCTTTTTAATATATTATTGTTGGTTATGTCATACATTTGGATTAATTCTTGGATCAATTCTAGACAAGGATAGGAAAGTGGGAAAGTAGATGCCATAAGGAAATTGCAATCCAAGACTTCAGTGGAAAAGGGTTCTGAAAGTCTTTCACACAACCTCGCTATTATTCCTTCTAAATTAACTCCTAGGAGATTGGTATCCATTATGATAGGTGACTTACTATATAGCCTGTGAGTATTCCCAAACATATGCAAAGTGGACTTCATCACTCATAAACTCACTTTTTGGAAAATTAAAAGAAGCAATCAATACCATATTTATCAAAAGATGAAATGTAGGAATGGAAAATATAAAAGTTACCTAGTGAATAGCAACTATGGAAACTATGAAAGTTGATTTTGTTTCTTGACTCTTGCGGCTAGTGTTTAAATTTTTAGATGAAACTTATGTATATTTTTGTAGGGAATGATTTACTTCATATAAACTTTAAGACAAGTACAAGGAATTAATTATGAAATGAGAATAATAAATACTTACATGCCATGAAAAAGGGGAGATGGGACTATTACGACGTCTAGCATTAATTACCAAGCAAGGAACCCAAATGATATTTTCTTCCACACACACCAAATCTTAATTTTAATACAAAAATCATTATCTTGACATGATTATTAATGATGACCTCTTCTCAAAATATTATCCATCCATCACCTTTCCATAAATGATTAGATTGCACAAGAGTGTGTTAGTTCTAGAATGGCATCCAATTGTAGCACAACTTCTTGAATTTTGCATTGCATCTAGCTAAGACCCACCAAAATGTTTTGTGTGAGAATCACAAACAAGTTGAACTGAAGGAATCATCAAATTATTGAATTGAGTACAAGGGGTACAAAGAGATTTAGGACTCCTTTGTACCATTAGAGAGTGGTACAAAGAGGTTCAGTATTACTTAAAGAAACTTTGAGCCTCTTGGCTTGACAATAACAATATACTTGGCATTGAGGTTTCATAGGTCAAACTTGGTCAACAATAGGAAAAGAAAGACAAAAAAGTATTATGAGGATAAGGTCTATAAATGAGCTACTGAAAATTGTCTATTGCATCTCAATTTAAAAGACCAATATGAGACATAATTGATGGTTGAAAAATAAACAATTAAAGAAGGAGCAAAATAGACAAATATATCTCAAAAGAAATGGTGACATTGAAAAATCCTAAACTAATAGGGACAATCTTGATAAGGTTTGTTCCATTGTCACATCTCAATATCTTCCTTGTACACATGAAACAACTCCATCCCCACCCAATGTAATATCTTCTTTTATTATTCAAAAGGTAATCCATTAGGCCTTAGGAACTTATCATTGCATAACTTGGAGATGACCAAGTTGATTTCATCAATTGAAATATCTTTTCTCAAAAAATAAGATTTATCCTTAGTATTGGAATTAATGCTACCAATCCTCCTCCAAGCCTCCTATATAAATTGTTCAATGTCTTCATATAGAAAGAGATATTTGTAATAGTTTACAAAATTATTAAGGATCTCCTCCTAAAATTTTAGAGAGACACCTCCTTCAAAAATTCATTCAATCTTTTTTCTAGATCATCTTTATTTTTGAGCACTTGGAAGAAGAACTTGGATCCATTGTCCTCCAAGTTGATAAAATTAATTATAGCTCTTATTCTAGTTCCTTGAATCCTCCTAGATTGAATGCATTTAAATTCATGCATGTAATGAGAGAGAACACATAAGGAAAGTAAATCTCCAAGATTCTTCTAAATCTTTATCTTAGCTTCATATAAGTAATTATAAAGTTTTTCCTCCTTTTTCTTAGCATCTTCAACCCTCTTCCTTCCAACTATTTAAAAAACTTTCTAAGATATCACATTTTGGTTTCACCCACTAATACCGCCCTCATGCTTAGTACTGCCTTTATTGTAGTGGTTTGTAATACTAGGGTATCTTCGTCATTGATGAGATATGAGTTGAGGGAGAAGCCACCTTTAGGTCTAGGGAGACTTGAGATTTATAAATAGGATAGGTAAATGCAATTATAGGATGATGGTTTTATAATAATAAAAAATTGACCTAAAATACTCCCCCATTCTTTTCCATGCTACAATAGAAGAATCCTTATTTATATAGAACATCACCAACCTAAAATAAATTATTATATCTCTTCTTTGATAATTAAATTGGATTAACCAAATCCCCTAATGTTGTTCTTTATTACCAACCAAAGGGTCAGACAATTTAAGCTTACAAATTTATTTTCTCTAAAAAAATTATTCATTTCCCTTCCACTAAAAACTAGGATGTCCATCCTTACTATGTGGTGTTTCAATCATATTATTTTTCTCACAAGCACTCAAGGGACCTCTTTGAGCTCATAGAAAAATCTCCAAATATTATTTTTCTCATTATAATCACTAAGTGATTAAATTATACATAGAACAAAAGAAAAACTATTATAATTGAATAAAATCCAAACTCCTTTGTGTCAAGGAGTGGTTTCCCACTCAGTAAAAAACTTCATTTGTCTTGTGCCAACAAGTACAAATATGCATCCCTGTCCTTTTTTGTGGGAAGTAGAAAACACTCTTACATCTTTCAAGATGCATTTGATGAATATTTTAAGAGTGAATCCAATAGCTTTAATCTCTTAGAGGAGTACATAGTCTAGATACTTCTATGATCTCAAAACCCTTATAACATTATATCTTTTGTACTCGTATTCCTGTCTTTTGGTGTTATAGAAGTTCCATTTGAGGTACATCATAGAAGATTAATTTAATCAATTTATTTTGGGGCTCTGAAGACCTTAAAATAATTAGGCAAATTTACTTTAGAATTGTTGAAGGGCTTTAGGGTTCCTACTGACAAGAGGTGGCATAACTATCTTCTTTTGAAGAACTATGACACTCTCTTCAACCCTCAAGGAATCTTGTTTGTTGGTTTTTTTTCCTTTCTTACCCTTGGATTTATGATTTGCACTAAATAAAAAGAACTCCTCCACTACCTTTTCCTTCTCCACATACACCCCACCATGTTTAATAGATGCAGACACTACTATTAAGAACTCACCCAACTCTTGAGTTCTATTATTTCCTCTATCTTTCAAATAACAAGAATAATGCAAGCTAGCATTTCAACATTTGGTCTTATACTACCATGAACTATGAGGATGAGGTAAGGGATGGGGTGCAGAAATGATAATAATAGAAACGCCACTAAATTTATCCTTATCCACATAAAAATTATTGATAAAATCAAGGTTTTCAACTTTATCAACCTCGTCATCATGAACCCGATGACATATCGGTCAAGTTTGCTATTACTGACATACACTTATTCAAATTGTAAATAGATGTTGAGCTCATTTTATAGTTAATAGTGTTTGCCAAGAATTTCAATTTATATGATGAGTTTCATAATATCTATTGAGTCACCAGTGTAGATGGAGTTCAAGACTACTTGGAAGTGATCAGTATGGACCAAGATTGTATGTAAATTGAGTGCATGATGATGCAGAGCATTAGTAGCGGATTTTGAGTATCATAACCTCATTGAGTCAGTCTTCAAAGCTTGAGTGTCTACACTTGAGCCAACTTTGTAATATTTGTGTAAACTTGCATTATGTCCGACTTTGTAATTGTATAATTGAATTGGTATATATGTAATAAATTGTATCATATCTAAGTATTTGAATGTAAATGCAATATAATTGAATGTAATTAGAGAAGAGTAGAAAAGGGAAAATTACAAAAGTCATAGCAGTATAAGGAGCAGCAAAGACATATGTATGATAGGAAGGTGATTAGTACATAAAGGATTCTCATTCAACAAACCAAGTTGCAGATCATAGATCAGCCACTGCTTCATCCTAATAGGCAGATAAATCAAACCCTTTAACAAGGTAGACCTAAAAGTCTTTTATAAATCTCTTTATGGAGTGCATACATCATTGTATATTTGCAAATCCTTTCATAAGGTTGACCTAGTAGTCCTTATTGCTCCTAACAAGGCAAATCATTAGAAGTGATCAATGTAAGCCTTAATAGGCCAACTTAATATTGCAGTACTAAAGCTTGTGGGTATCATCCCCACCATAGTTTTACTTTCTATTTGGAAGATTTTTGGGTCACCAAATCTCTATGTCAAAGTGTTATTAATTCTTTCATGTTTTTAGTTTCTTATACATGCAATTAGATCAGATTATATGTAATGGATTAAATGCTAATTGGACTATTGGATTAAGAGTTTAAATTGAAGAAGTTTTTAGAAGTTACTAATTGTCCCCTCCCCTCTTAGTAACTTAGCATATTCTAGAATGTTTTCAACAGAACCTTCTAAGAAACCCAACTATTCCTAATAGGAAGGGTCTCAAGGGAAAAACTTGAAGTGTTAGAAGCATTATGTACATTGTTTGATAGTATAGATGAGAAAATAGAAAAATCATGGGTGAGGAGACTAGTGGGGATGACTATATTATAATAAGGATAATTCCTCTTGATTACTTTGCTTTGGTTTTAGTTATTGCAAGAGAAAGTTGTTGAGAATTTTTGGTTTAGCAACTTCTAGTCTAAAGTATCCAAGGGGAGAATTTTGAGAAAGCTAGTCTCTCAAGACATCTAAAGATGCCCAAATTTCTTTTACATTGTTGAGAAAAAAGGTGGGGAGGGATGGAATGGGTAATTTACCCACTAATAGTTGAGATTTGACATCATTGGGTGTAGAAGAGGGACTCTTCTTAGAATTTGATAATGGTTCCTTTGAAGAGGGAAGAGAAGGGGATTTTCTCTAAAATCTAGAGAGAAGTGTTTCCTTTTTATGGCCCCTTCTTTCTTGCATAGGTAACACATATTAATACCCCCTAATGAGTTGATGGTATATAGTATATGGGAGCATCATCTAGGTCAACTACATCTTATCAAGAGCCTCCAAACCAAGTTTGATAGAGATAAGTACTTATGCATCAATGTTGGTAATGAAGGTTTTAGATTTATCTATTCCAAGAACTCAACTAATATGCTCAAGAACATGACCTAATAGATTCCAAATATAAAAAAGCAGCTTTCCCACAGCTGATTTCCTAGGGAAAGATATGGCCAAGACCTCATTATGGGCTACTTTCATTCACTGAAGAATCGACCTAAAGTATAAACCACCAACATTCTACAATTTCTATTTAACTATAGTATTTTGGGATTTAGGGATAGAAATAATATTTTATAGGACCTTTCTATAAATATGATAGTAGAAAAATTAAAGCCCATGTTTTTACTCTGAAATCCTATGGAACAAGTCATTTAAAAAAAATTAAAAGGAATTTTATCAATATATAAAGAAGTTACAAAAAAAATCATAACCTATAACTCCCCACATGTTTTCTCTATAGCATCAACCATCACTTGATTAGTTGTAATGATAAAATTGGGAGAGCATGGTATCTTGCCTTTATCTCCTCGTAAGTCATAGGGCCCTTTATTCGTTGGTTCACTCCTAACAAATCTTGCTCCTTCTAGGATGGTGACTTTACCTTACAGTGCTTGCTTGAATGACTTGGATCTTCCATTTTTATTAAAGGCTATGAGACTATTTCAAACTTTTCCATTCATCACCATAAGGATCTGAGGGTGTACTAGAAATGAATCAACTTCTAAAGAAATAGGGCACACTTGATTAGAAACAATCATGCTACACTATGCTTGATGAAAAGAAAGTTTGGAGGAAAAGAGACATTAATCCTTCTTGAAGACTAAGAAGAAGGATTAATGTCATTTTGGATTCCATCTTGAAAAATATCCAAATGATAATAATTCCATTAAACTCTACCACGCCCCACTTGGTTGATAGCTAGACTAGACTAATAGTTGCATAGCCTACTTCTGCCAATCTCCCTTATCAATAAACATGACCAAGTTAAAATTTTCATAAAGATAACCAATAAAATATAGAATATATAAAATAAAAATTTAAGCAACTAAAATATTATGGTGCTTATATAATATTAAAGTTTAATAATAATCATAAGAATAAAACCTTACATTATCACTATGGTAAATATCATAAATTATATAGATTGATTTTGAATGGTTCTTAATTAGGGTCAAAACCATTAGAGGATATAATAAATAAATAACACAAAAAATTCAAATTGTAAATTATTAAGAATATTTTTATTTTAAAATATGTTTTAAACATAAATAAATAAATAAATAAAAGATTTAATATAATAAGTACAACTCTTACCTTTAAATTATCTTCTCAAATAAGTGTTTTATAGTGCTACGATATGCAAAATTTAGAGACATATCTCCTATAAATTTTAAACTATCACTTGTTTAGGACAAGGGTATAGCTGATAGATGAGTCAGCTAAAGTTCTATCACTTTTCAAATAAATATGGTGTACTTTTGAAGATAGTAATTTATTACTATAATATATATATATATATATCTGTATACATATATATGTGTGTGTGTGTATGTATGTATATATACAAATATATATATTTGTATACATACATACATACATACATACATATAGACACCATAATGTTTACTTTTTATAGCCGTCTATACGCTGTAAGCTCAACTATCAATGTGTCCTACAATCCTTTAACTTAAATCCAGTGTCTGACTATATATATCAAGAGATTTTGTAGATGTTGTGGATAGGTACAATGAGAGTAGTCTTGTGCACACGATGAATTTGTAAACCAATAAACCACCTTACATTTTGCAATTGCAATGTAGGTAGTGTTATATTTACTTTCCACTAATTAAAAGAATTACATATATTAAAATTTGTTAATGATATTGCAATCAACAAAATCTACAATACCTAACTAGGACATAGTATGCAAAAGTTATTATATATTTTTTAGTTTTATGTGTAGTCATTATAGGTTGTGGGCACTATGCTGGCATTCTTATTGATTTATCTTAATGGGGGTGTATTATTTGATCATTTTCAAGTGTCTTAGTATCTACAATGGATTAAACCATTTTTTCACTTGTCAACCTTGAAGAAGATCAATTTCACAATCACCAATCCAACCCTTAACTCTTCATATTTAGTGTGACTCACTTACATGATTTTTTATAAACCAAATTAACATTATATGTTTATTTTGTTTGAAGAAAAGATATGTGTATATTAAACCAAAAAAAGAAATTAGATTTTTTTTTAAATTTCAAATTTATGTTTACTATTATAAAAATAAAATTTTAGTAAGTTTATTTTTATAATTTTTAACACATGATTTAAAAGAGAGAGTTTTATTATTTTCTTTAAATTATATCACTTTTGGAATAAATATGGTGCACTTTTGAAAAAAAGTAAATTATTACTATATAATAATAATAGTAATAATACAGTTTACATTTTATAGTCATCTATATGTTGTAAGCTCAACTATCAATGTGTCCTACAATCATTTAACTTAAATCTAGTGTCTAACTATATATATGTAGAGATTTTGTAGATGTTGTGGGTAGTTACAATGAGAGTAGTCTTTTGCACATGATGAAAGTGTAAACCAATGAACCACCTTACGTTTTGTAACTACAATGTAGGTAGTGTTATAATTATGTTCCACTAATGAAAACAATTACATATACTAAAATTTGTCAATGATATTGCAATCAACAAAATCTACAATACCTAACTAGGACATAGTATGCAAAAGCTATTAGATTTTTTATAGTTTTATGTGTAGTCATTATAGGTTGTGGATACTATGGTGGCATTCCTATTGATTTATCTTAATGGGGGAGAAATATTTGATAATTTTCAAGTGTCTTAGTATCTATAGTGGATTAAACCAACTTTTCACTTGTCAACCTTGAAGAAGGTCATTTTCACAATCACCAATCCAACCCTTAACTCTTTATATTTAGTGTGATTCACTTCAATGATTTTTTATAAACAAAATTGACATTATATATGTTTATTTTGTTTGAAGAAAATTTATGTGTATATTTTTTTAATTTTGAACACATGATTTAAAAGAGAGAGTTTTATTATTTTTTTAAATTATATTACCATTAGTAAAACATTTTAAACAAACAATATAATCAACTCTTGTTACCCTAGCAATAGACTTTATTCTATATATATAACTTAGATATAAAATTTTCTTTAAAAAATAGTAAGTGAAAGGAAGGTTGTGATTAAACAAACTACATAGATGAGTGAGAGCTAATAATGGAGGGAGTAAATCTAATTGTAAGCCTAAAAACTCTTTTAATTTAGTTTCTTCCATATGTCTTGTGTATGGTAGTTAATCAATTTAGAAGTTTAGGCCATAATGCACTCTATTATTGAGAATTAATGATGATACTTGTATAGAATCCCTAGCAATAATTTTTAATATGATATTTGAGTTTCATTTGAATAGACTTGAGTAAATTTTTTATTTATAATAATCTTGTTCATAGGAGTTCAGAAATATTTTATTGTTTTGATTGCACCCTCCAAAGTTCACAATTCACCATACAAAAAATTAAAAGACACAAATGCCTTGCTATGGAAAAATATTTTCTAAAAATTTGTATACTTGGCATCTTCCCACCCTTCTGCTTGCCACTTTCTTCTCTTGCATGTCTTCCATTCAAACATAGATACTAATGCCTCACTCCTTCAACTTGTTATAAAGGCTTTTGAGCAAGGTGTTGCACCAAGATTAACATATTGAACTAGTAGCAACTTCTAATAATGGCTACCAATCTTTATTTTAAAAGACCATTTGAATATCCTAAAGAGGAGACAATTATAGGCTTTCTATCTCTCAAAAAGAAAAATTCTTTAGATATATGGGAAACTACAATTGGAATAATTATTGTTGTCAGTGATGTCAAACCTACTAGGGAGATATTTACTAATAGTATAGAAAGCGATATCATTTTATTGATAAAGATGATTTAAAAAGAGAGATAAGTAGATGAACTAGTGAAGTTGATAGGTAAAGACAAGAAAGAATGTTGGAATTACAATGGGAACTTGACCAGTTAGTCTTTGACAAGATAATGTGTTCTTTAATCATTATGTGAAGTGAAGAGGATAATTGAGTTGATGTGTAGAAGAGAAGACAAGTAATTGAGTAAAGTATTAAGCTTGATTGGGTGAGATTTTTACTAGGCTAATGAAGCAAAAGATTAAGGAACTTAAGATTTGGTTGAGTAAATAGTATTAGCCAAGTGTTAGTTATGGTTAAGCAAGATAAAGAAAAAATGTAGTAGCAATAGATGGAAATGAAGACCATTCAAGCTAGTTTAAGTTGACAGAGACAAAATAGTACTAAGCTACACAGTACTAACTAAGTAGAAGAATATAGTGATTAATGTAGGAGCATCCTAGGTGTAAGAGAAATCTTGCATCAGCCAAAAATATTTAATTTGAGTTGTTTGACTAATTGTTGTCTTAATACATAATTTTTATCTATGGAGGCTAGCTACTCAGTAACTAAGTCATACAAGCTTAGAATGTCCTAATTTAAGAGGTCGAGGTTCATCTAAGTCATATAAGTTAGCCACTTGAGGCCCAATTCCATATCATAAGTATCGATGGAATTATTGTGGTTTTTTGGTATTAAAACTTTGGGCTCAGTTTGGAAGGCCTAAACATGCCCTGATGAGGCCAGAAAAATTAACAAATGGGTGCTTGAAAGCCAAGGATTCTGAAAAGTGGTTATAATAGCCAATTGGAGAAATGGTTCAAAAGTTATGGCCTTCAAAAGTTGGGCTGGTGAAAACTTACAAAATAAATGTCAAAAATGTATTTGGTTGACTCTATATGTATTGTTAGGGTTAGTCGGCCATAAATATTAAGTTTGAGTGTTTAGAACCTTCTCTTATGTACATTGTCTAGGATAGCTCCTTGTGATAGTTTACAATTTTTTCTTGCACATTACTATAACAAAGATGCCCATGTGGGTTAGAATATTCTAATTCTGGATTCTATAATTCCACATTTGTAGCAATAATAAGAAGCCCATATTTTGTTCTTGCAAACTACTTTTATTTGTTTGCTTTTGTTACATGTTAATGGTATTAATGAGAGCACCCTTCATCATGTGGTATCAAAGCTGGAGTTCCTAAATGTGTGGACGTATCACCAATTATGAGGCAGTTTGCACCAAGACCATGGTTTGGGCTAAGCATGTAGAACATTCCCCAATTGTGGGGAAGTTTACAATAGGGTTTCTTGTGGAAGTACGAAAATGCCTCCATGAAGAGAGTGTAGTGGAAGATTAATAGGTGTTACACCTGAGTGTTTTAGAGTCCTCTAGAGGCAAATGCAAGACTTATAAGAACAAATGCATAGAGGAATGAATCTTGTTGGAGGAGATGATGAAAGTGAGTATGAAAGGGAAGAAGAAGGAAATGTTGATCAAGTGGTAGTAGATGAGGTTCTTAATCTAGAGGAGGAAAATATTTTAAAGTTCATTTCCAAGATTGGAAAAAGATCTAATTTTAATGTTCCCACATTTTCAAGAAATCTTAACCCAAAGGAATTGATCTATTGGATCAATTAGTTGTAAGAGTACTTTGAATATGAAGATACTTAAGTTATAGATAGGGTTAAGTTTACAAAGGCCAAACTAAAGGGTAACATAAAGATCTAGTGGTAGGAAATCCAATTGGACTAAGATCTAAAATGAAGTGACAATCCATTCCCATGGATTATGAGCTTGATATACTAAATAAAATGCAAGGGTTTAAGTAGGTAGGAAGATTCATTTTGGAGTATACCAATGAGTTCTACCAAGTTCTCATTAGAATTGACCATCAAAAAGTAGATAAGGAGAAAGTAGACCATTATCTTAATGGGTTAAGGCCAAGTATTCAGGAGGAGATGAGTCTAATTTGAATGAATAGTATTGATGAGGCATACTACTTTTTCCTAAGAGTTGAGGAGAAGTTGAGAAAGAAATATGATAACAATAATCATGGAAGAGGTCACAATGGAAGATTTGGTAGACAGTCTAATGGAGGCAAAAATGACAATTAGAAGAACCAGGATAAGGCTAGTAATAGTAGTTAGAATGAAAGAAGAAATAATTACAATTGTTTCCATGACCAAAACTATGGAGATCAAAGAGGAAGAGGGAAAGGATGTGGAAGAGGAGGTTTTCATGGAAAATATTTTCACCTTGGGGAAGAAGTGCATACAACAATTGAATTCTCCCAATGAAAAGGAATGACTTAGAGAATAAATTAAGGCCAGGCTAGAGTTGTGCATGTTGATGAAGATTCTAGATCATCACGTTTGGAAGATGCTTAAAGAGGAGAAGTCCTAGTTAATAGAAGAGTCCTGCTAAGTGGTGAGAATGAACATGATCAAATAAGGAGCTTGTTTCAAACAAGGAATAAATGTGAAGATAAGTTTTTTGATGTGATCATTGATGGTCGAAGTATTGACAATCTAGTGTCAGAAAAGATGGTCACAAAGTTGAAGCTAAAGAGGTAGAAACACCTATGTCCATGTCGTATTGCCTAGGTGCAAGATGACCACAAGGTCATCACCCGTTTGAAATGCTCAACAAAGTTCAAGATTGGAAGCTACTAGGATAAGGTATTGTTTGATATCATGCCTATGAACATATTTCATATGTTTCTAGGTAGGTCATTGTAGTTTGATAGGCATGACGTACATGATGGGCATGCAAATACCTACACCTTGACAAAGGACAAAATGAAACATATGCCAAATCTATTAAAGGATACAAAAGAAAAGGTATGTAGTGTCGCTAGAGTCTATTTTGTTGATGAAAAGAAGTTCCTAGAGGTTATAAGGTGTGAGCATATGTGTTTTTTGATAATTCCAAAAGATTATAAAGAAGAAGTAGAAGAAGTACCTAAAGAAGTTGCAAATTTATTACAATAATTTCTATATATTGTATATAATAATGTGTATGATGGATTACCACCTATAAGGAAGACCAATCACTAGATGAATTTGATTCCAGGAGCCATTTTTCCATGTAAGGTATCACTCAAACTGACACTAGCAGAAAGTGAAGAGTTGAACATAAAAGTGCATGAGTTGTTCTAAAAAGGGGTTGATTTAGGAGAGTCTAAGTCCATGTGGTGTACTAGTAGTATTAGCACCTCGAAAGAATGGAAAATGGAGGGTATGCACAGGTTCTTATGCTATCAAAAAGATCACAATCAAGTATAGATTTCCATTGCTAAGGATGGATGATATTAAGGACTATTTGAGTGGAGTTGTGTATTTCACAAAGATAGATCCAAAGAGTGGATACTATCAAATTCACACCAAAGAAGGTGCTGAGTGGAAGACATCTTTCAAGACAAGGGAAGGATTGTATGATTCATTAGCCATGCCCTTTGGGCTAACCAATCCACTAAGCACTTTCATGAGGCTCATGAATGAGGTGTTGAAGGAGTTTCTAGGTATGTTTGTCATTGTTTACCTAGATGATATTTTGATGTTTAGTAAAATGTTGGAGGATTATTTTATGCATATTCCAAAGGTGTTTGCTATGCTGAGGGAAGAAATTTGATGATAAACCTGAAGAAGTGTAGTTTTGTGAAGGAGTTGGTGTACCTAGGATTTATAGTTTTAGTAGAAGGTTTGAAAATGGATCTGGAGAGAGTGAAGGCTATCCTTGAATGACCTACTCGAAAGAGTGCTATAGAGTTAAGATCTTTTCATGGATTGGTTAGTTTTATAGAAAGTTCGAAGAGTTTTTAGTAGTATTTGTGGACCCTTGATTGAAATAATGAGAGGAGATAAGAAATATTTTAAGTGGACTATAGGAGTAGATAAGAGTTTTAATCTATTAAAATATAAAGTTATAGAGCAACTTGTTTTAGCAGTTCCAAATTCTAATAGGGTGTTTCATGTAGATTATGATGCTAGTGGTACTACAATAGGAGTTGCTTTGAGCCAAAAATGAAAACCTCCTACTTATTTCAATGAGAATTTGAATGATTCCAAAAGGAAATTTATGTTGATGATTAGGATTTTTACACTATAGTTGAAGCATTGAAGAAGTGGTGGCACCATCTTCTTCCTAAGGAGTTTTTTTTGTATATTGATCATAACAATTTGCAATATTTGAATAGCCAAGAAAAATTAAACCAAAGGCATTTTAAGTGGGTTGAGTTGTTACATAGTTATACATTTGTTTTGAAACTCAAGAGTGGGAAGTCTAATAGGGTTGCATATTCTCTTAGTAGAGGATAATGTTTGTTGACAAAAATGTAGATTTAGGTAGTTGGGTTCAAGGGACTCAGTAAATTGTATCCAAAACATCCTAATTTTGGTGAAGCATAAAAAACTATTACATAACCTATTATACTTTAAAGGATGAAGTTGTTGGATTTCATAATCCAATATGGTATGTTGTTTAAAGGAATCTAGTTGTGCATTTCAATAATTTTAGTAACAAAGAATCTCATCAAAGAGAAGCATTGCAGAGGATTGGTTGGACACTTTGGTATAGATAAAACCATTGCTTTGGTTCTTAAAAATTATTAGTAGCCACAATTGAAGCAAAATGTGAAAAAAAATTGTATAAAGTTGCAGAGTATGTCAGGTGGTGAAAGGAGTAAAGGAGAATATGGGGTTGTATCAACCATTACCTATACCAGAGAAACCATAGAAGGATGTCAACATCTATTTCATTCTTGGATTACCAATGACTCAGCAAGGGCATGATTTTATTTTTGTGTTGGTTGATAGGTTTTTAAAGATGGTACATTTTATTCCCTATAAGAATACTTGTGATGTTATTCATGTGGTAGAGTTTTTTTTCAGAGAAGTGGCGAGGCTACATGGTCTACCAAAGAGTACAGCTTCATATTGAGATATCAAGTTTGTTGGGTATTTTTGGTGTACAATGGTAAAGAAATTGAAGCCATAATTTAAGTTTAGCTCATCACATCATCCATAGACTAATGGAGAAATAGAGATGGTGAATAGGAGTTTCGAGAATTCACTAATATGCTTGGTTCGAGATAAGCCAAAAGGAAGGAATCTGATTTTATCATAGGCACAATTTGCATATAATAATTTTATCAATAGGAGTACTAGTAAATCACCATTCTAGATTGTATATGGGAGTAGTCCTAGAAATTCTTCTAAATTGAAATGTTCAATTGGATAAAGGAGAAATAAGTAGTATTGAAGTAGAGGAATTTATTGAACATTTGAAGAATATCCATGAGGAGGTGAGTAAGAACATTCTTAAGATGAATACACAATATAAAACTAAGGAAGATGAGAGAAGGAGGTATATAGAATTCCAAATTGATAATGAAGTCATGGTTGATTTGAGAAATGAGTTTTTTTTTCTAGTGGGTACATATAATAAGCTAATAATTTAGATGTTTGGACCATGCAAGATAGTGAAAATGCATGATTCTAGAAATGCCTATTTTAATCACGCTATTAGCATCCAAGATTTAAACTTGGATAATCTTCCTAATGGGAAAAGATTCTAAAATTGTTTAAGTTTCTTATTGGTTTTTGTTACTAATGATGCCTTTGTAAATTTTGATCTATGAAGAAGCAGTGTTCTAGGATCATGTTGAACTTGAACTTGAACCTTGAGGTTCAAAGTTCAAAGTTTGAGGTTCGCAAATTCAAAGAGTCAAGGTCCAAAGTTGGTTTCAACATGCAGGTTCAAATTTAATACTATAATGTTGAACTTAAGCTTTGAATCAAAAATTTTAAAGTTAAAGTATGAACTTCAAGTTCATTGGTTTAAAAGTGCAAGTGCAAAGTGCAGTTTGAGTTCAAAGTTCATAGTTTGAGAGTTTAGACACAAAGTTTGAACTTCAAGTTCAAGGTTCAAGTTTAGAGATTCAAAGTATAGGTCAAGAATTAGAATTCACTTTTATTTTAGAGTTGAATTCTCTAATAAAGTTTAGGATTTAAAAATTCAAACTCAAAGTGATTAAGGGACTAAACATTGACAACGGATCATAGATGGTGGATTATTGAAAGTGTCTAATAAGATTGGTGGGTCTCCAAGTTTGATTTCCTTCCATTCATCTTACTATGGGAAATGACAATAATAAACTACAAGATGAGTCATAATGATGAGAAAATTTATCATATTACGAAACAAATCTAGTAGATTAAACAATGGAATAGAGTGATGATTTAGAGGAAAATATTTTGCATATTGTTGATCTTGTTGGCCATGGTGTCTTTGCTGCTACAATCTAAAGTTTTTTTGTACAATGAAAATGGTAACCACTTATGTTATTTCAAACTCTCATGTTAATTGGCATTCTAGAACAACAAAAATATGTCTTTAAAGAGGCCTACATGGAGGGTTGTAGAGGATGTGAAAGTTGTTGGAACCTATATTTTGATAATTCTAGTTTTATAATAGTCATATAGACCCACATTAAGTAGTTCATATCTTTTGACTCAGTGATTATTTTTCCAATTGACTTGGACAAAATTCCAAAAATTAGGTTTGGAAAAACATATCCAAAAATGAGAGTGATCCAATTGTGGAGTAAAATGAAAGTCCCCCTAAAACATGACCCATTTTTACTGGTAGTAGTAGTTTTTCTATCCACCCCAAAAAAATGATTTTGATTTAACATATTTAAATGCCAATTGTAAAAATATAATTTAAATATTTTAAGATATATCCTTATAAACTTTAAAATTCATAGTTTATAAGTATATCTAATTCCAAGAATAGAAAACAAATAAGGGTCTTATGAAGAATTAATTATGTTGGTAACTAAAAAGTTATAGGAATGTTAGATGTTAAATAGACAATAGATCAACAATCTCAAGGTTTCTTCTTTTTCTAGGCAATCCTAAGGCAGTAGGGGGAAGACATATTTTAAATGCTGATTGTAATAGTGAATGAGTTTTACTTTGATATTATATGTTTCAATTTATAGTTGCAGGGATAGGTTAATCTTATGGTTTTCTGAGATGTGTTTATAATAAAAATATGTTATGTTTATTAGATAATGTGGTCTGAAGATGTAATTATTGGATTGGAATGAATCATATGGTAATTCTTTTCATGTTTTAGATGTAGTCTTGAATTTTCATTCAAGGCTTACAAAATAGAATATTATTTCCTCTCATTCTCCTCTATGATATTGAAAGGTTAAATAAACAAGTTTCGTGTCTTCCTACCTAGTTTCAATTCTATTAAGTTATAAAATTTCATAAAAAAACATTTATTTCATGATTATGAATGAATGTCAAAAAGACTTTTGTATCTTCAGGTTAAAGATATGCTCTATTATTAATTTCATTACAAATATTTCTATGACGGATTTGTACCTCACAATTCAAAGGAAGGTTATCAATCTGATGATAACTCATCGAACTGTTGGTTGCAATTGTGCATTCATTGGGCATTTTGAGTCATTCTTTGTATTTATTCTTGAAAGACAAATCTGTTTGTACAAACCAATTTTTGGCAACTATTCTAGGGAAGAAAGTGATGTTCCAATGCTTTGTTCCCTTAGAAATATGAAGGTACCTCCCCAAGGATCGAGGTCGTTGCCTCTGATTTGATTTGGTAAGAGAAGTATAGTGTATTATGACTTTGGTTGTAGCCTAGCCATGGTGGGGGTGGGGGGGTCTGGTAGATTGTGTCATTTTCTTTACCTTGATATTCAACCCTACCTGAAGGATAAAGTGAATATTTCCCAAAATTTTTTTTGGAACAAATCAAGACTTGGATGGTCATATTAAAAGAATTTATAGTCACCTATCAGATTTGTTGGAACTCAAAATTGCATTCCTAATTTTAGTACCATTCCAAACTTTTTGATCCCTAAAAGTGCATTTTAATGCATGATTACCTAGCTGTCCATTTGAGGCCTAAGAGGTGTTTAATATTTATAACACCTTGCATTCAGAATATTCATGCATCCTATGAAGATAAATTTTCATTCTGAGTCATTCTGTGAAGTTCCATTTTGAGCAATGTTCAAATCTACACTTTTGCCTAGGTGTTAAATAGTTCATAAATCACCACTTTTCAAATGTTTAGTGTGCATATCAAAGAACCTATATTTTAGATTTTAAGTCATTTTGACATGTTTTAATTAGGTTTTGAATCCCTCAAAGTTGGTTGTTTACTATTGTCAGGCTAATGTAAATTATTCAAACTTTTGGGAGGCCCTATTTGACCTATTATAACTTTGACCTAGTTGAGAAAATGAGGTAATTCATGTTGTATTGTTTTCTACAAGTTAGAGACTTATTATGTTTCAGATTTGAGCTGATGACAAATTTGTTTGATCAATTTTTTGAATGCAATTCCGAATGCAATTTCTAAAGTTTTACTAGTGTTGTAAGGTGCAGATTGATCAAGACCCCTATTCAGGATGTCATAACTTTGGATATATGATAGGTGAGATCAAGTGGATTGTACTATTGTGTCCTACTCGTAACATTACTTAAGTATGCTAGTTTTCATCTCTTGATGAATTTGTTTGCACACTTTCCTAGGTTCATTCCATTTGAGAAAATTTCTTTTTTGTCATTGTTGCCCACTTTGACCACTCACCAAGTGCACCTTGTTATTCGTCATGAGCCCAAATACCAGATTTATACTCTCCTCATGACAATGAACCAATATCCTATTTTTTGTTCCCCCAACTATCAGTTTGACTTGTTTTCAAAGGCAAAACCAAATGCAAGTCATGGTTTTCTGACATGCTTTCTTGCAGGTAGTTCTGAGAAGGAAATTTTGAGTATCAATATCTTTTGACCCCAAAGTTTTCATTAGAAAAAATCTAACAAGGTAAAAGAATATGGATCAAAGAATCAATATGGTATCTTTCAAAGCTCAGCTAAGTGATTTGATAAGTTTTTAAGGCCATTCAAAGGACCCATTGGCATGAAATTGACAAGTTGTAGAAAGAGTAAAAATGAGATCTAAAGATTGATTTAGTAATGTAAATTGTTTCCAATCAGTGCTAGATAATAATTTGATCTATTTAAGACATCGGGTGTTTGAGTTCATATTTATTTTTAGATGAACCCACTTTGGGGCCTAACTATTTTCGTTAGACATGTAAGATGTTAAGGAAATGAAAGATCTTTTCAAGAGTGAGGTATTAAAGGGGACTCCTAAAAGTATTCAATGAAATATTTCATGATGAATCAGTTCCCAACATGCACATATCATCACTGGAGATGATATGGGAATTTAGTGAACATTTGTGCATGCCCTCTTCATGACTAGCTAGAGTTAAAGGCTCCCATCTACGAAAATTTTGAATAGTCCATTTGTAGGGACAAGGAGGATAAATGAGCTACTTTCTCTAACACTATGCCTAATGGGATATATGAAACACATTGGAATGCAAACATACCAAGTGATTTCTAAAGCAATTTCTTACAAAAAAAAGTAGATACTAAAGAAAGCCACATGTAGAGGTGTCATTATTGAGCTCTGAGCAGTAGACTCATTTTCTTCTAGAGAATAGACCATCCAAATATGTTCACTCTTACCAGTCAAGTGTGGTGCCATTTGGGCATTTTTTTTGTGTACAATCCAACCTCACCTCTTTCCTCAACTTGTTCTTCACAAGCGTAAAACTCACAAATACTTCTTAAATAAATTTTTCTTACATAACTCTTGTAACTAGTCCTAATAAAGAAGACATTGGTGTGTTAGTATTTTCTTATATAGAGAATTCCAATTGCATAAAAAGACATAATGAAAGATGTTTGTTCCTTAATGAATCTAAGTGGGATGCATCCTAACTAAAGCTTTTGTGTGTGTGGGTGAGTAAGTGGTATATTATGGCATATTATGGCATATGCTTGGAGGTCTATAGAAAAAGGGAGAGCACACAGAGGAGGTGACATTTTAGGAAGGACCTTAGTTTGGTAATGGAAATTATGGAGATTTGGATGTCTAAGGGTAGAGAGAGAGAGAGATGACATAATTAATTGGATTCATCACATAGGGGGTGGGCAATCCTTACTATATAAGCAAGAAAAGATGATTAAAGTTCCAATTTCAAATACATTGGCAAGTCAAATACATTGAACCAAGGGAAAAATTTGAAGAATGTGGAAAAGCTTTGGATTTCTAACATGAGAAAACATTTGAAATAGTGAAGCTCTATTGGCATCAAAACACCACCTTTCTTTTAGTATGAGAAGGATTGTTCCTATAGGCACCAAACTTAGAAGAAAAGAAGGGATTCGGTTAATACCTTTGATATCAGGTAGCTTTGACATGGCAGTGGAGTCAGGACATCAAGTTTTACATAGTCACAAGCCCAAAGAAGAGTTTCTCCACTTCTGTCTTGCATGTAGGAGGATATGCATACACAAAGGCATATTCTATTTTGGGATTGGCCTCCCTAAGTGTGAAGAGATTGAGAGGAAGTGATCAAAAGGAGGTTTCTTGGGATGCCATGTTTCATAAGAGCCATCTCAGGCACCATAGAAGGACCACACAAAGTGGAACTGGTGATGTTTTTCAAATCCTATAAATAATGATGATGCCACCACCAAGGAGTCAGAAGGATGGAGATTAGAATGTGTGGCCCTTTCCTCTTATGCCCAGTCCACATTGTATGAATATACAATCCCATGCAACTCTTTTAGACTCAAAATTTGTCTACACATGAACACTATGGAAGGAAATAGAAGTAGGCATTTAAGATGTTAATCCCACATTGATAGGATAGAAGAACATTTAGTTGTTTTTATACTTGAACACACTTTACTTGAGTTTCTAAAAGTCTCACACCTTTTGAGACACAAGGTAAACTTGCACAGGCCCACTCATCTAGTTGGAGGATGTAAGGATATTTTGAATAAACCTACCAATGTGCACAATGACATGGATTTTTAACCAACCACTAGGTGACATGTCGCATCCAACTCAAAAAATCATAGCATGACATAGGGTGCACATTCTAAGGAGAGGTGATTACATGGTGTGCCGAAGATGGATGCTCTAGATTTTGCCACATGGCAAGATTTGATGGCTGGCACTTCTCTGCATTATAAAGATGGAAGGAAGTTAAAAAATGTAAAAAAATAGGAAGGTGCCATGTGGCAGCAGGCATGGGTTAGTGATGACATGTTTGGAGCAAAGATCTAACCATTAACAAGGTGTCATGTGGTAGTGACATGCGACATGCCCAATAGGTGATGACATGGCATGGTGACTATGCATAGAAGGGGTAATGAAGTGGTGACATGTGATAGTGTGTTAGATGGCAAGTGGAAATTTAATTGAAAAATCAAAGGGTGCCACATGGCACTAGATGAAAGGTGATGGAGCAGTTAGCAAACCAATGGTGAGGCGACACATGTTACTTGGAAAATTTAAGTTGACTTGGACTGAATTTGGAGGAAAAATAAAAAAATGTAGAAAGATAAATATTTTATTATTTTCTTCAGAAAGGCACATATGAAAGTTTTTTAAATTAAAAGGATTATATCCTAAAGTTTTAACTTTAGAAAGATTTTAATTTTTTGAAAAATCAAGTATAGACCTATGAGGCTAGTCTAGGGGCATGATTTTCAAATGGAGATTCTGAGCATTTTTGACAAGCGAATATATGACTATTATATTATCAAAACTGAGAGAGAAAATTTTCCACTTTTGTTGTTTTTTTCTATATAGGAATTCACCTACATGAGCTATTTAGGATTTTGTCTAAGATACCCATTTTTTAGTCTCTTTCAGGTATAGTAGTTCAGATTTGATTTTTGATGAAATGGTAAACTGGGTGAATGCCAGAGGCAATAACAATGTAGCTAGGAAAAAATTTTCTCACTTCCAAGTCAATTAAATGAAGATATTATTAGCATTTTAGATGCCTATATGATATTTTGGTTGAACAAGGGTTTCTCCTCAGTTAGAGGAGATATTTTCAAGTTTGTATAGATAATGATGAGAATCATATCAAATTTCAGTTATAGAAAGATGAGAGATAATTTGTAACAATAGGGAATAAATATTGAAGTGGACACATGTCACTTTTAGATAAGATCTAGGATTTCATTTCTTTCCTATATCTTTCTTTTTTTGATTCATTAAAACGGTTCTAGTTCTAGAGAAAGTTTCTCATTGCTATGATACCATGTCAGTTCTAGTTTTTACTATAAGATTAGTTGGTTCCAGTTTTGAATATTTTTCACTACTGTGATACCATTCTCTTCAGCATATTTCTCTTTAATGAACAATAGTAGTTAAGCTAATATAGATAGTTCTAATCTATTTAGTGGTTTCAGGAGTTATCTGCATACATCTTGAATGTATAGTTTCAAAGAAATGATTACAACAAGAAAGAATATTCTTAGTTTCATTTTGATGCTCATTTCCTATCTCTATAATCTGTAATATTTTTTGGTTTAGAGACAAAGAACTTAGACCCTTTTGCATCCCCTTATGGTTGTATATTTGATATGTTTTTTTGTTGTAACAAAGAGCCAAGTAAATGCTTGGTGTATTTGATATGGTTACTAGTTATTTCAGAATGATATTTCATGAGAATGAGGTCTTTATGAACACTAATGTCTGATTCACAAACTAATAGGATAAATCTGATATCTTGGTGTATGGAATATGTCAGTGGTATCATAGATTTATGTCTGTTATTTGTGGAACTTCCCAATAGATAAGGTACTGATCAACTATGGGATCAACTTGTTCTTACTGTTGCATATTGGGGAATTTGGTAAAATCAAAATTATAATCATCCATTTCCCTTTCCATTTAAGAGTTAAAAAGATGCCCTAACTTAGCTTATCAATTTCTTAGGTCGTGATATTAGCTATTTTAGGTCTATGATCTCTGCATAAGTACAAAAGATATAAGGGCTTAAACTGCTTTGTTTTAGATTTAGTGTATGCTTTGAATACTAGTACCATATGAAGAATCTATAGGTCCACCCTGCTAGTTTTTTTAGAGCTTGAAGTAGAAGAAGGGTCTAGCCTTATAGTTGGCCCAGTGTCTAAAAGGATATATTTTTTTCTCATCGGAGTAATTTAAAACCATGAAATTTTAAAAAACCAATAGTATTCTTGGTGTGTAGGAAGAAAACATCTTTATTAGACTATTTGTTAGGAGCCTCATTAGAAGTGTTGCTGATTGGTTCCAAACTTTGCAAGATGGTTGTATCACTTGCTAGAATGATCTTGAGATAAAATTTCTTCAAAGATTTCATCCCATAGTTGATGTTGCCAAGTTGTTATTAAATTTCTTTAAAATCTAAATGAAGGAAAGTGAAACTATTGGTCATGTTTTTACCTCATGTTTTTTTGAGTATGCCTTTCTATGAGTCTTCCTAATTTTATCTACAAATTAGGGTTTGGCCTCTTTCAAACTAATTAACCCTCAAAAAAAACCCTAATTAAAATAGAATTTGTGCCCTTAGCAAGTCCTTTAGGCCATACGTTTTCACCTTATAAATCAAGCAGGAAATCATTTTGAAAAGGTATATACTTTTTTGGGAACTTTTAAAAGATTTTTCATTTTGTTCCATAATCTCCTAAAATTTTCTTCACTATCAAATCTTTTAAGATCTATAGTGGTCACCTTGTCATTATAGAAACTTGCATTCATTTTATTGCATGTGACATGGAGACCTAGCATTACCATACATGGGACCTAATTAATGTGAGCATGGTTTTAAAGTGCATTTCTTGCACTATCCAATTTTTTAGAATCAATGGTGGTCACTACATCGCCACTAAAATTTGCAAGGTTTTTACCGATCATGACATGGTGACCTCCTACAAAAGAGAAACATGGTGAGGCCAAACGAAGAAATAGGTGTCATAACTTTTGTTGGTCATAAATAAGCTTTGTCAGCATGATGGAATGTTAGAAGTGTTAGGTGTAGTAAAGGTTGTACCACAACAAGAATGTCTTGTTAACTCACAGTATTAGATTTCTTTAAAAACTATGGTGGTCACTATGACACTACCAAAATTTATAAGAATTTCACCAGTCACAACATGGTGACCTCTTGTGAAAAGAGAAGGTGGTGGGACCTGGTTTCAAAAAGTGGTGCCAAAAAAAGACTGCTTATCATAAAAGGCCTTGAAACATGTTAGGATAGTATTATATCATGTGCCACCATAGATTCACACTCAGAAAAGGATATTGGTTGATCAGTGCCATCATATCTCTCCTAGATCAATTGTGGATGCCATGTCACTATGGAAACTTCCTCGATCTTTAGTGCATGTGACATGGTGACCAAAGGAAAGAATAGAAGGGCCCACTATAGGTTCAATAAAATAATCATGAGATGATCTTCATCTAATTGAGCTTGCATCAATGGTGGTTGCCATGTTGCTATGAGGAGATGCTTGATGTTTATGTATAGTGACATAGCAAGAGTGTGACATGTGTCCAGAAGCGCTACTGGGTCTAGTATAACTTGCTAGCAACAAAAGGAAAGGCCTATGTGGAGACATTTGATTGGGTTGACTACCAACCTGGCCTATTGAAACTGAGTCACTAATGATTTTTTTCCTAGATCATCATTTTTTAAAGAATTTATAGCTTGTTTTTAAATTTAGAAGGTGGCGCCACCCTATTTTTTCCTTATAGTTCATTTATGAAAAGTAAGACTCCTCATGCAAAGTAGAACCAAGGATATATTGCAAGATTTCATTAGTTCTTCTCCATGCAAACAATTTTCAAACTTCCAAAGAGCAAGGAGCCTATGGAAAGTTGTTCGTCACTTGATTAAAGTGTAAAAGAATTTTTAATATCCACCATTGCCAAAAAAATTTGATAAAAGAGTACCAAGAAGCCAAGTAAGTATCCTAATATATTAAATAGTAATGATTTCTGGTATTCTACGCCATTGTTAAACATGCCTCCAAAGAAGGTTTTCTTAGGGAAGGTAGATTATGCATGTAGAAATATACATGATGACTTCTTGGAACAATTAATTGCATCTACAACTAAATTTTCCCAAATGAAAAAGCGAGTTCTTGTTAACCCTAAGATTAAGATTGCAGATGGCTTATATTACAAAGGGAATTGGGTTAGGGGTTCCATTACTTCTAAAATAGGTCTCCATCTTTTTAAGAAGTGGTTTTCAGAAAGAAATCTATTTTCGCCCTATGGAAATATCTAGAATTTTGATTTGGGAGAAGTAGTGGTCCCTAGTGTTTTCATTGATTCTGACCTACTTACAACCATTGCTCAAAATTATGACCCAAAAATTAAGATAGTAAGAAGAATAGATGGGGAATTCCTAATAAGGATAAATGCTGAATAAATTTGAGAAGCTTTTGTTTTGGAACCACCCTCAAATTATCATGAGAGCATTGATTTGATAGGGTTGGAAAAAGAATACTTTTCTAAGAAGGATAAGGTTAGGCAAGGTGCACTGAGGGAACATTTGGGCTCAATTGCAAATTTGACACTAGTCACAACATCTACTAAAGAACCTTTTAAGAAGGAGTTCTTCACTTCTAGGGCCATAGAAATATACATGACTTTGTGTAGGGTTTTTGGAAAAGACAAGAAAAATTTTATTCCAATTAAATTCATGTATATTGTTGGTGTTTTAAATGGTACTAAAACTACTAAGCGACAAAAAGCTTAATACCAGAATGACAGTACATACACAATCTAAAGACTAGCTGATTCTTATCAACAATTGCATATGTAAGGTATTTCGAACGAACTTCAACAAAACCACAAATGGTTTTCTACTCTTTTGGCTCTGCACAACTAGGGTGGGTATACCTAGGGATGGTTCAAATATGAAATAACTGTATGAGGATTATTCTTAGTTTCATTCTGATTCTCATTTCGAAATCCTCAAATATATACATAATTCTTAATAAATTGCCAAACACATCCCATAAACAGATATGGCCAAGAAGTCTTCTATAGATCTGCAGACGTTTTCAACAACAATGACTAACTAAAGCTAAAAAGATTTCATGCAGACAAGTGTTGGCCAACTTTGAAGATCTATAGGAAATAAAAGTAAAATTTGATTTGATGATGCATTTGAACAACCATTTGTAAGATACTTCTCTTTCAGATGAAATAATTTGATCAGTGCCTAATCCATTGGGGTTTCAGAGTCTATAGCAAAATCTAAGATCTAATTTGTTGCCTTACAACAAATTGTATCGGCAATTCTTATCAGAACTTATCATTCAAAATCCTTTTC
The DNA here is from genome assembly GCA_028749045.1 of Cupressus sempervirens. Taxonomy (NCBI): domain Eukaryota; kingdom Viridiplantae; phylum Streptophyta; class Pinopsida; order Cupressales; family Cupressaceae; genus Cupressus; species Cupressus sempervirens. Next base: position 677,120,466 of record CM053792.1, on the reverse strand, counting down.
AATACTTAAACAATTTTATCACATTCATCAAAGCTTTTACTTAATCAATTGAATTAACATCAATGATAGATGGATATACAACCTAACTAGATTGCATTCAATTGTACAGGCTTTTACTCATACAACATCAAGGTAGCTAAGTATTGAGCAGGAGACAAAATTCAGAAAGAACTGATATGGGGACAGTTCATAGTTTGTATTCGTTTCCTTTGAAAATGGTACATCTTTTACAATAAACTCAGAATAGCCTTCAGAAATAAACACAGTTCATTCTATCTTCATGCATTTTCAGAAAATTTGACAGAGAAACACATTACAAACTTGCCTTCAAAATTTGGACCAAAAACTAGATTAAGCACAATACTTAGAAGAAAAAGAATTCAGACCCTTCTTTAGCCTTGGGATCTCACTTAAATAGTGTGAGATGCAACAAGCTTAGGGCTAAAGAGAGTGACACGTGTCCTTTAAAAGATACTGACGAATGTCTGTAGTAAAAGACAAAAAAAAATAACAGAGAAGCTAACACATCAAAACATCCTGGTTGGGTCCCTTTCTATTATACTTCTCATTTGTTTTAACAAGAAGATAGGATTTGATTCTCCAATTATTCTTCATCCTCAGAGTAAGTAACCATGAGGTTTGAAAGTGATCTATTGCCTTCAGTTACCTATAAATTTACTTCAACCTCGGGAGTTTCTATGTCCTTAGTATTAACTTCGGAGGTGATTGTTACTTTTTCACTTTCTTCCTCATCATCTTCTGATATTTGTTCTAGAAACTGATTTTTCCATTTATTAAAAGCATCATCATCTGGCCAATCAAAGCTCAGAACTTCTCTTTGTATCATTATTAAGGAATTTGCATTTTCTTCTAAAACACCAAATTCTTTCCCCATATCAGTATAAAATAACTGTACTTTTACTAGTTCCTCATTAGTCTTAGCCCAGAACCAGTGGCCAATCTCACTCATGATGTTTATCATTCTTTCATTTAATAATTCATCCATCTCCCTTTTCCACTTTTCTTTTTCTTTTAGCATATCCACAGATTCTAAAGCACAAGGAAAAGTGTGAAATTTTCAGCGATGTATTTGGAAAAGCAGAGTGTTAATCTTCTCTCTAAAGAATCCCTTTCATCATCAAAATTTTATAGCTTATTTAATAAATCAAAAATCTTCTCAACTTGATGATAGGGCATTTGAACTGCAGATATACACATGATTGTAATATCATTATTTCTCTCCCTCCATTTCTGTGCAAGAAGAGTCAGCTTATCCTTATCTCTTTCAACTCATTCATGAGGGCTGAAATTCTGGCCAACTGATCAAAGAATTTTGACCATTGTATTTTATCCCTCAAATATATTATACCCTATTTCGACCTTTCTTCATATTGATTTCTCAATTCTATCTGCAACTCATGCAATTTTATTTTTCTACTTCAAAGTCCTTTGCAGTATAGAATTGGGGCCTTTCAGGGGTGTCAAGTATTTCAATGATAGGGGTTGATCCAAAAAATGACTTTGAAGGGTATGCAATTCTAAGTGTACTGGATTCTCCCACCTTTCTCTTCCCAAGTATCTTCTCCAATTGAGATACCTTGTTTTCCAGCTCAATTCTCTTTTTTACTTCTTGATTGTAAGCATCCACCACTATTTCATACTTACTCTGCAAATCAGTCATTTCCTTTTCTTCTCTTGTGCTATCAAATTTATGGATTTGATTTTGTATAAATTTTTTTACATCAACATTTCAGATCATACTACATGATCCATCATCAAGATGCTAGAGAGAAAAGAGAACATGAAAAATTAGAATGCAGATCCAACCAACTAAAGAAATAGAAGGAAGGGGGAAGGGGAGGAGAGAGAGTTAGTTGATGCGACATGCCACCTAACTCATAAGGAGAAAAATGAATTAAAAATAAAAATAATCCAAGGGGGGAATAGAAGGGGGAAAGAAAGACACCAATCAGAGGAAGCCACCAAGCACAAAAATTAACTTAAGAAGAGTAAACCGAAGGAAAAGGATCGATGAGAGAACATACACGCACAGACGAAATAAAAGTGCATCAACTTGAATAAAACCAAGCGAGCAAAAGCAAAGAAGCTCAAGAAATGTAAAATTACAGAAAAGTCTTTTCTTCTCTTTCTGTTGTGGCCAAGGAAAATTTAGAATATTCCACATTCATGTAGGCTACCTATACATTTGAAGTATCAGTGACCCTCCTCACAATGATATTCCTTGTTAGTCCTGAATCATCAGGCTGTAATGGAGTAGTCCTAGATCCTCTTCTTAGTGACCACATAACAAGGGCAACTTGATCGTTACTAAATGATGTTCCTAAGAATTCCTTTTTGTCTGGATCCTATAATCCTAAATTATTTGACACAGAATTAAAAATTAAGGCATCAGCAATATCCCAATTGGGCAATAATAAAATATTTTCATTTTTCACCATTGGTCTACCCTCGTTAGGGGTTATATTTTGGAATTCTTTTATCATTTGTTCTTTTATTTGATTCTGAATGGAGGCTTCATCCATTTCTGGATGCTCTTCTTTCATATTCCTACACCTTTGTTCAAAAATGTGCATGTCTGCCCTCCATGCAAACTGATGGAAAGCCCTAGATTTTACAAAACTGTTATCAAACAAAAATTGTTGACTGGCCTGCTCCAAAATAGGGTCTAATTCCCTTCCTCTGAAATCTGCTACAGTCAATTCAAAACTTGGCACAGGAGGTTCTTGGGGGTTCCCTTCATCAATTTCTACTTGAGTAACAAAAACTCCTCCTTGCGACCCCGTTTGTTCAATTTGCTCATTGGTGAGCTGCTCTTCCTCAATTCTCATTGGAGTTTGGGAAGCTGAGTAACCTTCATCATGGGATTCCTCTTCCCTTATTATTTTTCTTCTTTTGGGAGAAGGTTTAGGGGGTCTTTCTTCAAGGACAGTACTAGTAGGTTTAATTACCTATTTTTCTTTGTTTACAATGGGCATCTGCTCCCGAATAATAGTATATCCTATCCTCTTTCGGACAACCAATGGACCTACTCCTCTGTTAGGGGTGAAACCAAATTTCCTCATAACTTCTCTGGCTTTATCTAGAAAAGAATCAATAAAATGTTGTTTCTTTTCATTCATTACCTACATTATTTTTGAAAATGTACTCATGAGCTTATTTATCCTATCTGCATTAGTTGCAGCATTACTAAGAGGATTGTAATCTTTGTCAAAATAATTAATGAGTTCCAAAACTTTTGAATAGACTCTCCATTTTTCTTTCTTTGTTTCTTGTTCCTAGAGAGGGTATTCATTCCTTATTATATCTTCAGGGAAGTAGAATTCATGCTGACTTGGACGAAGCTTGATCCTATATCTAAGAGCAGAATTAAAGAAGTCTTATGTGTCACAAAAATGAACATGAGATACTGCCATCTTATACTGATCCAAAAATTTGTAGAGGAAGATCCACCCTTCTTTAGTGATTACAAACTAGTGAGCTATAGTGCAAGTAGGAAAAATTGATCTTGTTCCCCTTTTGTGCAAAAAGGTTTCCTCCACTCCTCCCAACTGCCATAAAAATTCAGCTACCCCTACCTTTAAAGGTACCTGATAGGGTAGTACATGGGGTGTCCCTTTGAAACCATAGACCCTAATGACAGTTGAGATTGGATATGGGATGATATCTCCCCAATTATGTGAAACTTTTAAAATATGGGGTCTGTCCATAATCCTAACAAGATGCATTAGTGCCTTAGGAATTCTGGGATTGTCACTTAATATGAGGCATCTTAATTTAGAAGCAAAGTGCCTATCAAATCTAAAAAAACTAGCATTTTCTGCTTCCCAAGTCATGTCTGCACTCCATAATTGAACTGGTAGTGCCTCCCCTTCTTGTTCCCTATTTAAAAACATTTCTTTACCAAAATATGTAACCCCTTTAAAAAGAAACATATGCATCAATAGGGAGTACTAACCCCAAACCTTTTCCACCTTGCCCTTTCCAATCCCCACCAATCCATTGTGAATCTCATTAGCTAGCTAAGATGCAAAATCAAAAAATATTTCTACACCGAAAGAAGAGATTTGGGTGATCATATACATGAAGCTCACTAGAATAAAGTCTTCTTCACCCTCTCCAAACACTCTGCATAGGGTCCTGTATATTTCTACTGCCCTGGCATTAAAGCATGATTTCTTGAAAGGTTCTTTAAAAGATCATGTTATTGTTGGTAGGTTTCCAATTCTGCCTATGTGGGCTTTCAATGCACCTTGTCTAACTATATCCCTTTTGGACATATATTCTTTTTCTAACTCTATCAAATTAATGGGCACATGATACATGGTGAGAGGTCCCAGACTGAAAACCTTCCTAATTTCTTCTAGACTGATGGTAATTAAAACCTCCCCATCCATTCTTCTCACTACCTTAGTGGCTGGATCATAGCTTTTCGCTATAGTTTCAAGCAGGTTATAATCCATAAACACACTGGAAACAAAAAGCTTCCCAAGATCAAAATTCTATATATTGGCATGAGGGGCATATAATTTCCTTTCTGCAAACCATTTTTTGAATAGACTCAAACCAGTTTGAGAAGTTTGAGCATCCTGAACCCAATTGCCCTTATCATATAGTCCATCAGCTATCCTTAGCCTAGGGTTCAATGAGGTTAACCTCTTAACTTGTGCTATCTCTACAGTAGACTCAAGAAGCAACTCAAGCAAATCATCATGCACATTCCTATCCAAATAATTTACTACACTTGAAAATCCTTTCTTCGGAGGCATCTTGGACTTATTTTTCACAGAACTGAAAGGCCTACGAGGATTATGGTAGTATTACTTACTTGAATTTTTTCTTTTTTTTCCTCTGTATTTTCACAAACTTTCTGCGAACAGACAACTTCACAATTTCTACTAGGCTTTGGTACACTTTCCTTCAGTAATTGCTTGTGCACAAGAATGGCTTCAAATCTTTGCTCGCGTAAGATGAAACTGATGAAATCTCTCTGTATTATACTCTATTTTTTCTCACGAACGATGCTTTCATGTCTAATTAACACAAGGAGTGGCACTACATTCTGTGTTTAAAACTGCGTCGTCGATCTTCAAAGATCCTACAATCATGTGATATGGAGAGAACAATTAGGAGTTGTATTTGACATGTTAGTCAATTTACCCAATGAGAACTTACCATGTATATCATTCTTTCCTTGATGGCACTTGTATCTGGACCCATTGACATCTGAGGACACGTGTTAGCATGTCTCTACTTCGTTATGCATAAAAAACGAGCATCTTGCCATAGCAAAGCAACAACAATCGTCGATCTGATTCGGAATCAATCAAATGATATGCTACTGGGTTTGCTCAGAAAGAAGGTGGTGGGCCCTATTTGCTATGTCGCTATAATTATCTCCCTCGCAACTCTTCATAGTGAGAAGAGGATAGTTGTTGATCACATACCCAATCAAGGGTGAGGAAACTACACGGGGTCTTCTGATTCATATTCGCTATGTCACATGGCTTAAAAAGCATGCAATTTTGCATAGCAAGGTAGCGAGCTCCGTTGATTCCATTCCAAGATGATGTTCAGAATCTCTTTGTACATTTGGTCAAAAAGGCATTAATGAAAAATGGATCTATGCATAGTTGGCGCCTGTCAAAAATTTACTATAGTCCTAATTATCTTTCCACGTCACCAAAGGTCTTGCCGATCTTCAAATTGCACAAGGCCTCACCACTTTGCTAACGGTGAAGTATCTGATTTTTTCGATAGCAAGGTAGTGAGCTTTGACATTTTTAATGAGTTCTGTACTGGAAAATGCAAAGGGGCAGAAGATAATTATTACTATTATTTAAACTGCTTCTGACAATGGTAGTTATGACTTGTCACGCCACCTGGTGTGTAGTCACGGTACCGGCAAAATGCAACGTCACCGCCCCTTCAGATTTCATGGGCCTCGCTACTTTGCTAACGATGAAGTGTCTAATTTTTCTGATAGCGAAGTGGCAAAGCGTCGAAAAAATCATCATTTTGGCTCTATTTTTAGATATTCTACTAGGTCCCCTTCCCAATTTGGACAATAGTTGCAACGTGTACCTACACAATAAATCATTGAGAAAACAAATCTCCGACCACCGTATCTTCACTTTGTGGTCTCGCCTCGTAAAATACTCAGCACTCATTACCTTGCATGGCTTAAAAAGCATGCAATTCTTCATAGGGAGGTAACGAAAGTGGTAGATCTACTTGGATCTGAAGGCTGGAAAGATTGAGAAAAAAGGGGATCTCGGGGGAACAAAAAATAAAGGGGACAGAATATTCGTCTCACTTGAAAATTCAAAAGTTTCGCGCCCGATAGTTTATGAAGAGAGAGAACATACAGTTTTCATGAGTTTTTTCTTTATGGATGGATTATCCAGAAACCCTATGTCTCACTTAGAAATAAAAACTCTGACTTTTCTACAATTTACCAAAAACTTCTATTGCACAAAAAGTCAGACCAACAGTGGCTTTGTCTAGGGATGATAGACTACTTGAGTCTATGCAAGAATTCAGAATCTATGCGAGAGCAGACCACACATTTGGCAAGATGACAATTTCTTCAGAGAGCATAAAGCAACACACAAAAAATAAGGAACCAGAATGCACAAGGATATTTACAAGGATTTGCAGAAAAAGCAAAATGACAGGAAACCCTAAAGACTACTGTTCATGGAAGAAAATAAGTATTTTTTAAGAAAAATACCTCTTCAAGAACTGTCCATGAACTGGCAATTCAAGAATATTGTTAGATATATCTTTGATTATATAAGAATCTTCACCCCAAGTATTCTTAATGAGATATGGGCCTAACCAGATAGGATCAAATTTGCCATGTTTTCTTTTATCTTCAATTTTGGCATTCCACATCAAGACTAGATCTCCATTTTCAAATTTTCTGCTTACAGTTCTTTTGTCATAGAGTGTCTTGACTTGCAATTGCAACTTTTGGTTCCTCAAAGATGCTTCTCTTCTAGTTTCAGTCAATCCTACCAATTCATCCATTCTTTCTTGCATTTCATCTATAGTATCTTCATCATATAACTTGACATAATTGTATAGTCCCATCAAGTTGTTCTGAGACATTCTGGCTTGAATTCTGTACACTAAATCAAATGGAGCTACAACAATTTCTTTCTTTACAGTTACTCTATCAGCCCATATTGCCAACTGTAACTTGGAATCCCGTGCCTTTTTATTATCATCCAAGGTTCTCTTAATGACCTTCAACTGACTCTTATTTGTGGACTCAGCTTGTCCATTCCCTTGTGGAGGATATGGAGTAGATGATGATCTTGTCATTCCATATTTATCACAAAATTTGATGAACTCCTCAGATCTGAAACACATAGCATTATCTGTGACAATTCTCTATGGACATCCAAATCTAGAAATAATATTATTCAACAAGAAATTATTTACCACCTTACTTGTCGCATTTCTTGTGGGGATAGCCTCTACCCACTTTGTAAAGTAGTCAGTAGCAACCAGAATCCAAGAATAGCCAGTGCTAGACATGGGAAAAATCTCTCCTATGAAGTTCAGACCCCATTGTTGAAAAGGTGCTTGAGTCTCAACTAGTTTCAATGGAGTATTTCCTTAGAATTTTAGATTTCCAAAAAACCTCTGACAAGGATCACATTTTCTAACCATAACCATAGCATCCTTGAATAGAGAAGGCCACCAGAATCTAGCCCTCATTATCTTATGTGCAGTAGTTTTGGGCATGTAGTGTCCTCCACATACTCTAGCATGCATTTCTTTAAAAATCTCTTTTTCCTTTTCTTTATCCACACACTTCAATAGGATCCCCTCAAAATTTTGCCACCATAAGTTATTTTGAATAATTATGTACCTGATGGCTTGCAATTTAGTATTCCTTTTTTTATTGTCAGGCAGATGGGGAGGAGCTTCCATATGTTGCAAATAATATATGACATTGGTGTACCAATCACATTGGTCCATGTCACATAAGTCAGTTTTGAGATCATCATTTACCAGATTTATCTGATTTGCCTCTAGATTAGTTTCAGCCATGAGTTTGTCCAAACCTTGACCTCTTACTAATTTTGTTATTTGTATATCAATGTTAAATTCTTGGATTCTATTGATCCACCTACACCTCCTGCCTGAAACTTCCTGTTGAGAGAATATATCCTTGACTGCAGCACTAGGTACAAAAGTGATAACAGTAGCACCTACCAAGTAACTTCTGAAAGCTTTTACAGCTTTTACCAAAGCATATGCTTGCTCTTCATTTATCTCATACTTCAATTCAGTAGGCTATAGTGACTTGCTAAAAAATGTAATAGGCTGCTCATATCCTTCTTGATTTTTCTGTAATAAGACTGCAGCTACAGTATGGAATGATGCAAAAGAGAAAATATGCATGGGCTTTGCATAATCTAGGGTCCTCAATACTGGAGCATTCTTTATTGCAGTTTTTATATCTTGAAATGCTTCTGAGGGTTCACCATTCCAATCTATAATGGCTCCTTTCTTAAGCATCTTTGAGATGGGTCTACTGATTTCAGCAAAATTGGTAACAAATCTCCTCATAAAATTGACCTGGCCAAAAAAGGACTGAATTCCTTTCACATTGTTTGGTTTGGGGACTTTGTCAATAGCTACTACCCTCTTAGGATCTATTTTTACCCCATCCTTAGACACTATGTGTCCTAATAACTTTCCTTCTATGACCCCGAATGTGCATTTATTTGGGTTTAAAGATACCCCATATTCCAGGGCTTTTATAAAAAAAAATTTCAAGTGTTTGCAATGATCTTCAGCCTTATTAGAATACACTGTAAGATCATCCTGGTACACAACCATAAATCTGTCAATATACTCATGAAATGCTACATCCATGGCTCTTTGGAAGGTAGCTCCTACATTAATCAATCCAAAAGGCATCCTCACATACACATATGTTCCCCAAGGGGTTGTGAAGGCTATCTTGAACTGTTCACTTTCTTTTACTAGAACTTGATTATATCTAGAAAAGCCATCCATCATTGACACCAATTCAGAGCTAGTCACTTGTTGTAACATGTATTCCATATTAGGTAAGCCATAATTTTCTTTCAGAGATGCAATGTTTAAATTTCTAAAATCAACAGAAAGCCTAATATCTCCATTCTTCTTCCTAACAGGAACTAGGTTTGAAACCCAAGTGGAATGCCTGATTGGTTTGATTATTCCACCATCTCTTAGTTTTGTCAGTTCTTCTTGCATTTTTGGGGCAAGGGTAGGATTGATCGGCCTCTTTTTTTGCCTAAAAGGTCTTACATTTTCCTTCAATGGTATGACATGCTGGAAAAGATCCTCCCTGTAAGCCTTAAGGTCATCATATGACCAAGCAAAAACATGTCTATATTTTCTAAGTAGGTCAATCAAGGTTTTCCTGATTTCAACAGGAAAATGTTGGCCAATATAAACCCTTTTAGGAACTTCATCAGTACCAAAGTTTATTTCTTCTAACTCCTGGGGTTTGGGGTCAGTTACTCCAGATTTTACTCTGTCTTGATTATTAAAAATATTTTCCAAGACTACTAACCCCTTTGGCATCTTATTTGTTTTCAATTGCATTATTTCTTGACCAAAAATGGTTTCCTTCCCATTTATAGTTTCAATCAGTCCACTACAATCCATCTCCTGACCGTGATACTTGTCTTCATTTAACAAAAAAATTGTAATATCTTTGTCATCTTCAAAAACCTGCCAATTTTCAATGTTGTCAGGTATGGAAGGCCTGTTTTGCACCTCAATCTGGGAGATTCCTGCAAATGATATTTCTTTTGGCTTGATGGCTACATTTTCCAAAAGATCGGCCATCTTATTTTGGGTCCTATCTCTCCATGAGATCCCAAATGCATCAAAGAATTCTATCTAATCCCAGACTGCATTTCTATATTGTTTCAATCTCCTATTTTTTGATGAATAGGTTCCTTTGATCTAAGATATAATTAGTTCAGAATCCCCTATGACACATAATTTCTTAATTTTATGATGTATGGAAACTTTGAGTCCTAGTAGCAGTGCTTCATATTCTGCAATATTATTAGTGCAGGCAAACTTCAAGGTGAATGAATACCTAAAAGTATTATTTTCAGGGGACACAAAGACTACACCTGCCCCTGCACCCTCTTTAGAACTAGCCCCATCAAAGAACATTGTCCATACTTTTGGTGAATTCATGCAACATTCAACCTCATTTTCGATGATAGCAGGTAAATTTTCAACTTCCTGAATAATTAATTCAGCCCTCAAAGCATTAATCCTAGTATCTAGGAAACAAGTGGTATCTTTGTCAATTTCTTCACCTAAGATGTGGTTAAACCTCGGTTCCCTATTTACCCTGATAGCTTTGTTCCCTATATGAAAAGTGGCATAAGTAAGATCACATTGTAGGCTTCCCCCCATGGCAGCACTCCATTTTCTGGAGAGTAACATTCCGTAATGTGGAGGTATATCTACCACAAGGACAGACATGGTTAATTCTACTTCAGGATATGTAGCCAATTTGAATGGAAGGGCATTTATAGTACCTATGACTGGGAATTCTCTAGCATCCATCCCTCTGTATCTGCCTTGCTTGGTATCTACCTTCAATCCTAAGGCTTCCATTACCTTGAAAGGAATTATAGTGTTGGAAGCTCCTGAGTCTATCATGCAATTTTTTAGGGTCTTCCCTTTTATGATTAGACTGAGGAAAAAAGAATCAATATCTTCTATGAATGCCACTGAGAAATCATCTAGAAAAATTTGAGGAATCAAGGATATGATACCACTGTCCTCTATTACTAATGGGGTCTGTTGGGGCATAGTTTGGTCAACAATAATATTATTGTTTGCTATTCCACTCAACCATGACAAAGCCTTATTCTTATGTTCTTCAATTCTAAAAAGTTCAGAATGGGGCACTTTTACAGTAATTTGAGATAACATGGATATCATATCAACAGGTTCAACCACAGTAGGTTTTACAATAGTATTTGGAGTCAGAGTCTTTTGAGCAGTAGGCACCACATTTTTCTTTACAACATCCGGTTCTGATTTCTTTGGTTGCACAACTGGTTTTGTTGCTTCACTTATCTGAAATTGAACCTTCTTCTTTGGTTCTCATTTCTTACCCTTGTTCTCCTTGATTTTAGGCACATCTACATGGACTTTCTTGTCTTGATCATTTATCTTATGAGTGATGTCCTTGATGAAGACACTAGATGGCTTTCCTGCATCATTTTTAATTGCTCTATTTCTCAAATTATAATTGCTATGAACTTGTGAAATCATTTCAGCTATAATTCTATCAATTTCCTCCTTGGTGGGCATTCTTAGACTTGTGAGACCCACATCATAAAATGTATTGCATACCTTATCTGCATCATACCCTTCATCATCTGAGAGTATTTGCTGATGATGTAGCTGGTAAGCAATTCTTTAGCTAGTAACATCATTTTCAGGCTCTTTTGAATCAGAATCTATCAAATCATCATACATGCTCACCATATTGCAGCTTATATCATCATGGCTTTTATCTTCAGTTTCTTCTTCAGCTTTCACTCCTTGGGCTTGGGCAAATGACTGAGAAACAGTGCAATAATCAATAGAATGAGGTGATTGGCATATAATGCACCATGGTACATCATCATTCATATTTACAATGTTCCTTTGCAGGGGGTCTGGAGTACCCTTGTCCTTCACATTTTGGGTCTAGTTAGGAACTGGTTTACCATCTTTCCACTGAGTGGTATAAGGGTAATTCTGCATCCTAGGCTATCTATTGAAGTTTTTGTTATTCACAGGGGGTCTTTCAGTAACATTTGGCTTATTGAAACTAGTGGGATTCATCTTCTTGAGCATTTCTAAAACCTAGCCTATAGTAAGTTCTTCGGGCTTTTTTCCTATAGGGGTTTTGTCACCCTCCCTTTTATTATTGTTCTTAGAATTAAAAAGTTTAGGATCATCTGTCCTACCTAGTTTTCCAGATGCCTTTCTATTATTCTCTATATTTACTGCAACTCTATAGGCATCTCTCAAAGTTTTAGGATCTTTATCCCTCAATTGATAAGTCATTTTGCTATCAAAAGCATTCAAATAGGTTGTGAGACAAACGTCTTCATTTAACCTCATGAATTGAAAAAGTTTGTACATAGCCTTTTGGAATCTCACATTGAAATCAAATGTGGACTCATTTGGATTCTTCCTGATATTGTTGAACTCGTACAACATGAATCTCGCATTGGTATTGTCCCCATACTACTCTTTAAACAACTTTTCCATATCACTCCATGAGGTAATACTATCATCAGGCAACCTCCTAAACCAATCCCTTGCATCCTCTGTTAATGAATGCACAGACAATTTCATTACCATGTCTTCATGTTCAACTTCATAATCATTCAACATGTCAATGAAAGTCCTCAAATGTTCTTCACTAGTAACAACATTATTTCCAGAAAACTTAACCACTTTATCCCTTAAATCAAATGATATGGGATGGGGGGCACCAGGAATACTAGCAAATGATATCTGTTTGTACTTTTCTAGGTATATAGGTTTCTTTTGGAAACTAGGAATATTTGAGGCGCTAGCTATATTAACTTGACTCAGGGGAGCAGCTTGGGACTATTGTGGTGGGACGAATGGGACTTGGGTGCCAATATTTTGGGATGAGGTAGGGGCAGATTGGGGTATTCCTTGGGTTGAAATTGTGGGAGCACTAACTGGTGTAGGATTTGCAGGTGGGATAGACAAATTGGGCTATGAAGCCAATGAAAAATTAGACTTTATGAATTGGATTTTCCTTCTAGTTTCTGCAACTTGAGCTTCATTTTCAACCTTCTCAACCTCTTTTGCAAGATCTTCCCTCCCTTTTCGAGCCTTCTCAAGATCTAGATCTAACTTTGACATGGAGGGTTGTATAGATTTGCTTGGTATAGCTTGAGGCTCATTTATTTAGATTCCTATAGCCTTGCCTTTCCCTTTATCTAGAGCTTTTGTAGTGGCCTCTACAGGATCAATTTGAACAGGTTTATAGGCTTGAACTTGAGCAATAACTAGTTCTTGTCTTTGATTTAGGTGTTTCTCCTGTTCTTGCACTTTATCTCTTAGATTATCAACATCTCCAAAAATATCCTTATGGAGAGTTGTGGTATTCTCTTCTAATTTTTTATTTTGCTCTTTCAAAGCAGCCATCCTTCTTAACAGAGCATCTCTTTCTATTATGGCATCTAAGGTGGATTTCTCCTTCTCTTTTTCAAGACGAATGTGTTTAGCTTCTTCCTCAGCAATCCATTTCTTCAAAAATTCTATCTCAGAGTGCACTTCTTTAGGATCTGCAGAAGTTGCCTTAGAATCAGCAGGGTCATCCAGATCTATAAGCTTTGGTTCTACATATGGGGCTACTCTGGGATTAAAAAGATTATCAAATGAACTCCTAAATCCTAGCCTATAATTTATATCGGTTATAGGATCTGGTCTTAATGAATAAACTCCCATAGTAGACACGTCCTTATCTTGAAAAACTCTCTCATCTGGTAAAGGGGTACTAAAAATGCCTCCTAAGAGTCTTGTAGTTTCGGATTCTGAGCTAAGCAAAGAAGACTCTCTTCCTATTACTGGATGATAACGAGAATTGATGGATGCATTACCTCTAGGTTTCCAAGTAGGATTTGGATCTGTCTTTTTCTTATTTTGGTTCTTTCTACCACCTTGGGGTAAATCAGTATACATTGATACATCAAGATTGGCTCTCATGTAAGCTCTTGTATTTATCCTCTTGTCAACCATATTTACCATTTTATTTCAATAAGCACTAGCTTCAAAACCTTGACTGAGTCGCCACCCTATTTTGGGACAATATATAATGACACTTTTAGCTAAACAAAAGAAACTAACACACAAGTAGGAACAAAAATATATGGTACAGATAGACCAATCACTGATGTCGTAAGACCGCAACTCTTGCTTGTTTAGATAAGACACTTGGATAGGCTAGGTACATCAGTGTGTAGCAATGGTACTTGGGCTCTATCTTTTTTAAATTCTCAAAGTTTGACACTAAAAGATTCCCTTATAACCATGGGCAAGACATAGATCACATGACACACATGTACACAACAGGACCAAAGAAACTGCAGTACTTTTCACAAAGGTGTTGGACAACTCCCCAACAGAGTTGCCATTTTGTTGGTGTTTTAAATGGTACTAAAACTACTAAGAGTCAAAAAGCTTAATACTAGAATGACAGGACATACATAATCTAAAGACTAGCCTATTCTTATCAACAATTGCATATGTAAGGTATTTGGACCCAACTTCAACAAAACCACAAATGGTTTTCTACTCTTTTGGCTCTGCACAACTAGGGTGGGTATACCCAGGGATGGTTCAAATATGAAACGACTGTATGAGGATTATTCTTAGTTTCATTCTGATTCTCATTTCAAAATCCTCAAATATATACATAATTCTTACTAACCTTCCAAACATATCTCATAAACAGATATGGCCAAGAAGTCTTCTATAGATCTGCAAACATTTTCAACAACAATGGCTAACTAAAGCTAAAAAGATTTCATGTAGACAAGTGTTGGCCAACTTTGAAGATCTACAGGAAATAAAAGTAAAATTTGATTTGATTATGCATTTGAACAACCATTTTGTAAGATACTTCTCTTTCAGCTGAAATAACTTGATCAGTGCCTAGTCCATTGGGGTTTCAGAGTCTATAGCAAAATCTAAGATCTAATTTGTTGCCTTACAACAAATTGTATCAACAATTCTTATCAGAACTTATCATTCCAAATCATTTTCAATACTTAAAGAATCTTATCACATTCATCAAAGTTTTTACTTTATCCATTGAATTAATAGCAATGATGGATGGATATACAACCTAACTAGATTGCATTCAATTGTATAGGCTTTTACTCATACAACATCAAGGTAGATAAGTATTGAGCAGGAGACAAAATTCAGAAAGAACTGATATGGGGACAGTTCATAGTTTGTATTCATTTCCTTTGAAAATGGTACATCTTTTACAATAAACTCAGAATAGCCTTCAGAAATAAACACAGTTCATTCTATCTTCATGTATTTTCAAAAAATTTGACAGAGAAACACATTACAAACTTGCCTTCAAAATTTGGACCAAAAGCTAGACTAAGCACAATACTTAGAAGAAAAATAATTTGGATCTTTCTTTAGCCTTGCGATCTCACTTAAATAGTGTGAGATGCAACAAGCTTAGGGCTAAAGAGAGTGACACGTGTCCTTTACAAGATACTGACGAATGTCTATAGTAAAAGACAAAAACAAATAACAGAGAAGCTAACACATCAAAACATCCTGGGTGGGTCCCTTTCTGTTATACTTCTCATTTGTTTTAGCAAGAAGATAGGATCTGATTCTCCAATTATTCTTCATCCTCAGAGTAAGTAGCCATGAGGTTTGAAAGTGATGTATTGTCTTTAGTTACCTGTAAATTTACTTCAACCTAGGGAGTTTCTGTGTCCTCAGTATTAACTTCGGGGGTGATTGTTACTTTTTCACTTTCTTCCTCATCATCGTCTGATATTTGTTCTAGAAACTAATTTTCCATTTAGTAAAAGCATCATTATCTGGCCAATCAAAGCTCAAAACTTCTCCTTGTATCATTATTAAAGAATTTGCATTTTCTTCTAAAACACAAAATTCTTTCCCCATATTAGTCAAAAATAACTGTACTTTTACTAGTTTCTCATTAGTCTTAGCCCAGAACCAGTGACTAGTCTCACTCATGATGTTTATCATTCTTTCATTTAATAATTCATCCATCTCCCTTTTCCACTTTTCTTTTTCTTTTAGTATATCCATATATTCTAAAGCACAAGGAAAAACTGTGAAATTTTCAGCAATGTATTGGGAAAAGCAGAGTGTTAATCTTCTCTATAAAGAATCCCTTTCACCATCAAAATTCTCTAGCTTATTTAATAAATCAAAAATCTTCTCAACTTGATGATAGGGCATTTGAACTGCAGATATACATATTATTGTAATATCATTATTTCTCTCCCTCCATTTCTGTGCAAGAAGAGTCAGCTTATCCTTATCCCTATTCAACTCATCCATGAGGGCTACAATTCTGGACAACTGATCAAAGAATTTTGACCATTGTATTGTATCCCTCAAATATATTATACCCTGTTTCGACCTTTCTTCATATTGATTTCTCAATTCTATCTGCAACTCATGCAATTTTGTTTTTTCTGCTTCAAAGTCCTCTATAGTATAGAATTGGGGCCTTTAAGGGTTGTCAGGTATTTCAATGATAGGGGTTGATCCAAAAAATGACTATGAAGGTTATGCAATTCTAAGTGTATTGGATTCTCCCACCTTTCTTTTCCCAAGTATCTTCTCCAATTGAGATACCCTGTTTTCCAGCTCAATTCTCTTTTTTACTTCTTGATTGTAGGCATCCACCACTATTTCATGCTTACTCTGCAAATCAGTCATTTCCTTTTCTTCACTTTCTACAGTGGCCAAGGAAAATTTAGAATAGTCCACATTCATGTAGGCTACCTGTACATTTGAAGTATCAGTGACCCTCCTCACAATGATATTCCCTGTTAGTCCTAAATCATCAGGCTGTAATGGAGTAGTCCTGGATCCTCTTCTTAGTGACCACATAACAAGGGCAACTTGATCATTACTAAATGTTGTTCCTAAGAATTCTTTTTTATCTAGATCCTATAATCCTAAATTATTTGACACAGAATTAAAAATTAAGGCATCAACAATATCCCAATTGGGCAATAATAAAATATTTGCATTTTTCACCATTGGTCTACCCTCGTCAGGGGTTATATTTTGGAATTCTTGTATCATTTGTTCTTTTATTTGATTTTGAATGGAGTCTTCATTCATTTCTGGATGCTTTGCTTTCATATTCCTACACCTTTGTTCAAAAATGTGCATGTTTTCCCTCCATGCAAACTGATGGAAAGCCCTAGATTTTACAAAACTATTATTAGACAAAAATTGCTGACTGGTCTGCTCCAAAATAGGGTCTAATTCCCTTCCTCTAAAATCTACTACAGTCAATTCAAAACTTGGTACTAGTAGATTCAATTACCTATTTTTTTTTGTTTACAATGGGCATCTACTCCCGAATAACAGTATATCCTGTCCTCTTTCGGATAACCAGCAGACCTACTCCTGTGTTAGGGGTGAAACCCAATTTCAACATAACTTCTCTTGCTTTATCTGGAAAAGAATCAATAAAATGTTGTTTCTTTTCATTCATTACCTCCATTATTTCTGAAAATGTACTCATGAGCTTATTTACCCTATCTGCATTAGTTGTAGCATTACTAAGAGGACTGTAATCTTTGTCAAAACAATTAATGAATTCAAAAACTTTTGAATAGACTCTCCATTTTTCTTTCTTTGTTTCTTGTTCCTGGAGAGAGTATTCATTCCTTATTATATCTTCAGGGAAGTAGAATTCATGCTAACTTGGACGAAGCTTGATCCTATATCTATGAGTAGAATTAAAGAAGTCTTCTATGTCACAAAAATGAGCATGAGATACTGTTGTCTTATACCGATCCAAAAATTTGTAGAGGAAGATCCACCCTTCTTTAGTGATTACAAACTGGTGAGCTATAGTGCAAGTAGGAAAAATTGATCATGTTCCCCTTTTGTGCAAAATGGTTTCCTCCACTCCTCCCAACTGCCATAAAAATTCAGCTACCCCTACCTTTAAAGGTACCTGATAGGGTAGTACATGGGGTGTTCCTTTGAAACCATAGACCCTAATGATAGTTGAGACTAGATATGGGATGATATCTCCCCAATTATGTGAAACTTTTAAACTATGGGGTCTGTCCATAGGCCTAACAAGATGCATTAGTGCCTTAGAAATTCTGGGATTGTCACTTAATATGAGGCATCTTAATTTAGAAGCAAAGTGCCTATCAAATCTAACAAAACTAGCATTTTCTACTTCCCAAGTCATGTTTGCACTCCATAATTGAACTGGTAGTGCCTCCCCTTCTTGTTCCCTATTTAAAACCATTTCTTTACCGAAATATGTAACCCCTTTAAAAAGAAACATATGCATCAATAGAGAGTACTGACCCCAAACCTTTTCCACCTTGCCCTTTGCAATCCCCACCACTCCATTGTGAATCTCATTAGCCAGGTAAGATGCAAAATCAAAAAATATTTCTACACCGAAAGAAGAGATTTGGGTGATCATATACATGAAGCTCACTGGAATAAAGTCTTCTTCACCCTCTCCAAAGACTCTGCACAGGGTCCTGTATATTTCTACTGCCCTGGCATTAAAGCATGATTTCTTGAAAGGTTCTTTAGAAGATGGTGTTATTGTTGGTAGGTTTCCAATTTTTCCTATGTGGGCTTTCAATGCACCTTGTCTAACTATATCCCTTTTGGACATATATTCTTTTTCTAATTCTATCAAATTAATGGGCACATGATACATGGTGAGAGGTCCCAGACTAAAAACCTTTCTAATTTCTTCTGGACTAATGGTAATTAAAACTTCACCATCCATTCTTCTCACTACCTTAGTGGCTGGATCATAGCTTTTCGCTACAGTTTCAAGCAGGTCATAATCCATAAACACACTGGGAAAAACAAGCTTCCCAAGATCAAAATTCCATATATTGGCATGAGGGGCATATAATTTCCTTTCTGTGAACCATTTTTTGAACAGACTCAAACTAGTTTGAGAAGTCTGAGCATCCTGAACCCAATTACCCTTATCATACAGTCCATCAGCTATCCTTAGCCTAGGGTTCAATGAGGTTAACCTCTTAACTTGTGTTGTCTCTACAGTAGACTCAGGAAGCAACTCAAGCAAATCATCATGCACATTCCTATCCCAATAATTTACTGCACCTGAAAATCCCTTCTTCGGAGGCATCTTGGACTTATTTTTCACAGAACTAAAAGGCCTACGAGGATTATGGTAGTATTACTTACTTTAATTTTGTCTTTTTTTTCCTCTGTATTTTTGCAATCTTTTCATGAATAGACAACTTCACAATTTCTACCAAGCTTTGGCACACTTTCCTTCAGTAATTGCTTCTGCACAAGAATGGCTTCAAATCTTTGCTCGCGTAAGATGAAACTGATGAAATCTCTCTTTATTATACTCTATTTTTTCTCACAGATGATGTTTTCATGTCTAATTAATACAAGGAGTGGCAGTACATTCTATTTTTAAAACTGTGTCATCGATCTTCAAAGACCCTACAATCATGTGATACGTAGAGAACAACTAGGAGTTGCATTTGACATTTTAGTCAATTTACCCAATGAGAACTTACCACATATATCATTCTTTCCTTGATGGCACTTGTATCTAGACCCATTGACATCTGAGGACACGTGTCAGCATGTCGTTACTTCATTATGCATAAAAAATGAGCATCTTGCCATAGCAAAGCTGCGATAATCGTCAATCTGATTCGAAATCAATCAAATGATATGCTACTGGGTTTTCTCAGAAACAAGGTAGTGGGCCCTATTTGCTATGTCGCTATAATTATCTCCCTCGCAACTCTTCATAGTGAGAAGATGATAGCCATTGATCACATACTCAATCAAGGGTGAGGAAACTACATGAGGTCTTCTGATTCATATTCACTATGTCAATGGCTTAAAAAGGATGCAATTTTGCATAGCGAGGTAGCAAGCTCCGTTGATTCCATTCCAAGCTGATGTTTAGGATCTCTTTGTACATTTGGTCAGAAAGCCATTAATGAAAAATGGATCTATGCATAGTTGGTGCCTGTCAAAAATTTACTGTAGTCCTAATTATCTTTCCACGTCACCAAAGGTCCTAATGATCTTCAAATTTCACGAGGCCTCGCCACTTTGGTACCGATGAAGTATCTGATTTTTCCGATAGTGAGGTAGTGAGCTCTAGCATTTTTAATGAATTCTGTATCAGAAAATGCAAAGGGGCAGAAGATAATTATTACTGTTATTTAAACTGCTTCTAACAATGGCATTTATGACTTGTCACGCCACCTGGTGTAGTCACGGTACCAACAAAATGCAATGTCTCCGCCCCTTCAGATTTCATGGGCCTCGCTACTTTGCTAACGGCAAAGTGTCTGATTTTTTCGATAGCGAAGTGGAAAAGCATCGGAAAAATTATCATTCCGGCTCTATTTTCAGATATTCTACTGGGTCCCCTTCCCTATTTGGACGGTAGTTGCAACATGTACCTACACAATAAATCATTCAGAAAACAAATCTCCGACCACTGTATCTTCACTTTGCAGTCTTGCCTCATAAAATACTCAGCACTTGCTACCTCGCATGGCTTAAAAAGCATGCAATTCTTCATAGCGAGGTAACGACAACGGTAGATCTACTTGGATCTGACGGTTGGAAAGATTGAGAAAAAAGGGGATCTCGGGGGAACAAAAAATAAAGGGGATAGAATATTCGTCTCACTTGAAAATTCAAAAGTTTCGCGTGGAACAGTTTATGAATAGAGAGAACATAGGGTTTTCATGAGCTTTTTCTTTATGGATGGATTATCCAGAAACCCTATGTTTCACTTAGAAATAAAAATTCTAACTGTTCTACAATTTAACAAAAAATTATGTTGCACAAAAAGTCAGACCAACATATATGATGACTTAGATTTCCTCTTTTGGTGTGGATATTATATTTTATTTTAAATCTTATATAGTAGAAGAGATCCATATAGGATTAGTTGGAATTACAAAAGGTGAGGTGGAAAAGACATTCGGCCATTCTTCATTGTTGATGCACATGTTCATATTTAAAGGGGTTACATTTTATGAGAAGGAGATGGTTCTGAGCTGAGAACATAAAGGAGAGGCTCTGCCAGTCTAGTTGTGGAGTACAGATATGACTTGGGATCTAGAGGAGGCTAGCTTTGTTAGATTTGATAGGTATTTTCCATCAAGGTTGAGAAGGCTCATATTAAGGGACAATCCTAGAATCCCCAAGGCATTACTAGATTTCATTAGGCCCATGGACAACCCTTCAGGGTTAAAAGTTTCCCACAATTGGGTAAATATTATACCATACCCTATTTCAATAGTTTTTAGGGTTTATGATTTGCAAGGGACTCCCCATATACTACCCTACCAAGTACCTTTGAAGGTAGGGATAGCTAAGATGTTGTAGCAAATAGGGGGATAGGAGGAAGCATAATTGGTTGGAAGATCTAGAGGCTCAATTTCACCCTCTTATACTGTGGCTCACCATTTTGTTATTACTAAGGGTGGTTGGGTATTTTCATATCAATTCTTGGACCGGTACAAGATGGTTATGTCTTATCCCTATTTTTGTGATGGGGGGATTTTTTGATTTATTCAGGCAAAGAGCTAAAGTTGGTTCAAAGGAGCATCAATTCTATTTCCTTGAAGATATAATAAGGAATGAATTCTCTTTGCAAGAGCAAGAGATCAAAAAGGAGAAGTAGAGAGTTTATTTCAAAGTTTTGGAATTCATTAATTGTTTTAGTAATAACTATAAGCCTCTAAAGGATGCAAAAAAAGAGACATACAAATTAAATAAACTAATGACCACATTCGCTGAAATTATGGACGTCATGAAAGAGAAAAAACTATTCTTTATTAGTTCTTTTGTAGAAAAATCCAAAGAGGTCATGAGGAGATTATCATTTATCCCTGCAATAGGATCAAGGTAAGTAGTTCAAAAAAGGCCTAACTATAATACAATTTAGAATAAAATGGCTTATATTAGGCAAAGGAAAACAAATAATAGGGTCAACCAGTGTTGTTTTGGAGGGGATACTAGATGAGCCTGTACCCAAGAGTTAGAGGATAGAAAGAGAACAAATACCTCAAACAGAGGAATATCCACCCACCTAGTCCCCATTAAAAATAGAAGATGAACAACTCACTAGGGAGCAAGTGGAATAGCTCAGGTCCCAAGGGGGATTTTTCATTACTACAACAGAAATGGAGGAAGGAAATCCTCAAGAACCCCCTATTCCTAGTCTTAAGTGTTGTAGATTATAGAGGGAAATAATTGGACCCTTGATAATTTTTCAAGTCTAGAGCCTTTTATCAATTTTCTTGGAGAACAACCATTAGAGTGTTCAAAGAAAGATGCAATAAGTTGAAAATAGGGCATACTAAAATGGAAGAGAAAGACATACAAAAACAAATCAAAGAAAAAATGATGCAAGAATTCAAATTCTTGACTCCTAAAGATGGTAGGGAAATGATAAAAGAATCTAGGGTTTTTCTACTACCCAATTGGGATGTTGCAGATGTCATGGTTTTCAATTCTGTTACAAACAAATTGGGTGCAAAGGAAAAGGGCAAGAAATAAATGAAAGGCACCAAATTCAGTAAGGACCATGTTGCACCAGTCATATGCTCAATGGGAAAAGGAGCCAAGACTAACTCTTCCTAGCATAATGATACTGGCTTGATAGGTAACGTAATTGTAAAAAGAGTTGAAGAAATAACTACTGAAGAGGTCATAGAGCTAGGTGTTGGATCAACCAACCTCTATTGGAAATATTCTTAACAAGGCTAAGTTATTGAGAGGGGAGGGGTGTAACTTGTAAAACTTATAAAATTATAATCAAATTATCAATTAATCCAATACTAATCTAATTGCATGCATGAGAAACTAAAATTATGAAAGCATTCACAACACTTTGACACAAAAATTTTGTGACCTAGAAGCCTTCCAAATAGAAAGTAAAACTGGGGTGGGGATGATACCCACAAGCTTTAGTACTGTTGTATAAAGTTAGCCTATTAAGGCTTACACTGATTACTTCTGACGATCTTCCCTGTTAGGAGCAATAAGAACTACAAGGTCCACCTTGTAAAGGATTTAAAAACATAAAATGAAGTATGTACTTAGTAAAGAGATTTGCATAAGACTATTAGGTCTACCTTGTTAAAGGATTTGACTGATCCACCTATTAGGATGAAGTATTAGTTGATCTCTAATCTACAACTTGGTTTGTTGAATGTGATTCGTTTAAGTGTATAAATCATCTTGTTGTGATAGATGAATCTTTGTTGCTCCTTATACTACTGTATCCTTTGTAATTTACACTTTCTGCTCTTCTTTGATAATCACATTGATTCTATGTATATATTTTCTCACACATTCACACATACTCATACATTATATGTGATACAATACATTAGATATATACCAATCCAATTATACAAATTACAAAGTTATCCACAATACAAGTTTACACAAATATTCCAAAATTGGCTCAAATGTTGACAATTAGGTTTTGAAGATTGACTCAATGAATTTATGATACTCAAATGAATTTATGATACTCAACATACACTATCAATGCTTGGCATCATCATGCACTCAGTAGACATAGAAGCTCAATCCATACAGATTAGTTCCAAGTAGTCTTGAACTCAGTCTACACTAGTCACTCGGTGAATACTGTGAAACTCGTCATATAAAATGAATCACTTGTTTACTTCTACATAGCTTGGTAAACACTATCACCTTGAGCTTGGTATAAACTGAGTCACTTGGTTAATGTTAAGTAGCTTAGTCAACACTAGATTCACATCACATTAATTGCAACCTTGGTAAGCACTGCACAACTTGGCTTACATTGGTAAACTCAACATACACCGAGATGCTCGATTTACATTGTTGATATTCACACTAATTGTAACTATTCAATTTACACTTGAATTTGTCCAAAGGACTCAGTGGCAATTGTAGAACTCGATAAAAATTGAAATGCTTGGTAAACACTTTTAAGTATATAATAAACTTAGTAGACACTCACAATAAAAATAAGTGTATGTCACTAATAAAAAACTTGACTGATATGTCAATAATATTCCCCTTTGGCATTAGTGACAAAAATACTTATTTAGCCAAAACTGAATTCAAAAAGTTCCTAAATATCTTTAACTATCACCTTGTGATTCTTAGCTTGGTAGAGTATACTATTTTTGTGTTTTTTCAAAAAAAATTGTAAGATATATTTCTATATAGGGTAAGGCTTCTATAAAGTATACTATACATACTTACTATACATCTATCTCGCATTTATCTTCCCCATTTTCTTTATGGCTTATGTATCAATTCTTACATTTTCTCACCCTTAACTCATCATTTCCATATCTTCTCTATATCTTCTATGTCTTCTCCCCCTTTCTACTATATCTTCTCCCCCTTTTTGACAATAATTCCAAAGATTTATTGTATATATTTACATATTAATTCCAAAATGAGAGAAAAAGTCTAAATGTACCTTGAGTATTATAGCCAACATTTTGTCTAAATTGTCCTACAACACCTTAGATGTGTGTAGTGCAGTCTACACTTCTGTTGAAAACTCAATCATGTAGTCTGTTATGGAAAAATTGTTGTCATGGATGGGGGCTTTGGAATGTGCAATATTCTTCTAAAGTGCATCCATGTTGGGAAGAATCATATTCTGAATATCTACTAAGGTAGATCTGATTTTGGCCTCTTCTCTAAGAAATTCTTCTTGTAAATCTATCAAAAGTTTAATCTTATTGAAATGTGTAGAGCTTGAACTTGGGTCAAGCTACAATTGCTAAGCACTTGCCTTGAGGTCTTCATCTATCTTGGACAATTTGTCCTTTATTTCCTTAGTCAAATTTGAAACATCACACAATTTACCAAAAAGTACTAATTCATCTGTACATGAAGTTTCTAGAGAGCCCAAAATAGTAGAGAGTTCTACTTGATAAATTGCAATTTCCTAAGCAATGTGATCTAGCACCTTATTTGCAAATTTCTTCTCTACCTTCTCCAATAACTTATCCCATCCATCTGAATCTTAATTAAACTTTTGGACTACCTCTGCTAGCTGAAAGAAAATTGATTGAGATGAACCAACCTCTATACCTACAACCTCTACCAAAATATTCTTGGCATCTTCAATAATTTTGAACTCTTTGTCCCTTTCTTCTCTTAGCCTCTACTTCTTGGCTTTCTTTTGGAAAAGTTCACTAAATGTTTGCATTTGATTTGGATTGAGTTTGGAAATGTCCCAATTTGGGATCAATATTTCCTCATTAGGATCTATTTCCTCCTTCTTTTCTTTTCCATTGCCCAAAAATTTTGTGCTCAGTTTGACTTGGTCTCAACTATCCTTACACTTATTTCTTGCTTACTAGGAATTGAAACAATAGTAGACATAATAGGACTAGACGCAAAAACTGATACTACAATTATATTAGAAATACCCGTAGTATCCAAAATTGATGTGTTCAAAACTGATTTAACCAACATGGATGAAGAGAGAAGGGTCTTCAGCTCAGTAGATGAAGTGGAGGTTACTTTAGTTAGTGATGTGTTGAGCTGAGTTGGTGTAAAGATTGATTGGCTGGTTTTACTTAGAGTGTTGGTCACAATCAATCCTGTAGAGGCCATCTCTATGCTTTGTTTTATCAATACCTTGCTTGGAGAATGATAAAGTGAGGCTATAACCACTGCAACAATCTTGACTGGGTCAATTTCCTGATAATCTTGTGTTTCTTCCTTGGTAGCCTGTTGCTCCTATTCCTCTTCATTATCAAAATGTGTTGTCTCTTTAGCATTTTCCTCTTCATCTTTCTCCTCTTTATTGTCATCATCATCATCATCTTTCATCTCAACAAAAAAATCACTCAATTTATGAAGAAGGTATATATTCTTCTAGGTATTTGTTGCATTCCTTACTACATGCTGAATATATTTTATCAAAACTAGACAAGTGTTGAATTTTAGAGTTAATTTCTCCTTGTTTTTCTTTAGAGATTCCTTAATCTCCTTGTCTTTTAGGCTTAGAATAAGCTACCTTAGTGTTTTCCCATAGATTTCTTCTACAATTTTCATGGAAAATTCCCATCTTGGCTTTAATCTTATCCATAAAAATATTAGGGAGCTAAGAAGTAAGCTAGTTTGATGAGTATTTCCACTTACGCATTTTATCCATCACCAAGTCTTCAATCTACTTCTATTCTTCCTCAATCCTAATTTCATACTCTAAGGTTTTAAAAAATTTATTCCTCCTTCTTGCAATTATTTTAGCCTATCTTGGAAGGTGGGTGGAGATTTTTTGAATATTATATCTCCTTCTTCCTTGTTGGCCTTCTTCTTTGAGGCCCTTCTTGTAAAAGTAATAGTGGATGGCCTTGAAGACTTTGTAATGATTACCTTGTCCTTCTTCTTCTATGGTTCCCCTTCCTTTGATTCTTCCTCATCCTCTGCTTCTTCATCCTCACCTTTTCCTTTAGTCAACAAAAGTGTAGAACTAAGTTTTCAACTTGGCAATTCTTTTCTTGCCTTTGTTTATCACCTTAGAGAGCTTGATCTCCAGTTCTATCCTAGCTTTGGCTTCATCATATGTACCAATATATATATAGCCTTGGGATCAACTAGTTCATTTACAAGTGCCTCAATGAAATTTTTTGTTTCATCAATATTGACCTCATATCTAAGAGGTTTCACCCATGCAATTCTAGGCCTGATTACTTGAATCTATACCTTATCACTATCTACTAGGAAACATACATCATCCTTGTAATGTTCAACTAATTTTCTTGGAATTCTAAATATATTATTCATTTTCTCTCTAAATGCATCAAAATAGTTATCCATTATACTATTATAATTCTCTCCCATCTTAGTAATATACTCATTAATTTGGTAGAGAACTAACACATCTTTTCTCCATACAACTAAACCTTTTGAGGGGAAATTTTTTGAATAGAGAACCATACTTACATGGGTTGTTATTTAATCTTTTGATGCTTTCCATATTCTTGTTGAATTGTTTCAATAGT
Organism: Cupressus sempervirens; assembly: GCA_028749045.1. Lineage (NCBI taxonomy): Eukaryota > Viridiplantae > Streptophyta > Pinopsida > Cupressales > Cupressaceae > Cupressus > Cupressus sempervirens. Next base: position 677,093,584 of record CM053792.1, on the reverse strand, counting down.
AGCTCGGCAAGGTGAAGTGAAAGATGTTGGAAATATTCAAGATTATGTTAAGTTACTAAGAGGGGAGGGGTGATTTACTAACTTGTAAAACTTTACCAATTTCAATTTTTAATCCAATAAATCATATAGCACTTAATTCATCACATCTGATCTAATTGCATGAATGAGAAACTGAAAAAATGAAAGCATACACAACACTTAAACACAAAGATTTGGTGACCTAGAAAACTTCCAAATAGAAAGTAAAATTGGGGTGGGGATGATACACAAAAAGTTTAGTACTATAGCATAAAGTTGGCTTGTTAAGGCTTACATTGATCACTTCTAATGATCTTCCTTGTTAGGAGAAATTATGATTGCTAGGTCCGCATTATGAGAGGATTTACAAACATACAATGAAGTATGCAGTTGGTAAAGAGATTTATAAAAGACTATTAGTTCTAGCTTGTTAGAGGATTTTTACTAGTTCACCTATTAGGATGAAGTAGTAGATCTCTAATTTGCAACCAAGATTGCTGATAGAGATTTCTTAGTATATTGATGACCTTTCTGTGATAGTTGTGTCTTCACTACTCCTTATACTGATATGGCCTTTATAATTCTTTATCTATTGCATTCATAACTTGAACTTTTTGCATTCTTCTTTTTCTTTTTCGTATTCTTACATTTGAAATGATACAATAAATTACATATATATATATATATATATATATATATATATATATATATATATATATATATATATCAATAAAAATTAAAAAATTAAAAAGTTAGTCATGACACAAATTGACACAAATATTATAGTCATCCCACATTAAGATACTTGGGTTCTGAAGACTAACTCAATGATGTTCTAATACTTAGCATCCACTGTCATTTCTTGGCATCATCATACTCTTGGTAGACATAGAAGCTTAGTCCATGTTGATCATATTCAAGTAGTCTTGAACTCAGTCTACACTGGTGACTCGGTAGATATTGTACAACTCGACAAACATTGAATGACTTGGTTACCATGAAGTAGCTCAGTTAACATTGGCTTTGCATCACCTGAACTATCAACTCGATAACCACTGATAAACTTGGTATACACTGAAATATATGGTTTGAACTACTAGACTTCACACTAACTGAATCTTCTTAGTATCTACTGAGATTAGTCCAAAAGACTCGGTAGCAACTATAGAGCTCAGTGGCTACTAAATTACATGGAAAAAATTGTAGACTATTCAATGAGCTCAGAAGCTATATAGAATCTAAATAAGTGTGTGTCACTAATAACTAACTTGACTTATATGTCAACAATCTCCCCCTTTGGCAATAGTGACAAAAACACTTATTAGCCCAAAACTAAATACCTTATATTCATCACCATGTGATACTAGCTTGGTATGATTTTGAAATTTTTCAAAATTGATCTTTGTAAGGTATATATAGAGTAGTTCTCCCCCATAGCATATTTCTCCACCAAAATGAGATAAGAATTTAGAGTGTACCTTGAGGGTGATTGCCAAGATTTTATCCCAATTAGCTCAAGGAGTGAGGAAGTAAGGCAATGACTATAGTATCTATCTTGACTAGATCAATCTCTTCATTATCTTTCTTATCTTCCTTGGTAGCTTCTTAACCCTAATCCTCTTCATCTTCTTCATTATCAAAATGAGTTACTTCTTCAACATTTTCCTCCTCATATTTCTCTTTATCTTCTTCTTCATCAACATCCTTTACCTTAATTAGATATTCACTTGGTTTATGAAGATGATACACATTTTTCCAAGTGTTTGTAGCATTTTTAGCAACATGATATATGTCCTTAATCAAAACTAAACAAGTATTAAACATTGGAGTCATTTTTACTTTGTTTTTTCTTTAAAGACTCTTTTACCTCAACATCTGACATGCTTGGTAGTAACTGCTTTAGGGTTTGTGCATAAATGTCTTTGACTATTTTCATAGTAAAATCTCATCTTGGCTTGATCTTTTCTAGCAATTTACTAGAGACTTGAGATGCAATCTGGTCTGGTGAGTACTTCTAGTTATCCATTTTTCTCAGCACTAGTTCTTCAACTTGCTTCTGCTCTACCTTAGTCCTACTCTCATATTTCAAAGATTTAAATTTTTTTATTCCTACTCCTTCCAATTGCTTCAACTTTTCCTAAAAGGTGGGTGGAGGTTTGATGAATACAATGTCACTTCCTTTCTTCTATGACCTCCTTATGAAGACTACATTGGACAATTTTGTAGGCTTGGTGATGATCATCTTGCCCTTTTTCTTCAAAGGTTCTTCTTCTTTCTTAGATTCTTCCTCATCCTCTGCCTATTCCTCATCCTCACCTTTGTCCTCAGTTAACAAGAGAGGTGCACTACATTTTAGTTTGGCTACCCTTCTCTTCCCTTTGTTAACCACCTATGAGAGCTTTATCTCTAGCTCAATTCTTGCCTTAGCTTCATCATAAGTTCCAAAATAAGAGCCCTTGGGTTCAATAGGTTCATTGACAAGGGCTTCAATAATATCCTTGGTCTCATCAATATTCACCTCATAACTAAGAGGTTTGACCCACACAACTCTAGGCTTAATTGCCTGGATATATACCTTGTCACAGTCCACCATGAAGCACACATCATCCTTGTAGTCTTCAACTAACTTCTTTAGTATTCTAAACCTATTATTCATTTTATCTTTCAACACATCAAAGTAGTTGTCCATAATGCTGGAATAGTTCTCTCCCATTTTTGCAATATATTCATTTATTCGGTAAAGTATAGGCACATTATTTCTCCAAACTATAGTGCCTTTGGAAGGGAAGAGCTTCTAGACATAAAAGAATAGACAGGTTAATAGTGAACTAAATTTTCATAGGTTGTTCTTGGAAGTTCTAATACTTTCCATATTCTTATTGAATTGTCTCAACAATAACTTGGCAAGGTCATAAGATAAATTGTTCTTAACAATTTTATACACCAAATCCATGGCTTCACATGATAAATTGTTAAGATAGATTGAACTATATATCTTATGAGCAATAACATCGATTCCAAACTTCAACTCTACATTAATAACACTACTTATTTTCATACCTCTTCCATCCCACTCAGCTAGGATTTTCTTCTTTGACTCTGCTTGACCTAGGGTTTTAGTTGTTTTTGGTTTGGTGAGCATGGGAAGGCTAGTGATTCGATGAATCATTTTCTTCATTATCAAAATTGGCTACTCTAACCATAGTTGTCCATTATGCACCCAACTAAGGATATACCAAATCCATTTTATTTGAAATTCTTGAGGCATATGGGGCATATGTGTTATTCCTTTTCCTTAAAAATGTTGATGCTCGAGTTTTAGGGTTTCATCAACACATAACTAACTTAGGGCATCATCCATCTCTAGATCACCAATTTCTTGTATTGCACATTTAAAATGAGTATGAATTTCATTAATAAGGAGTACGTTAGAATACATTTGGGATTGAGCTGTACTTGGATCTAGGGTTTTAGTAACCACAGGTGTGAGCTTGAAGTCTAACACTTTTCACTCAACACCTCAAACCAACAAGTCTAAACCTCTCTTAACCTTGCTAATGCTGGATGCCATTTTTTCGTGGTAGCTTGAGAGAACTTTGAAGAATTTTTGCAAGAAATTTACTCAAGTCACTTGATCGCAAAAAAAATATCTCTTCACAATATCACTCAAAAATTCATGATAGGAAATGAATTCAATTCAATTCCTTTTATTAAAACGTCACCATTAATGCTCAGTACGAAGGTAGATAAGTTGATAGTATACTAGTAGTCTATCATCCACTACTAATCATTGATTACTCAGTGACATCTCAATGATTTGGTAACTATAAGTGCCTTAGTTACTCCTAATCTTGCTTGGTAGAGTCTATGACCTGACCTCACTCGGTAGAAAAGGTAACTCGATAATAATTGATACTAATCTTGCTCAATGATCCCTTTGTATCTTGTATATGGATTTGGATCATTTTCACCTTTCAATTGGAACTAATTTAGATGTCTTATTTGATAACCTAGTTCTAGTTCTTCCTTGAGAACTTAATTAGAAATGGTAGAGTTGCCCAATTCTTGAGTGACTTCACCATCATTACTTGGACTAGTATCCTTAGTAGACTTAGGAATCCATTGTTGTCTCATCTACTTTTGGATGTTATTAGCCTTTTCCTTCTTCTCATCTTAAATTTTACCAATATTCATACAATTCTTGGAAAGATGACTAAGTTTTGTGCAAATGAAACATCTTTTAGTGGTATCTCTTTTCATCATATGATGTTTAAAATAATTCATACCAATGTATCCAAATTCTCCATAGTAATGACATCTACACCAGGTATTGTAATCCCAACCAAATATTGCTTTTACAATCTATTCTATAGGATTCAATGTCTTTATTTTGTATTCTAATGCCTTCTATCCATGTTTTTTACATTTATGATAGTTTCCTTCAAATCTTCATTTCTCTTTGCATTCATTAGCCCTGTGACCATGCTGATTGCAGTTGTAGCATTTTCCATTGAATTTTTCTTTTCCATTACTCCAACATTTGTTTGATGTATAACCTATCTTACCACAATGATTTCAAGTAGGTGTTTTATTCTTTTGAGTACCTTGTTTGGAGCATACACCTTATTCTTTGTATCCAATTCTTGCTTTTCATTTTTTCCTATAGAGGTTTTTCTCATTTAGTTGATCCATGTCTGCTTGAGATTTCATCATTCTCTCATTGATTTTCTTCTCAATATTTAGGTCATTTCTTAATCTTTCATTGATTTTTCTTTCAGATCTTAGCTCATTTTGTATTCTTTCATTGATTTTTCTTTTAGAATTTAGATCATTCCTCATTCTTTCATTTTCAAATCCTAGGCTCATGATTTCCTCATTTGCATTCGAGATCTAATCAATAATGTCTACTTGTTGATGGGATTGGTTGTATATTTCATTATTCCTTCCATCCATTTATTCATTTATCTTGTTTCTCTATTTTAAGACTTCACATAACCCTAGTGACTAAATTTCTTATTCTCTTTTTAGTTTTCTTACTTCTTCTTGTAGGGAACCATTCTTCTCTAGGAGTTCCTTGAATGCATCATTTATTTCATCTAAACTACTTGAAGGAAGGAAGTCTTCAATTATTTCTTCAATGTAAAGATGAACATTCATTTGATTGGAAAATTCCTTTCTTCTTTCTAGGGATTGGAAAATTTGCTCCTTAGCTTTCTTGAGTTGGGCAATGGCCATTTCTAGTTCCAACTTTTCATTGTCAGTAGCTTTTTCAGGATTCAATATCTCCATATCCTTCATTTTTTCTCAAGCTATTAAACTTTCTTTTGAGAACTACAAAGCTATGATACCAATTGTTGGAAATATTCAAGACTATGCTAAGTTACTAAGAGGTAAGGGGTGAACTAGTAACTTCTAAAACTTTTCCAATTTCAATTTTTAATCCAATAAATCAATTAGCACTTAATTCATCACATCTAATCTAATTGCATGCATGAGAAACTAAAAACATGAAAGCATCAACAACACTTGAACACAAAGATTTGGTGACCCAGAAACCTTCCAAATAGAAAGTAAAGCTAGGGTAGGGATGATACCCACAATACTTATTGTAGCATAAAGTTGTCTTGTTAAGGATTACATTGATCACTTCTAATGATGTTCCCTATTAGGAGCAATTAGGATTACTAGGTCCACCTTGTGAAAGGATTTACAAACATATAATGAGGTATGCACTGGGAAAAGAGATTTATAAAATACTATTAGGTCTACCCAATTAGAGGATTTTGACTGGTTCACCTATTAGGATGAAGTAGTAGATCTTTGATTCACGGCTAAGTTTTCTAATAGACATTCCTTTTTGTACTAATCACCATTCTATGATAGTTCTGTCTTTGTTGCTCATTATACTAATATGGCATTTATAATTCTTTATCTACTGCTTTCATAATTTGAACGTTTTGCATTCATTCTTTTTCTTTTTCTTAATATTACATTTGAAATGATACAATACATTACATATATATACATCAATCAAAATCAAAAAATTACAAAGTCAACCATGACATAAGTTAACACAAATATTATAGAGTCGGCCCACATGAAGAAACTCCAGTTCTTAAGACTAACTCAGTGAGGTTTTGATACTTGGCATCCACTTTCACTGCTCAACATCATCATGCTCTTGGTAGATGTAGAAGCTTGATCCATACTAATCACTTTCAAGTAGTCTTGAACTCGGTCTACACTAGTGACTCGGTAGATATTTTACAACTTGGAAAACACTAAATAACTTGGTTACCATGAAGTAGCTCCATTAACAATTTCTTCACATCACCTAAACTAAAAACTTGGTAACCATTGATAAACTTTGCATACACTAAAATACACGATTTGAACTGCTAGACTTCACAATGATTGAATCTACTCGGTAACCACTAAGATTAGTCCAAAAGACTCGATAACAACTATAGAGCTCAGTGGCTACTAAATTACATGGAAAGCACTATAGTCTATTCAATGAGCTTAGTAGCTATACAAAATCTGAGTAAGTATGTGTCACTAATAAAAAACTTGACTTATATGTCAACAAAAGATTATTCTTCACTACCTTGTATACAAGGTCAATTGCTTCACATGACACATTGGTCAACAAGCTAGAGCTATAGATCTTGTGTGCTATGATATGAATGTTGAACCTCCATGCCATTCTACTAGGGTTTTCTTCTCGAGTTCAACCTGGCCTAGGGTTTTGGTCATTTTAGCCTTAGCCAAAATTGGGAGACCATTGATTCCATAAATCATCTTCTTCATGATTAAAACTAGTTTTTCCAACCATAACTATCCATTGTGCACATGACTTAGAATATACCTAATCCACTTCACTTGAAATTCACAGGGCATGTGAGGAATATGAGTTAACCCTTTTTTTCCAAGTGTTGATGCTTGGGTTTGAAAATGTCATTAACACACAATTGTTTTAGGGCTTCATCCATTTCCAAAGTGCCAATATCTTAAATTGTGCATTTAAAGTGAGAATGAATATCATTTAACAATAGTACCTTTGGAGGGATTTATAATTTTTCTCTACTTAGATCTAGGGTTTCAGCAATGGCAAGGGTGAATTTGAAATCTGGAGCTTTTCATTCACCATGAACTAGCATGTTAGAAACTTGCTTTGCCTTGTTATTGCTGGATGCCATCTTGACTCAGTATGGTTTGAAAGAATTAAAAATATTTGGATAAGAATTCACTCAAATTGCTTTGGAATCTCTTAAAGATCACACTATGCAATAGCTCTCAAAAATTCACAGTGAAAATGACTTCAATTCCTCTCCTTTTATCAAAATTTTCGATAAATGCTCGGTACAGATGGTAGATCAAATTGATAGACTGTCATTCACTTCCTTGCATTGATTACTTGGAAAAGTTTTCCATCATTGGTAACCATATGAAACTTAGTTACTCCCAACCTTGCTCAGTAGAATCTGTGACCCAACCTCACTCTATAAGGAATGTAACTCAGTAGTAACTAATACTCTTTCACTCGGTGATCCCTTTGTATCTTTAATATAGATATGGATATTTTTTCCTTTCAATCTAGGACTAATTTGGATGTCTTCTTTGGTAGCCTAGTCCTAGTTCTCCTTTGATAACTCAAGTAGAAATTGTGGAGTCACTCAATTCTTGAGTAACTTGTTCATCATTTCTTGGACTTGCATTCTTAGTAGACTTTGGAACCCATTGTTGTCTCATCTATTTTGAAATGTTATTACTTTTACATTCTTTTCATCTTCAATTCTACTAGTATTCATGTAGTTCTTGGCAAGATGACCAAGTTGACTACAAATGAAACATCTTTTATTGGTATCTCTTTTCCTAAAATGATGCTTTACACAATTCATTCCAATGTGTCCAAATTCTCCACAATAATGATATCTACACAAGGTATTGTAGTCCCAACCAAATATAGCTTTCACAATTTGTTTTTTTGGATTTAATATCTTGATTTCTCATTTTGATGATTTGTGCCCATGCTTCTTACATTTGTGACATTTGCCTTCAAATATTGGTTTCTCTTTGCATTCATTAGCCTTATGACCATGCTGATTGTAACTGTAAAATTTTCCATTGAATTTTTCTTTTTCATTCCTCCAACATTTGTTTGAAGTATGACGTATCTTACCACAATGATTATAGGTAGGTCTTTGATTCTTTTGAGCTCCTTGCTTGGATGATTTTCCTTCTTCTTTATATCCAATTCCTGCTTTTCCTTTTCTTCTATAGAGATTTTTCTCATTTAACTAATTCATGTCTACTTGGAGTTGGGATTTCATCATTCCTTCATTGATTTATCTTTCACAATTTAGGTCATTTTGAAATCTTTTATTTTTATATCTTAGGCTCACAATTTCTTCATTTACATTGGAGAGCTGATCAATGAAGTTTTCTTGCTGAAAGGATTGGTGTTAGATTTCATTGTTCTTTCCTTCTATCTCTTCTTTTATCTTGTTTTTCTCTTCCATGACTTCACATAATCTTACTGATTGAATTTATTGCTCTCTTGTTAGTTTTCTTACTTCTTCTTGTGGTGAACCATCTTTTTCTAGGAATTCTTTGATTGTCTTATTTACTTCATCTAAGATGCTTCTTGAATAAAGGTCTTCAATTCTTTCCTTAATGTAGAGATGATCATTCATTTGGATTGTAAGTTATTTTCTTCTTTTTAGGGATTGAAATAGTTGCTTCTTTGCTTTCTTGAGTTGGGTAGTAGCCATTTCCAAATATAGCTTCTCATTGTCAATAGATTTGTCAATTCTGAATATCTCCATGGACTTAATCTATTCTCAAGCTATCAAACTTTTCTCTGAGAGCAACAAAGCTCTGATACTAATCGTTGGAAATATTCTTAACAAGGATAAGTTACTGAGAGGGAAGGGGTGAATTAGTAACTTCTAAAAATTATAAAATTTTAATCTAATTATCAATTAATCCAATACTAATCTAACAACATGCATGAGAAACTGAAAACATAAAAGCATTCATAACACTTTGACACAAAGATTTGGTAACCCAGAAACCTTCCAAATAGAAAGTAAAATTGGGGTGGGGATGATACCCACAACCTTTCATACTGCAATATAAATTTGGCCTGTTAAGGCTTACATTGATCACTTCTTATGATCTACCCTATTAGGAGCAATAAGGAATACTAGGTCCACCTTGTTAAAGGATTTACAAACATATAATGAAGTATGCACTTGGTAAAGAGATTTGCATAAGATTGTTAAGTCTACCTTGTTAAAGAATTTGACTGATCCACCTATTAGGATGAAGCCGTAGCTAATCTCTAATATATAACTTGGTTTTTTGAATGAGATTCCTTTAAGTGTATAAGTCACCTTGCTATGATAGATGAATCTTTGTTGCTCCTTATACTACTATAGCCTTTTTAATTCACACTCTCTACTCTTCTCTAATGATCACATTGGTTCCATGCATATATTTGCACACACATTCATACATACTCATATATTGGATATGATACAATACATTACATATATACCAATCAAATTATATAATTTAGAAAGTTGGCCACAATACAAGTTTATACAAATATTGTAAAGTCAGCTCAAATGTAGACACTCGGGTTCTTAAGACTGACTCAGTGAGGTTCTAATACTTGACATCCACTATCAGTGCTTGACATAATCATGCACTCTGTAGATGTAGAAGCTCAGTCCATACTAATCACTTCCAAGTAGTCTTGAACTCAGTTCACACTAGTGACTCGGTGAATACTATGAAACTCATCATATAAATTGAATCACTTGTTTACCTCTGAATAGCTTGATGAACACTATCACCTTGAACCTAGTATAAACTAAGTCACTTGGTTAACACTACATATTGTAGTCAACACTAGACTTGCATCACATTAAGTATGAACTCGGTAAGCATTACATAGCTTAGCTTGTACTGGTAAACTTGGCATACACTAAGATGCTTGGTTTACACTATTGATCTTTACACTAACTATAACTATTTGGTTTACACTAAAATTTGTCCAAAAGACTTGGTAGCAATTGCCAAACTTGGTAACAATTGAAATGCTTGGTAAACACTATTAACTATACAATAAGCTTAGTAGATACTTATAATTTGAATAAGTGTATCTGACTAATAACAAACTTGACTAATATGTCAACAAACCACACCTTAGCTACAACGTAGAGAGACACAAGAGAAAGATTGGAATTGCAAGAAAATTATGAGAAAGTTTTGGCTGCATACAATAAAGAAGTTCAAAAAGGAATTGAACTAGAGAATAAACTAATGAGACGCCAAGGCAAATCGAGTAGGTCTAGAATCACTTATCCCTATCTACTAGTTGAGCCTTTTAAATCTACTCCTTATTTTGAGATTCTAGATACACCATAGAGGCCTCAGTATTACACTCTAGAGGATTTTGAATCAAAAAAAGCTAAACTATGGGAATTGCATGTAGAGTTAGAGATTCAATATGAGGATAGACTAAGGAAAGATATCATGTATTTAGTCAATAAAATTGATTGGCCTACTTGATGCAAGAGCATCTAGTGGTGTAAGGACAATCTTGTATCACCCAAAAAATTCTTAGAAATAGTTTTTGTTTAATGTGTTTCCATTTCTAGATACCCATTTGGGTCAAATAAAGGTTCCAACTCTCATAGTTCCACTATTAGAGATCTAGGTTAGAGTTTTTAAGCACCTTGGGATATGTGTAAATGCCAAAAAAGTAGGACTATGCAATTGAGCCATAATTATGGTGAGTTAGAGGGTGTAAATTGGAGGGATGGTTATATTTTTAATTTACAACACTCCAAAAAAAGAATCAGGTCAAAAGGCTTCACAATTAGAAAGTTATTGCAATTTTTCAATTCCTAGAAACCTCTTAAGAGTGCTTCAAAGTTAGATATGGGACACTAAATGGCCTTGTATGGGGCCAAAAAATAGGGGAGGAGAAAAGCTCATCCATAGGGCTAGAGAGCACTTTGAGAGCTTTCTAAAAATGTAAATGGTTCATCAATCAGAGCTATGGTTCAAAATTTATGCCTCCCGAAAGATGGACTACTATTTTTGGATTCTTCTAATTTTACACCGACTTCTAATGTGATTTTTGGAACCTTCTATTTTGTTGTTGGATTCCAACTAGCATATTCTAGAATTTATTCCTAATCCTAAACCATTTGGGGCTTACTTAAGAACATTTCTAGAATTGTAAAGGCAATTCTTAGTGGAGTTAGAGAGAAGGTATTGTGAGGAGGATTTCTTTCTCTAGAATCATACTGTTGTAAGCCCATAGGAAATTTTTCATTGATACTAATATTTTCCATTTCCTATGTGTTCATTCTAATCTTTGGATGTGTCTCTATCAAGTGGTGTCAGAGCTAGTTTTCTTGAGTGTGTAGATAGAGCACTGACTGTGAGGCAGTTTGCACTAGGACTATGTGGTTGTAAGTTTGAGTCAAG